>JAYDZG010000015.1:11967162-11981649 GCA_034509265.1 Microcambeva bendego | reverse complement strand
ACCTGGCTATGAGTAGAACTACTCTACCATCTTCTCCAATTCAACCCACATATGTGTCCTTGAGCTACTAGTTATTGAGAAGAAGAGTAGAGCAGAGGTTTAAAGGAAAACAGTGGGACTTCAGTGCTTCTTATGTAGATGCAGGCCTCAAGGTTTTTGGAAACTTATGCGCTGCTTATGTAGGAAACAGATTCTGCTGTGTTTTGTTGCTTTGGGGTGTTTTGTCTAGCATTTGTAATGAGGAGAGGAAAGTATCTCTGGAAATTGCAAGGTGGTTGCATTAACCATGCAAGAAAAATTCAACAAATCAAACTACATTTTCCTGACAGATTAATTCAATTCATTAGCATATGCTCCATTAAATTTGATATATTACCCCCTTCTGCCGGTTATTGGTTTAAGGCATTAGAAACTCTAATGAGTTTTGATAAATACTCGTAAACTTCTGGGGTTTACACTGCTGCATAATATGCTCCTTATGCATACAGAGAGCCAATCACACCAGAAATCTGTGTTATTACACTCACTAACAATCAGTAACATAATAATCACAAATAAGTACTAACAATCTAGAAATAAGTACTGAAATGGCATTATATCAGGACCAAATAGTTCAGTGCTGCATTTTATTTGCTGAATTTAACAGTACAATTTAGATGTAAAGGTGATGTACTGTTAAACATGCTACCAGCTAAACTTTTTCATACAAGCTTAATAGATGGAGTATTCAAATGTTTCTAATTTAAACACACATAAAAATCATCTAGCATTGCATTCAAAATAATATAATCTCTACTTTTCTTTCTTCACACATTAAATTCTTTTTTCAGAAGCTGGGCACACTGCAACAGTAGTCATTATGGCTTATTTTATGCCATAATATTTTGCTCTCTCCATCAATATCCAATCAACACCAATTTTATCATTTTTCAAAATGCTAGTAAGATCAGAACACACACACATAACAGACCTAGATCTTACATCAAAGTATATACCCTTTATGTGCATGGGGTCATGGTGACACTATTTCAGAGGATTACCATTAAAAAAAAGTTCAATATGGCAAAACAAAGAGGAGAAACTTGATAAAAATAGCATTTTTATACATCCATATTGCTAAATATTAAAACCACAAAACAATTTTTCACATATGTTTCTGATATTGCAAGAACCTCTACTGTTAGCAGAACACAACGGGCAGTAAAGTTTATTGCTTTTTCTTATAGCATCGTAATTTGGCAGCAATAATTTTATGTTTACATCTGGAACCATTTTTTCCAACCTCCAGTGCATATTTTATTTACTTCAAAATGAAGTGGCTGGTCATAATACCTTTATGTCTCCCTTAAAATGTTTCTGTCATCAGTTAACAGCTGCAGTCAGTAATCAACCACCAAAAAGGGGATATATTTCTCAACTACCTGCAGATATAGTTATATGACTGAGCTAATAAAGAAAGGAACATGATTAAACTATCTGATTCATTGATTTGGTTGCTAATACACAACACATGTTAACACCACAGAGTTCAATATTTGTGGAGTCTTGCAAAAATGAAGGAGGAGACTCAGGAGATTAGATCATTTTCTTCCACCAAAAGGGCATAGTTCTAAAAGTTTTTAAAGACCTTGAACATTTTTTAAAGAATCCAATGGCAGTATTGTCTTGACGTTTGAAAGCTGCTTGGCACAGAAAATTAAAAAACAGCATTTTATGTTTCTGTCCAAGCAAAACTGTCACGACTGCTTATCCAAGCCCTCTGGAACCTTCCTCTTGCACCTTTCCCTGGACTTCATTATGGACTTCTTTGTCTCTTTAGGTAATACTACTCTGGCAAAGGTGGTCAATTCTCTAAGGGATGCTGTATCGTCCCTTCCCAGGTCTCCCTACTGCTTACCAAACAGCAGAAAACCTCTTTCAAAATGTCTTCTAATAAAGGATATTGCCCAGATCATGGCCCACGATTCACACAAGTCTGAAGAGCCTTCATGGAGTGGTTGGAAATCAGTGTAAGCCATTAAAGCTGGCCATTATACTGAGCTAATTGGCCAATTTAAAAGACTCAATCGGGAGCCAGGATGATACTTAATCAGCTCCTGCTATGATGAGCAATATGGTTGGTCAGTTCTTCCTCTGGTCTGACTCTTTTTTAGTGCTTCCTTGGTTATCAATGACCCCTGCTTTCTTGGAACCATGGCCACAGAGATGTCCAGGCAGGAGATGAGTGACATTGATGCGGTAGGAAGCTATGTGGTCAGCATGTTCAACTGGAGAGAGGAATTATGAACACCAAGTTTAGCATTTAGTCTTGTCAGACCTTAGTAATTAGTAGAAACGTGTCGGGTCTGATATTCATGTACTCATGTGCTCATGCACTCGTACTTATAAAAATGAGCTGTTGTCTGTTACAGATGGCAAAAAGACTAAAAGACTGTAAAAGAATATGTGTTAATGAAACTTTATTAAGATAATAATAATGGTGTTGGCTATGCAATATGGCCAACTGATAAGTTTAAACAGGAAATACTGGTAAAAACTACAGAACCAAAGTAATAATAATAACATTAAAAACTTTCATTCCACATGTGGAAAATAAATAGGGAAAGTGGGGAAAGTTTTGAAAGCTCTATTTTCGTGTTCCAAAGTTGGAAATGAATAAGTGTCTGATAGTCTACATGTCCTGCATGTATTATTCCAACAGTATCATTGTAGTGTGACCGGCAAAGCTAGTTCCAAACCAGCACCCTGGATTCCTTGGTTTAAAGCTTGGTTTCTGACCCTGTTTGTTTGTCCTCTTCCCATTTTTATGCATGTGGATGCCTTACACTGCTGTGCATTTTACAACCTTCTTGAATTATAGCCAACCATCAACATCTATCACAACATAAGGTGCTAGTTTCTGTTTTCTTTCTCTGGAGTTATTATGCAAATTATGTTCAAGCAACAATCATGACTGTCCGGTTTCTATAAAGAATTTTCCATGTGTTTCCATGCTCATGACACAATTTATTGTTGCAGTTACACAGTTTTTATAATCACTTACCAAAAATGTAATAAAATCATCCAGTCACAGATAAAGCTATTTCAGTGTGCATTACAATTTCAAAATTATTACTTAAGCCATATATAGAAGTATGTGTAAACCTTTGACTTCAGAAGTATGTTAGAAAAATGAGGGTAAGGCATTCCATTCAGAACATTTCCTTTAGTTAATTGACAGCTGTTGTATCCAAATCTAAGTGAAATGTGTCTGCATATTAAAGTCTTGTCAAGTGAAGCATAGATTTTAATGCACACAATTAATTAGGATTGCTGATTGCCACTTGGCAGGTTAGAGTAAGCTAATCTAATCCGTGGCAGGCACGATTCTTCATTTGATTATGTAGTAATCAAGAAAATAACTAATAATATAAATCAGAGGGGAGCACACCCAGATAATTATTGCATATCATCATCATGTCTCTTTTATGATAATAATTCTGACCACATTTGCATCTTGATCTGTGAGGAATTTAGGCAACAGGTTTCTCTCTGTCCTATAAAAGAAAAGCAGCTAAACAACGCTCCTACTACCACACTTTTCCATAAGGAACATAAGAATAACAGCTTTCCTCCATTTGTAGAGAAAAATTTCTTTTTGGCTTGGAAGTGCTTTCTCTCTCAAACCCTTAAAACTTTCAATTAACCCATATCATATTGTAATTAAATTATTAGCCACACTAAGCTTTTAGAAAGAAAAAAAACAGTCTAGAGGTGCACATACTTTTAACAGCACATAGTGTGAACATATGTACACACCTGGTGGACGTGAATTGCTTTTGTGGGTGGGTAATACCTGACATTTACAGATGGTATTAAGGGCTGGCCTCTATTATTCAGTATCTAATGCTTGATTCAGGCTCGTGTTTTAAGCCCATATTTGTTCTGAAAGCTCGACAGATGAGAGTGGGCAGCACACAATTGTATTTGACCTCTCTCAGGTAAGCTGTGCCCACTGCAAGGTTACCCTACATTGTATTTACTTGTAACCTTCCCGCACCAGCTACAGGGAAAAAAAAAACGATTCACATGCCAGAGCAAATAATCCTCCGGTAAAGCATGGAACTTCAGGTGTTCGTGTTATTACCTAGAGATATGAAACACATTCACTACTGACAGAGTTAAAAGCTGCATCTGGGATGCATGGCTTCCTATTTGTGTGGATTTGCTTTAAAGGTGGAAATAATAATTTCTCAGTGTCATATCCCTTAATGCTGTCCAAACTGTATCAACATAATATGCAATACCAGCACAAGCTGGTGTTTCGCAGTCCTTCAGGATTTGTTTAGACCTTTCTGGTTTGGCCTCTCCAAAGATCTTGGATAGGTGGTGTTCAAGGCATAGGCACAACCTGGTTATAGGCATCTATGGAAGATCCATATTTTTTTTGACTAACTGAACTGCCTCATAATCAGACCTATTTTGGATAATGATGGGCAGTACTACTCGTGTAATATATATGAATAGCTGACACTCAACATTTCAATTTCAGAAAAAGTGTATTCACATCATCCTTTCATTATAGAAATGGCTCAATTTGATGTGCCGCATTGCTTAAATAAGGCAAATAAACCCCAAGACAATTATTAAAAATGATAAATTCGACAAAAGCAACCATGTAAATTGTTTAAATAATTCTACTGTATAAACAGTAACAATATTTATTAGTACTTGATAGTTTGAGTCTAAACAAAATCTGCCTTTATTACTAAAATTAATTCCTTTGCAGATGCTTTATTTACACCTATTGCAAATATACTATGTATACAAAAAAGAGATATACTTGCTTTGTGGCAAAAGTTCAAAAGCTTGGCACAAAGCAAGTTTCATAAAGACAGGGTTTCATAAGTTTGGACTAAAAGACCTTAAGTGGCCTTTACAATGGGTGTCCACAGGCGAGTTAAATTAGGTTAAATGTTTTGTCAATTAGCACTGTCTACTGTGTGATTATAGAAAGTGGCATCAGTTTTTTTATATTAATTTGCAAAAAATATTTTGAACATGCATGGGTTGCTTTCTATTTGGTGAACATCATAGCAACTGACAATGATTATAATGGTATAATGGTATAATGGAGTGAAGTTGTGAAAATGCTTTGCTATTTTTAGGGTGTCGAGGATTTTTTGTCAAAGAAAGATCAAAATCTAAATTGATCACAAACTGAAGCCACTGCACAATTGCTCAACGTAACTATAATCCAAAGCACAAGTAGAATATATAAATGCTAATAAATAAAAGCTTTAAAGTAGCCTAGTCAAACCACAATTCTGGCGCCCCATCCAGGGTGTTTCTGTGTCCCTTGCGTTCATTTAAAAGCGGCGATAGGCTTTAGCTAATTAGGCTCTAGTTCATTTAAAATTACTATAACAAAGGGCAAAGTTCTACAGTGTTAATAGCTAGACTTCATTATGCTGTTGAAGACATCCATGTCTATGTTTCCTTAAAAATAAACATTATACATTGCAACAGCTCAAATATGTTGAGATAATTGTAGCAGACTGTTCAGTCCGGATGACAGTCATTAAGGATGAATATTCTCATTGCAACCTGGACTCTGGATAATTTAATTGGGAAATGCTGAAAGCCTCTCTCAGGAGGCCATCTTGGCACTTCAGATGTGTCAGTAGGAAATGCTCTGCTGATTAGGCTAGCTTTTGATCAGTGTAAACAGTGCTCATCCTTGGCATCTCACTTTTTCTCGGTAGCAAAAACATTTTTAGTCTTGGTCTAAAATCTTTTGAAATATTCCCTTAATTTTTTTGACCATTATAATGCCACCCATTATATTCTGGAAGTTCAATTAGATGAGAGGTAAAAGTCAGAGCCTGTTCTGCAGAGCAGCAGTGAGCATGTCTTCCAAGGTACTCGCTGGCTCTTAACAGATTAACCTCTCAACCATCAGATGGCTCTCTGGTATAAATTGAATGCAAAACAAATTTATGTTGTTGGGACATCTTGTATAATCCAATAAAAACAAAAATATCTGGATAACATTTTAATTAGGGCTGCCAGTACTCGTGCCATTTAACAAATTCAAATTTTAGTAAAAATTATAAAGAATTTAACTTTAATTCACTGTTTTAGAGGCTTTGTTTGTGCCATTTAACATGCTGGAGATCCTAAATGGATCATATAGAGATCTGTGACTGACACAGATGACATCCCTCGTTTTAATACGTAAAAATAGCATTTAAACTTTATCTAAATGTATGCAATATAAATAGTATAAAACCTTTTTTAAAATGCAGGTCATTCAAAATGTACATTACATTTTGGCATAATTCTTAATTCTCAGTTTCCTAAACTAACAACATACCACTGTATAGTTCAGGTAACTGACGCATGGCTAAAGGACTGGAGCAAATACATATAAAGTCATTTTATACATACAAAGTAAACCCACAAACATTGCGGAGGTTATGTTCCTATAGCACCAGTGAATTTTGGACTTGCCTACATGAACGCCTACATTTTTGTTTTTAGTTTAAGCAACAAATAAACGTTACAGTCCTTTCAAACCAATAACAAACAATTAATACATTACCCTTAAAAAAATGTAAAGCAGTGCTAGAATGTAAAATACAAAGGTTACCCCTATATGTACTGTAAGTGCATTTTCTTTAATATAAGTAAGTTAAATACAGTAACAATTGAATTTACTTAAAAATAATACAATACAATAAAACATACTCTATAATAAAGGATGATGTTGATTGAAGTTGATGGGAATGACCAGTAAACAGTTATGATGTGGGAATACTGGGTTGTATCTGCCGGTAGACTCCTCACAGGGCCGCAGCCTATCAGCAGCAAGGAGAGATGTAAAATGGACTGGTTACTTTCAAACCTCCCGCCTCTAATAGGGGTACAGAATCATTTCTAGCTGCCATGCCATTATTGATCGACAAGTTGCCTTAAGGGTAAACTTTATTATGAGTGAACCCTTCAGAAACGAATAGCTCCTTAGCTACTTTGCTCCTTAGCTCCTCATTAGTTCTTTTTTTAAATTTATTTATTCCTTTTTTTCCTGAAAACACCTTTTATCTATATTACTATTTAGAACTTTTACATTAGAATATGACTCCACAAAGCATTCACTGCTCACCAACTTTCTACTAATAGTGGAAGTCTTACAAGGGTGCACAGCACAGGGTAAAAGTCAAACAACAATTAAAAAGCAATTGTAAAAGAACCCAAAGTTAACAACAAAACACCTTTAGAAATCCTGCCAAAACTATAATAGTAATAAAAAAGCAATGCACACTTCACACGTGTTATGCCAAATGCAATGCATAGTAGAGAGACTATCATAGTCTTATATATATATGTATATATCATCATAGTCATCATATATATATATATATATATATACAGTGAGGAAAGTATTTGAGCCCCCTGCGACTTTGCAAGTTCTCCCACTTGAAGAAATTTTCATCTTAGGTGCATGTCCACTGTGAGAGACAGAATCTAAAAAAAAATCCATAGAAAGGCTCTTTTAAGTAAATTGACTCAGGTCACATTTGAATAAATGAACTACTGCACATGAAATTTGCAAGGAAATCCAGAACAAACCAGTTATAAGCGATCAATAAGATTCAACAGGCTCTTAGAAGATCTGATCATGTAAAATCTTGCTTATTCTCCTTCCAACATTCTATGTTTGCCCACATCATTAGGCGCTGAAAAGAAACAGAAATAAAGCCTTTAATTAGATTCAAACAATTAATGCCCTGCTGCTTTTAGTTTCTCTTTGATTTTGCTTATTCCTCTCTCATAAATGTCTACGAGGTAGGTATATGAATTTAGTTATATGAATGTAATTGAAGGAATAAATCAAGAGAACAGTCATTTAAATGACTGGTTGTTGTGAAAGTAATTGGAGTGTTTGAATTTGTTACGAAATCCTGAAGTTATACATTTGTAGAGTATTTAATGGTGCACATGCATTGTAATGAAAGTCCAATCGTGTTTTATTGTTCTATGTGGCTTTTATAAGGTTTTAATAAGCATTTAGTTGTGAGCTATTTACTTGTTTTATTTCTAACAAGAATCTCTCTGGGTCGATTCTTAATTTGATGTGACAGGAAAGTGTAATGTACTCCCGCACTGAAGACTTAAAAGCCACAATCATTACCACATAAACACTAGCAGGCTAGTATAAATTAGATGTTGGTTAAACAGGTGACGGCGTTTACAGTAAACAAGCTTTCTGCCACTTCAAATTAGGACCATAACTCAAAACTCTTAAATGTTTGTCACATTGACAAAGAAAGTTTCATATGAGGGATAGGTTTATAGTCAGATAAAACAATGAATGGGTCCCAATGAGGCTTCTATAAACCTTAATGCCTTGCATTATAATTTGTCTATTGTACAGGCAACCTATGTGAAAGCCCTTCAAAAAGTGCTAGACTAAGTTTTAATTGCATCATTTCTTGCATGTTAACTAGCTCGTTACCTGTTTGTAGGTCTGGACAATGTTATTGCAAGTTATCGTAGTATGTTGTAAAAGAATTGGCAAATCAGTATGGTGGCACAGCTGGTCGAGTTCGATATGTTCCTGTGAGTCCAGATTGGTTTTCTCCAGCAGTGTCAACTCCTTTAACTGTATGTTGCTTGATATGGACTGACTGCTGTTTTGTTTTGTGCCCAGTATTTATGTGTAATGCTAAACTGAAGATGACTTCATTAATAAATAAATTAATCACAAGAGTGAAAATGAATGACCTTGTCTTGTGTTAATGACCATCGAGTTGTTTCGTTCACACTGAAATCATTATGTGAAATTTCTTTAAGGCCAGTCACAATATATATTGTGACTCCAGTCTCCCTGTTTCCTCCGTGCTTAATAGATGGGTATGGGCTTTGGTTTTTTATTTGAGTTTTTATTTATTGACGCTTACCCTGGAGGGAGTGAAATAGAATAAGCTAATGTATTGCAATGCCATCTGCTCCATATGTGCATTAGAAAATATTTCTTAAATATTTGCCGAAATTAATTCCATTATGTTTTTTTATTCAATGTGAGTGTGTGTGTGGGAAGGGGGGGGGGTCTAAATGTATTGACAGTGGTGCTGGCACTTTTTAAAAATCAAAAATATGGATAAAACCACTGAGATCTATACAGCTTGGTGGTATGAAAGGTTCTATAAGGGCATTTATTGGCCTCATACTTCACTGTAATAAATTATGGTAGTGACTGTATAACAAGGGTTGGGTTAATTGCACTCATTAATGTGTACATAAAACAGTGCCTTCTGTGCCGAGGTCTAAAAAAAACCCCATAAATCTACAAAAAAAACCCTTGTGCTTTGAGGACACTTGTGTAGATAATAACATGGAATCTAATAAACACAAAATTGCCTGTCATGAATTTTACTCCCAGATCTTTATATGCAGCAATGCGGGCCTTAAGCTCATGCATGCGTTTGCTTTGTCATTGTCCATATGCTCAAAAACAAAAAAATAATAGGTAAGCTATACATTATTGTCTTTGTGGCAGGTGTTTCATTTTTGTAGTGTAACCACGTCAGCCCAGTTCAAACTACACGTACACGACTTTCCAAGTCGACACATCG
This sequence comes from Microcambeva bendego, assembly GCA_034509265.1. Taxonomy (NCBI): domain Eukaryota; kingdom Metazoa; phylum Chordata; class Actinopteri; order Siluriformes; family Trichomycteridae; genus Microcambeva; species Microcambeva bendego. The sequence continues at coordinate 11,972,032 of JAYDZG010000015.1, read as the reverse complement.
TTCACACTACACGACTGGGTCTCTTGCGCTCAGGAGTCATTCAGGTCGGTGGGGTTTTCACACTACACGATCCATCTGGAATCGGTGGCGAGCTGCTGTGCTCTCGCTAACCATGTTTTTTTTTCATGAAAACAAACGCAAGAAGTGAAGAGGGGCTAAATGATACCACATCCTAAATATGCACGTTAACAAGTAGTAAGCAATCATTGTGTGTGTATACTGATGTGCCGTGTAAAATCCAGGACAAACATAAATGAGTCTGAGAGGATTTGGTCACGCAATCTGCATGGATTGTGATCAGCAGGGATATATAAATATTGCAATGCAATGTAGGTGTTATGTTTTGCAGAGAACAAAAAGGTTTTCTGATAGAAACTATTGTGTGTTTCACTTTAACTCATATCCAGTAGTGGTAGTTCGACTAATCACTCACTGCCGGTCAGGCAATATTATAGTAAAATATTAATAGTAGTAATAGTCGGGGTGAATTGTTGGGTAGTTCAGACTACGCAATTGTATGTCGACTTCTGATTGGCAAATCAAGTGGCGACTAATCTACTAAATTTAAAGTTGTTTACTGTGAACCAGGCACTAAGAGCCATGCATACTCAATTGATTGTGGACAATACTGCTAGTAAACATATGATCTCAGTTACTGTATGCATATGTTTCAAACTTAAAAAAAACCCCACAAGTACAATTCAAGCAGAGAAAAATTCAGGTGGGAACTTTGAAGTACAGCAAAGCCTAGATTAAACAGATTAAAGTGGGACACACTTGTCCATAAAAAGCAATTGTCCAAAACAGAGAGTTTTTAGTTTGAGGATGGGGTTACTGCAGTCCAAAAGATCCACATATGATAAACAGTAGATTTAGCAGATAAATTTTATCTGAAACTGTACATAAATATTAGAATTGGTGGACTGTACTACTGTGGAATGTGTGCAGTTATTGTTTAGTATAATATCTAGTACTACTAGTTACTCTATCTTAAGAAACATGCCACAGACATGTTAGTGTAACATACTTTTCTTTTGTGTAGTGCACGGGCAATGTTTGATGTGTGTTTAAGTATTAATTGCATTTTATTATTTAAGTATATTTAAGTGTACGTATTTAAGTCCATTAATTAAGCCTCCCACCTGTAAGGTAAGCAAGTCTCACGAGATGTTTTGTAGCAGCTGGTGTTTACTTGAAACTTAACCGAACAAAACACTCCAACTATGCACATCTCTTAAAGACCCCATTACTTTTTTTTATCTGATTTAAATAATAATAATAATAATAATAATAATAAAAATAAAAAAACAAGGATCACAAAATTAAGCGCATTTTCTCATGTCCATTAAATCCATTTTAAAATGAATTCTGCTATATCGAGGTTATGTATATTAACATATATGGTGTATTTGTCCATTCAGTCAATCAGTCAGGCTTGTAATCAGTGTAATCAATGTAATCAACACCAAAGGTGCTTAATGGCTTTGAGGTCAGAGCTCTGTGAAGGTCAGTTCAGTTAGTCCACATTTTTTAAATTTCACACAGGTCATGCTGAAAGGCTGAAACATCTAAAGTTTATACTCAGTATAAATAATCAGTAGATGTGTCCATATACGTTTGGCCACTGGATGTGTATTATAATCTAAAATATTCCTTTGTGCAATTTGTACCATCCATTGATACAGCAATGTTTTGATAGTAATTCAATCATTTTAATATTCTTGTAAATGACTTAGTGTGAGTAGTAAACGCTGGCTAAAACTAAACCTTTTCCAAATAACTGCCCCCATATGTCTATGAAATTAGATTGTATTCTGTAACATTATATTTTACACTAGCAAAGCCCAGTCTAAATCATTTTTACAACAAACCATATAAATTCCATCTCTAGAACAACGAAAACTTGTTTAAAAGTAAAATTATGCGGCAGAACTAGTCATAGTACTAGTCATTATGTATAAACATTTATGGTACCAGTGGGGACCGGAACTTTTAGCAGTACACACACATAGTGAAATATGTGCCATATATGGTCACTCTTGATTTGAACAGCATTTAAAGAAGTGAAAGTGCTTAAATTCTTCGTCATCTTTCAGCTGATCCCATTCGGGTTTGCCACTGTGGATCCTGGTTATTTACTTGGCACACTTTTACGCCGGATGCCCTTCCTGCCACAACACTCCCTAATTTATCAGGGCTTGGGACCGGCACTGGCATGTAGTGGACAGGTATCTACGTATCTATGGGAAATTTCACATCTCCAACCAACCTAGTGGTATGTTTTGGACAACGGGAGGAAGCCCACATGGACACGGGGAGGACATGAAGACTCCACACAGGAAGTACCCGGATCACCTTAAGCATGGTTTAATTATATTCTTCAGTAAACAATTTTTATTCAATTGAATTGCCATGGGGCATCTCATCTACAAATAATATCACAATTCTCTTAATTTGACATAGTCAGTTTGTCCTCCTTTGCTGGAGGATCCCTGATTGCAGTCGAGGTGGTTATGTTGCTCCTTTGACCTGTGTGCAGCTCGTAACAGAACCCACCCATGCATTCTGCACAGGCACCCGTTTGCACAGCGTTTGAAGACCCCACCCACATAGTTTGGTAAACCTGTCCCAGCAGAATCGTGTCTGCTGCAGGCACAGCCAGCTATGCCAGCTAGTGGTACCAAGTTTCAAACCGAGAAGTTCAGAATCTTGGAACTGGTGTGCTAGTACAATATCCCTCTGGACCAGCTGTACATCATATCATGATATTAAAACCATGATATTAATCATTTATGAGGTGAGTTTGGATATTTAATCAGCATACATTTGTATACAAAAGTTTTTTCCTGTATAGATGGAGAGGTCCTCCAATTTATGCTTTAACTCCTTGTACTGCTGAAGGATGTAAGAAAGATGTACAGTAAGAGTCTGTATCGTATCTACTCTCCTAACATTACACTACATAACATTTCATAACATGCCTTTCTGTTAAAGGTGAAATCATTTAAAACTGTAACTGATTATTCTTTTTGAGAATCACGTCATTGTGCTGGGCCAATTTGCATGTACTCTATTAGTCATGCTCTAACTGACGAAAAAAAAAGATTCTTAATGAATCTGGCACAGCTTTCATCTCGCTCCCATATTGCAGTAGCTATGACATATCTGTCTGCACTTCCTCTCAGCTCCAACATGCCCTTTATCCTCCACTGACCATATTTATTTTCAAAGAGCTGAGATGAGACTGACAATAACAGCCACTCTTAAATCTGTATGATGAAAAGAACTAAAGCTGTAGCTGCCCATCAGTGAGTTACAAAAAGTGGAAAGCTGTAGAATACTGAAATGTGGGTAGCTATAAGCATGTTGTATGTTGTAGCTGTATGTTGTATATTATATCTTACTGTAATGCATTGATATTATCTTTATGTTTTACTGAGCTTCCTGGTTAGATTTCCCCATTTCCAGATATGGCCAATCCTGTCTGGATGTATATATCATCACTATGCATTGTAACTCATCGGTAGTGGTCTGCAGGGTGCAGACCTCATCTATTCGGCTCACAGTAGTCTGAGACTTCGTAAGCAAAAACTAAAATGTTTAAATTAGTTACTTTTGTCCATGTTAATAATAAATGCTCAGAAACTGCAAATGTAAAATATGGTGTCTCTTATTTACACTCTATATGATACCATTAGGAGAAATAATTCGTAAATACAGCATTAATTTTCACTGTTATGCAGACGACACATATATCAACAAAACCTAACGACACAAACACAATCAGTAAGCTTGAAGATTGTGTAAACGTTATAAAGAACTGAATGTCATGTAACTTTCTTCTACTTAATTCAGATAAGAGGTATTACAATATCTGTAATAATAGATTCAGATCTCTTGTTTGATACTACTATTATTTAATATCACTAGAGTTGCTTTCTTTCATTTGCATAATATCTCTAAAATAAGAAATGTCCTCTCTGTAAATGACACTGAAAAACTGATCCACGCATTGTAAAGCTCTTCTACCTGGATGTTCTGGTAGATACATAAACAGGCTTCAGTTGGTTCCAAAGGCAGCAGCGCTAGTGCTAAATAAAACTAAAAGGTTTGATCATATTACTCCTGTTAAATACCAGTTACATTTTGCATTAACTATAAAAATAATTTTGCTAACTTATAAAGCGTTAGTGGTTAAGGTACAGGTCGCCGGTTCAAAACCCCACCACTGCCAGGTTGCTGCTGTTGGGCCCTTGAGCAAGGCCTTTAACCCTCATTGCTCAGACTGTATACTGTAACTGTAAGTCACTTTGGATAAAGGCGTCTGCTAAATGCTGAATATGTAAAACTAACTGGTCTTGCTCCTCTGTATCTAAGTGAGCTTATAGACCACAACAACCCAGAACACCCACTTGTTCACAACATGCAGAGTTACATTTCCTAGAATTAAAAAGATCACTGCAGATCGAAGAGCATTTTCTTACAAAGCTCCCCATCTTTGGAATAATCTTCCTGCCTCTGTTCAGGATTCAGACACAGTCTCAATGTTCAAGTCTAGGTTAAAAACATATTTATTTACTCAGGCTTTTAATCAAGCCTTCAAACTAGGGGTGTGTGGCTCCGGTCCTGGTGTCTTGGATCTTGACGGTCTGATGCTCTTATATTTGTCATATTTTCTGGTGCTGCATGTTTGCTTCTGTCTGCCTCCGAGATTTTACCTCCAGGGCTGGGGCTGTCCACCCAAATATAGACAACGGAGCAGAGCTTAGAGGTTCTTGGTCTTCGAAACTTGTGGTGGGTTGCTGTCGCTCTGCTTCACCTGTCTGATAAGTTTGGTTGGATGACACCTATTGAGGTGGGTGCTGATGTC
>JAYDZG010000015.1:11948931-11964367 GCA_034509265.1 Microcambeva bendego | reverse complement strand
GGGCTGTCCACCCAAATATAGACAACGGAGCATAGCTTAGAGGTTCTTGGTCTTCGAAACTTGTGGTGGGTTGCTGTCGCTCTGCTTCACCTGTCTGATAAGTTAGACACCTATTGAGGTGGGTGCTGATGTCCAGTGAAAGCCTTCATGACTTTGTTACCTGTTCGCTCTCCCTTTTAGTTATGCTCTTATAGTTAGGGGCACAGGAGTCAAAAGCTACTCTCTACCCTCTGTTTACTCTCAATGATTTCACTTTTAACTACATATTCTGTTGTTTCACTCCAATGGGATATTTCTAATGCAAGCATGTTCTCAAATCTGCACATGCCAACAACACTGCTCCTGATAGATGAGATGGGTCCAGGCATGGACTGAATAAAGAACTCCTGTATATTCATAGAGTTTCTGCTAGTTTCTGCTAACTTTTAGTCTAATGTATTTTTTTGTTTGCATGAACTGTATAAATCCTGTTATTTAAAATATTCTCCAGTCCACCCAAGAAGTATGGCCTTTGTACAATGTCTATAGTAAAAAGCGCTATACAAATAAACTGACTTGATTTGACTTGACTTTTACCGTATCTTTTTCCATTTATTCATTGCACACATTATAGATGTAGCTATATTACTACATATGTATTTCTACTTTTTTAAATAAGGGAAGACATAGTTTTTATGAAATGCCATAAATGTAATATCTCACACTTAAAGCAAAGCCCATAAAATAATGCAGAGCTTTAAAATCTAATTTAGAGTTCAGAAAATGCCAGTCATTTTTTATTTGATTAAGACACTATTTAAGTGATCTTTGGAGAGCCATGAACCATGCACTGGCCGGCTTGATTTTGGGGCGTGGCAGTATGTGTTTGCTATCTTAACGACAGGAGTACGCTTTGCATTGGTATACGCAACAATGCACCTGTGTTGTTAATCGACTGCCAATATACAGTATTTAGGCTGTTGTCTAGGTTTTTCTTTTCGGTCAATAGTGCACCTGTGGTTTCCATTGCCAAGACAGGAATACACCAGGATTAACCTAAACACACCTCATTTTGAGACTACCACGCCCATTGGCGTTAATATATGACACCCATTAACTGTTGCTATTTTAGCGATCCAGGCGCAAGGGTGTAAGATAGCAATGTGCATTGCAGCGCACATTGCGAGGTGTAAGATAGACTCCTGGTGTCATATATTTCCCAGGTAAGCAATGCTCAAGCTCAACAATTTTAAAGAAAACATGATTCATCAGACAAGATCATGTTCATTCATTGCTCAATGGTTCAATACTCTCATGCCCATTTTGGGACAACTTCTCCTGACATGCCCATGACCTTGTAGCTGCTTTACTGGCTGACTTTCCACTGGCCACTACTGGAAGTTATTAATCACTGCATGTTGGAAACTCTATACCAGACTCTGCAAGCTGTTTTGGAACTGCTCCAAACCTAGTCACAGTTTGGCCTAAAAATGCTTATAGATCAAGAACTGACTGTTCACATCCTGCTTAAATTGCCTCACCCCATGACAGATGCCACTATAAGAAGATAATCGTGTGGCTGGTTGTTTAAATAAACATATTGAATCTATGTTCATTTATTTTATTTTGTTGTATTGTATTTAATAGTGATGGCACTCACAATACTATCAAAGCTGTAGTTAAAAAGACAAATGGCCTCACTTATGACTCTATTGATTCTGTAAGATTAATTTATTTCGTGGAGTTTGAATATCCTCTGTGTCAAGTTTCCCTGGATGTTTTACTTGAATTTGCTCTATTTAGCTCAATCTTCTGGAGGCAAATTATTATTCGAGTCAGGAAGGCAAAAGAACAGAAAACATAAAAACTAATAACAAAAAGGGTGCGTGAGTCCATGCATATGCCTGAGCTTTTATTAAAACTCTCTAATTTATCATGACATTTTGTTAATTAGAAGCATATGCTGCACTACTCCTAAATAATATTTTGGTTGGCATTAAATGACATATCTGTTAATTAAAGTCAGTTTGCTTAGTTAGATTTCACAGAGAATTCACTGTGTAATGCTGGACCAGACAGGGCAATGGGCAAACACACACACACACACACACACACACACACACACACACACACCATGTCCATCTAAACATCCATGAACAAAGTTAAGCTAAATGCTAATACTAATGACAAAGCAAAACACAAACATGAACCCAAGCTATACTATACCCTAAGCTAAAAAAGAACCAGACAAACGAAACTTCGAAGCTTAAACATGACCAACAGACCAACATAGCCTGAGCAAACGTTAACAAACAGGAGCAAATAACTAAACAAATCAAATAAGGGCAAATACAAGCAAAAGAACACAGACATGAGTACTGAATTGAAACATATAAAATGAAAATGACCATAACAGAGTCAAAATCTAATATAGTCTCTCACTTACTGTCCCTTAAATGCCCTGAGTTAAATTTTGTAATCTCTTTCAAGCCTTAAATGCAGGATATATTTTAAAAATTAAACATAGTTAACTAGATAAAACATAAAATAGTTTATACTGTCTTCTATGACATAAAGGTCAAATTAAATGCAACAAACAGTACTTTTTTGCCTTTTCCCATACTGTCTTAATTTGTTGTTCTTAACAAGTAAAGGGTGAAAGTGTGAAAAACAGAGAAACCGCAACTGATAAGCTCTTTTACAACAATATGAAGCATCTAAAGAAAGTGCAGGCCTGCTGGGTGCCTGTAGTAGTGTAGCCATTCTAAAAACTCCCCTCTTTGGGAATTAGTGTTAAGTGTCACAGTCAGACTCCAGCAGAGTGATGGCCCCTTAGAGAAACTACCTGGCTTATATCATACTGTTCACCAGCTATCTGACACATCCTTCTGCACAATGTCCCAAACTTTATAGGCTATGGTTCAGTTCCTCCCTCTGGAAAGTGAATATCTGTTTGCTAATAAAATATACTGTGTAATTGTCATACTCCTATGTACTTTTATTGACATTCTAGTTTTGAGTTTCACTGTAATTTAATTAACGACCGTTGTCCTTGTCAGGGTTTCTGCAGGTCAGGAAAATCCTGGACAGAGCTCCATTCGATCCCAGATCTTTGGGGATCCATCAACCCTCAAGACAATGCCATGTATGTCTGTGTTTATGCCAGCCAGCTGACAGCACTGCAGAGATATGAACCTGGATCTCAGCCATCAAAGACTAGTGTAATAAACTGAGATTTCCTCTTGACATTTTGTTGCCATTAATGTTGTAAGTGTTACATAATATAATACTCCACCAAAATCTGACTTGGTATTTTTTTTTAATTATTAGCTGACTTTACAACCATATAAATTGCATATAAATATATAAATCTCTTAAATTTTTGGCAATACCTTACTTAAGTAGTGTCAAAATATTCAAAAACAGAGTCTGACTAAGAGCTACTTAAACTGATTAAAAACATCAAATATGTATCATTTCAGTGCATAAAGAAAACCAAGAACATATTGTAAACCCATTTGGGATAACATGTTTAGAAACAGACATTGCTTACTGCTGTATAAATCTCACAAACTCACTTATTTAAACGTGTATCCCATTAGTGTTGTGGTGGTGTGGGTGAAACCCATGCGGTCACAGGGAGAACATGCTCCACACAGGAAGGACCTGGATCAAACCCTCTTGCTGTGAGACATGCTGTGAGAGTGCAATACACTTTGCCACCATGCTGCCAATGGTGTAGGAAATCAATGATGAAAATATATGTTTCCGACTGTAGTAGCAGTTTGGAGAAAGACCCTTCCTGACCTATCATGACTGTGCCCTTATGCACAAACATCCATAAAAGAGAATGCATGCTGCAAAAAGCCAATGAAGAGAATGCAGCAGAGGAGTGATATGGCAGTGTTTGTGATGATTAAAAAACAGGCATGCAGCTACACTTTTAATAGTGATAGATTACATTCCTACTTCATGTCCAGTATTGTTTCATGCGTAAATATAACATTTTCAATATTTAACACTAATTGCAATAATTGGCATGACAATCTAGACTGTTAAAGAAGAAGGGGATTTTAAAGCTTTGAAATCATTTCTGTGAATGAGTTTCATCCATCTTATTTGCTTAGTGTCATTTAAATGATTTATGATCGTCAAGTGATTTAAATAGTGCTAAAAGCAATTATGCTTAGTATAATCTGCTCCCTCTTAAAATTAAACATGCTCTTGAGAGACAAGCATTGGCATTGCAGACTGAGTTAAATCTGAAGAAAATCCTGGGTGTATTAATGTAAGAGTTATCTATTGAAATTCCAGTATAAGTAACTGAAAGTGGTGATGGGACTTTTTATTATCTTTTGAGAGAGACGAGTGGATTTTTCATTTATCATCACCCCTTCCCTTTTTACCATTGCAATCTGAAATATTTAACCCCTCTAACAATAAAATGAATCATGGTGGTGTATAAAATTAAATGAATATATTCAACACAGAGACTTAGTTATCAGATAATAAATATATACATATACGTTTAAGGATTTTTATACAATTATTTTACATTATTTTCAGTTTAAATAAAACATAAATTTATAAACATCTTGTTCGCTTGACAATTGTTCACGTGCATTATTATTCAAATATTATAACCAATTTTTGCTTCAATAACTTCTAATCTGTGATTTCAAGCTTCTGATACCTCTTATGGAATCAAAAGCTTCCGATAATTCTATTGCTTTGTGCTTCTTTTTAATTCTACAAAAGGTTGCCTATGACTTTTAATTCTGGAGATTGAGAAGCCACTTCAATATAATCCAGGACTGATTAGCTTTAGTTTAATTTGATGTGCTTTGGACCGTTGTCTTGTTGGAAAGTCTAATGCTCAATTCAACCTTGAAGGTGTAACCTTTCACCTCAAAATGGCTTGGTATTTTTGTCAATGGAGCCAATCACTTAATTAAGATTGCCACTTCCTGTAGCAGAAAAAATATACATGGGGTCAAAAAGAAAGGATTTACTGGGACACTATGGTGTGAACAGAAATGAACCATTCTTGAATGCTGACTGGAATTTAAAGTTAAATCTAACTCTTGAATTATTCTGATTTTTACTTTATTTTTATTGGCTTTTGTTCAGACTTGAATGGATTTAAAGAATTTGAAGACTTTAAAAAGAACCCACTAAAAGAGAAGTGGTATAGGCTCCAGGTTTCACCTCTGCTGGTTAGGTGACGGATTGATTCTCTTGTGTTGTTTACTCTGCATGGCACAGTCTACCTTAACTACACAGCCATCCCGGCTACAGGGTTCAAAATAACCAACACCAAGTGTTACTTACCGTCTTTTGCAGTTTAAGCTAGTAGGATTTGTGACAAAGTGTGGAACTAAGCAAATATGCCATGCAATCTAACCCTAATCAAATAGCAAGTAATACTGTTCTTGAAAATTTTATTTGAGTGGATCAATGTTTGAAATAAACTGAGAATAAATGCATAAGGTTAACTATCACCAAGTTTTCTAGCATGTCCTTGAATCTTATGTCAAATGAAATCAAAATATAAATCAATATACTGTGTTCTGTGGCCTTTCCTCTAGTTAAAAGGACTGCTGTTTTCCTGCTGATAAAAATAAGGTGACCCTGTATGGTACCGAATCTGTGATGTAAAAAACAAAGTCGAAGAGGCAAAATAACTGTGATCAGCACTTCTCTTAGCAGAGAGCGTATTAGTTAAAAATATATGATGTAAAGAATAAAGAGCTTGCTGTGAATGGGCGAGATTAAGGTTTCATAAATAAGTAAATACATAAACAACAAAATAAATACATAAATGGATAGTATGGCATACATATATAGATGGAGAGGCCATTAAAAAAGAGAATTGGAATACAGACAGCATGGTAGAACATATGCTCAGTAATATTGCATGAAACAATTTCCAACTGGGAATCCAGTGAACCTCATCATTAGGGTTGTCATTTGTAATACGTGTAGTACATCTGTTCATTGTTCAGTTTGTCATATTGCTCATTCATTTATTCATTGTCTGTATTACCACTTCTTTATCCTGATCTGACTGTGTGTATTTGGACTTGTGGAGGAAGCAGAAACACTTCAACATTATTCAAACTCCACACAGAGGTTGGTGGCAGGCTAGTCAGGGAATAAGACCCAGACTCTTCTTTCTGGCAAGTGAACCACTTATTATATTTATTTAAAATAAAAAATAAAAAATGCAAATTTAAATTAATCACCTGGACATCGAAGTTTGGTTGAATCTGTCTTCAGTTAACCTGAAATTGACTGTATCAAGCACGACAACATGTTTCTAAAATGTGTTTTCTGTGGCATGATGCAGTCACTTCACAGCACGAAAGTCCTGGGTTTGATTCCCAAGTGGGGATGTCCGGGACCTTTCTTTGTGGATTTTGCATGTTTTCCCCTTGTCTGTGAGGGTTTCCTCTGTTTTCCTTCCATTGTCCAAAAACATGCAATCAGGCTATTCAGAGACACTGAATTTCCCTATATGTAAATAAGTATGAATATTTGTGTGTGTCTGATCCTCCTCTGCGATGGACTGGCACCCCATCCAGGGTGTTTCTGTGTGCCTTGCGCCTAATGAAAAGCTGGGATGGGCTCCGGCCCCTTGTGACCCTGAATGGATAATCAGTTGAAAAGTTTAAAATTTGATCCTGGTTGTGACCAAAGTGAGTAATTTAAAAAAAATCACCCAGACATTAACAGCCAGTCTGGCCCTGAATGTATGTGTTGTTAATTTTCACTAATTAATTATTTCTGCTTTTAAAACATTTTAGCAAACAAGTAAATAAATGTATTACTCCTTGAGTGTAAATCTTCTCTGTTACACTTGACTTGCTCACTTGCAGTTTTACTACGACAGACACATTTGTTAAAATAAATAGCTAAAAGGTAAATGCAAACCATTTAAATAAGTTAATCTTACAAATTTTTCTGCATGTCTTTTGGTCTGATTAGTAAAGTGTGATAACGGGGCTTAAAAATAAGCAAATAAATTGTTTTATTTTACACTCTTTTCATAAATTTTCAGTTGCTTTTTTCTTTGATGTCATGATTGTGTTGGATACAGAGACATCTGTAATTACTGGCTGCAAGGTGAATACATATCCTGGTCTTTCACCAATCCATCCGAGGCATCAAACATTCACTCATGCATGTACTGATTTATGTTCTATTTTTTTATGAATATATCCCTGTGTGCATATTTACTTACATATTTGTAAGCTGAACCTACAAAAAAACATTAATGTGGTCCAGATAACCCTCTCTGTAGCTTTTATCAGTAATTTAGCTTGCGTGAACATGGTTTTTGCTGGTTTGTTAGACTGCTGCTTCATATATGTGACTATAATAGACTATAATCTTGGAGACTCAGACACATTTATGTGCATATAATAGGGTAAAATGTATCTCATGCTATCTCAGTTGGTTTTGAGTTATTAGTTTAAATTGGATTCAAAAGCATCTTTTGTTCATTTGGAGATACCATTTGATGTCATCTGGTGTCTGGTATGCAATTAAAATAATGCTTTTAGGGTTTCATGATACAAAAAACATGTAGTGAACAAGGCGGGAAGAACAGATGGCTGTCAAAATACTTTTCTAGCAGCAAGTCATGTGGACAATACCCTTCATGAAATTACTGATAAAAGCATTTTATCCAGCTCACTTTATTGTAATTTATCCACCAGTCACCCAATGTGAAGGGTAATAAAAATTATATATATGTAATTATATGAAGTGACTTCACAATGGGCACATCCTGAGGTTAGATTTCCTGTCCTCCCCACATGCTGAAGAAACCACTAATATCCTCTGGATTTTTATGGTCATGAGAATATAAGAATTATCCCAAAGAAAACACACTTGCATGAATGACAGTACATACATGTTGGGGTAACCTGGGTACAGTGATATAAGCTGATGTGTTGTTAATGGTGTAATAATGTAATAGAGATCTCTATGTGTTTTAGGTAAAAAGAAAACCATTGTGTCAAGTGCTTCTCTTATCTCAGAGAAGACTTGGTTTTATCTTTAACCACGTTTCATGCTGTTCACTTCTTGTCTGGTGAGGCATGGCATCCCACTCTTCTTGAAGGGCGGCCCTCAGGTCATTGAGTTTGTGAGTTATGAGCATCTACATGAGGACTCAGCTGATTCTATAGGTTTTCTATGGGATTCAGATCTGGAGAAAGTGCAGGCCACTCTTTGAGGTACAACATTCTCCAGCAGCTGTTCCCTAATGATGCAACCACGATGAGCTGGACCATTGTCATGCATGAAGATAAAATTGGGTCAGCAGAGGAACAATGACCGGATTGCTGATGTTATTTAAGTAGTATCGGCTTGTCACTGTACCATTCACAAAGTGTAGGGCAGTTGACTGAACACACCTGCCCAGACTGTAAAAACACCACCAGCACAAAAGGCCAACAGTAGCTGATGCAAAGCACTCTCCTTCAACTGCCGTTCTTATTTCTGCTCAGTATGAATCGACTTTCATCAATGAACAACATTCGTCCAGCGTAAATGCTCCCTGGCCTATGCAAGACAATGATGCATGTGGCTGGTGGTGTGGTCAGGTACCCTTGCAGGTCATCTAGCACACAGACCACTGCCTTAAATGTGTCTGGAGTTGTGTGGCATTCATCATCCAGTTCCGCAGGGCACCGTTCACAATGAAGCAATCATTAGTGTGGGATGTGGCAAAAAGGACATAAATTTCTAAGACTTTCTGTGACTCTTTCTCTGTAGCAACCTGCTGATGACACTCTTAGTGGCTCAGTGGCCACTTCTGTCTGTGAACATCCTGTTTGAAGCCTCACAATGGCCAGGTACTATTGATCGATTGTTAGGAGTCGTCTTGGTCTCATGATGTCAAAATGTGAACAGCATGATGAGGAGGACTGTTTAAACACCAGTTCTAATTGAACCAGGAAATTTACTGGTCGATTCATGGATCAAACACCTGTGGTGAATTTTGCTTTTAAGCTCCTTGTTAGAGAACAGCAAGTTGTCCAAAAAGTACTGAAACATTGAACAGTTAGACATGTGTGTTCAAGAGGTGAACATTAAGTTCTCCTGTAAAGGTTTGAGTGTATTTTAGGTTCATCCTGAAATTTCCCCTGAAAGCCAAATATTCCGAATTTTTGGGGAGTTCTGTACCATATGCTTGCATGATCAAGAAGCTTTTACAATAGGGAGGGGCAACAATACACAGAGATTAATGAAAGAAGGCCACAATCTTCAAAGTGCATTTCACTAATTTACAAATCGTTTTATGAATGAAACACAATCTACAACATAGTATGGCTCCTATAAAGACGCAAATCCAACGCCTCTCAATACAAAACACAACCATTCCAAGTGTCCCTAGAAAGCTAAACGAGCCAGCCATTACCTTACCAGGGTGAAATGACCCTTATATTAAATTAATCTCTGTCCCGCCTATGCTTTAAGATCAGCCACTGATTTATTAGTAAGACAGCTGCCGCTCCATAACCGAGTGACAGTGGGCGGGGACAAAACACTGCAATAGCGAATTAAAATGAGTTTTTCGCTGTAGAATTGGGGTTTAAATGATTAAAAACGGACATTTAAAGACATTTTTTGGACCATGTCCAAAATGTCCAAGTTTTCATTTAAAATTGTGTTTCTTTCTTAACATGACAGCAAGACACCTTTATGGTTTTGGGAATAATACACTTCATTATTCTTGCTTTTGCAGCTAAGCCAAACATGCTCCTGTACTTCTGCACTTTCGAATCTTGCTTGAAACCCCAGCTTCTAAACCTAGGATCAAATTGGCTGCATTTTTATTTTGTCACACAGTCGTGGTGTGGATCCTTACCTAATTCCCACCGTGGAATGAAGCTTGCAGTAAAGTTACAGGCTTAATGACAGTAATCTTGTTCAGAGTAGGGGCTCTAAATGAAAGTCTTTGACCCTGAGGATATCTGGCCGTCTCATTGCAATGAGTTTGGTTCTTTATGTACCTGGACATCCTCTGGGCATTAGCTTCAAGAGAAACTCACCTTGTTAAACCTTAAGTTTAACCATGGTTACAGTCCTTGTGGAGTACACTTTGTCAAGACGCTGTGTCCTTACCTTTAAGGTATATATATATATATATATTTAAGAATTTTCTCCCATTTTTACAGATCTGTTTTATCCAGTTACATTATGCTTGGTCCCTGCCCTGATTAAGGAAAGTGAGAAGGACACACACTCCCCCTCCAAAACATGTGCTGTACTTACTGCACCTTTTCACTTGCACAAGGTAAAAGAATTCACCTCTCATTTTAGGAAATTTGTGGGTGAGATAAAATCAGCATTGGAATCAATAGAACCAATGAAATGATATGACTGCGACTACTGGCACTGTGAGACAAACAGGGAAAGTATACACTGTTTTGAGTCATGGTGTGTCCCCCCACCCCACTGTAATTCTTGTAATAATAATTAAACAAAAGAAATATACAAATGATTTCAGAAAAAATAGTGCATATGTACATGTAACATGTATTTTACCAGCCTATAATATAGTATAGGGATCTGCCTTATTGTCGCAGAAACACTGCTCTCCACTCTCAGCCTGATCACCAGACAATGTCAATGGAAACAAAGGGACAGACACATAAAGGAACAAAAGAAAGCTTGAGTGCAGCTTCAACTGAGTAGTAACAACCCAGATGCTGACAAAAGGAATCAGGCAGTGGGAATAAGGAAACTGGCAGCTGCCACACCACCCATGGGAAAACTTAAAACTTAAAAGGGTGCCCATGGCAGCTACAGAACAGAGCATCACTACTACTATTTACCAGCTTTCAGAAAAAGTTCAGAAACTAGAACTAAAGATCACTACAAGAAAGCTAGTTAAAAATCATCCAGGTGTTCAGACAGTAAGAAGATGTTCCCAAGATACACTTTAAACCATTTTTTCAGTGTGCAGAGAATAACATGCAGGAGTTGCTTTACCTTACAATTCAGGAAAAAAATGCATTCATTCAGTTGCACTGCCTCACAGAATCTGGCTCTGCAAAACAGATGATTTATGTTTAGCTTTGCCTTGGGGAAAATAGTTCTAGATGGCACTGGACTCTCTGCAACTCTGAACTGGAAAAAACGGGTAGTGAAAATGAATAAATAATTGATTTATTGGTCACGCATTATTGTTAGACCAGAGTAAAAATTTCTGTAACAAACATTTTAAAATGGCTTTTAATAATAAATTAAAAATAAATACATTATTTACTAATACATTTCATGGGCTAATGGACAACCTGGTACACAAACAGCTTTTAAAAGCAAAGTGGATTATTAATGTTGTAGTTCATGGAATGTGAGGTTTTATGCTGTCAAACTTTTCATGCTTAAAGCTGCACTAGACAGCACGTGGATTTATTTTTCAGAATTAGTTTTTTTTTAATTGTAAAAACAAACTGCATTCTTTTTGTAAGCTATTTAATCATTTTGTCAACTGTACTACCATGCTTAGGGTCATAGCGGGCATATCCATCACAGGGCTACAGTAGTCTTGTATTAACCAATATATGCAAAAATGTAACCATTAGCTTTTTCCGGACAAACTGTGACTATTGTGACTATTATACTTGTAGCCAGTTGAGACATTGGATGATCAACACATCTGACCAGTTATGGTAAAAAAAACATGAAGTTCTACCACTAATACCAGTAGTACAAATATCCGATTAGGATAAATTGACATTTATGAAATATTCCAGAATACCCTTTTTTGTAGCTACCTGGTGAGCTTGGCTTGTCTAGCTGCAGCATTTTGCATTGAACTAGGGATAATTTACAGTAGCACACCTCCCTTCTGATGTTTTTTCTTGGCAATAGAAGGTAAAGTATCTGGGCAAAACCTTCACAGATATTACAGAGGCAGTAATCAGACCAAACCAACTTAGGGTATAGTTAAATAAGCAAAATATGTAGGTTTCTAGGTAATGTTCTTTCTCTAAAAATACATTTTTTCCATTGATTTTCTAAAATTGGCTTGATGTGATGGGACACTCTCTTGATTGTGCAATTTGGCTTTATACTATCCCTTTTCTCTCTGACAGTGGGCGTGATAGAGTGCCAATGAGCTACTGGGATGCTTTGCCTTGCATCTGCATGTTTGGTCATGAAGTCCACACAGAATCAAACTCTTGTGGCTAATTACACTCACTTGGAACAATTTAGGAAATTGGCCATGTTTTGATGACTGATTACAGTGCTGAAAGATGTCTGTGTTATTTTTTTTAATCATTCAAGCGGTACTTTTGGACAGTTTTGCCATATCAAAGTCTACAAACATGCAGCTATTACCACAGAGTCAAACATAAGTAATCCTTCAAACATAGACATGGGTATATAATAAAATCTATTAGAATTATACATATTAGTAGCAATTTAACCCAAAATGTTTTAAAACAAAAGCTATTAGAATACTAAAGTGCATTACAAACAACAGAAGAGCAAACACATCGACACATTTCAGCAAAGCTTTTAAGCACTAGCTCGGTATTGCTAGCCCTTCATCAAGTTACCATTGCGTAAAAGTACAGTTCCTCTCTTTCCTGGAATCTAGACTAGACATGCAGTTACTATCAGCTGACAAGAGTATTGGATAACCCAGCACGACAGTGAGTAGACAGTGTATGAGTGAGAAGAGTGACTCATCTGCTAAAAGAAAAGGTCATTTTCTTGTTTGCACGACATAATTTATGCATTAACATGCCGTATGGGCATTAAATTAAGAGGGAACAGAAAGCCATGATAAACAAGATTACTGTCTGGAATAGCTTTTGTTGTCTTTAAAAATATGCACTTATACAGTCAAACTAAATTATTCATATTAGAGGTCAGTTTATTTATAAATTTATCACTGCAGGAGGTGCTCTCTTGCATTCATTTTCATTTTTATCCTCTTGTATAGAGATTTTAGTCATCAGAGCTGATAGGCTGGCAGGTATATGTAAATACCTGCATGTACAAAAATGTACAAAAAAGGATTCCCAACAGGTGACGTCAACAGTTGATTGTATTCATGGTTTGAAACGAAAGCATCATTCAGTAAAAATCTCCATTTTGTCAACAAATACATGAGGAAATGAGAAAATATTTAAAACAAAGCACTTCAGAGATAGATTGGAAAGGATTTACGTAGTATTTCTCCCTCTACAGTGCATAACAGAATTAAACAAATAAGCCAATGCAATTCAAGGAATACATAAACACCATGAGTGTAAGCTTAATCTGAACCTCTGTGACCTTTGATTCCTCACACGACACCGCATTCAGCAGGGATTACATTGGCAGGGATTACATTGGCAAACATTTGTCAAGCACTACAACACTCAGTAACTTAAACAAATGCTGATAAAACCCAAAATTAAGCCTTAAGTTAACCTTGTCCAGAAGCAATGTCGACTTTTCCATACTCCTAGGCATCTAGAATCGACCATCAATGTGTTTTGTGGTCAGAGGAATCAAATCCTCAAGACAAGTGGGTGCCACTGGTACCCTTTGTAATCTATCCTTAATGGTTGTATTAATTTTAAAAAGTATGTAGATTGAAATATGCTGCCTTCAAGACCACATATTGTCCAGGGACGTACATCTATGTTCAACAAGGCAAACCAAAGGCTGGGCATATTACAAATGCATGGGTGAAGAAGAAAAAGAGAGTACAAGCACTGGACTGGTCTGCCTGCAGCCCGGATCTGTCTCCAACAGAGAATGTATGGCAAATTTTAAATCTCAAGATGTATTTCCAGAAAGAAAAAATAAAACTTAAAATACTAATCGCTTAGTTTCCCCAGGGCCAAAGCATCTTTTGGTGTGGTGAACAGACTTGAGAATTACAAACTGTTTATTGGACCATATGTTTGTTTTCATTTGCATTTGCCATGTTGTTCCAACTTTTTTTTATTAGGGGTTGAAATAATATCTTAATTAGACACATTTTATGAAGGTAAATATCTAACATAACTGATATAAAAATACTATTTTTCCACAAATTATCTTACAACATGCCGGCAACGTGGTGCTAAATGTTGTTTTGAATGTACCAATTATTTGTCCTTTACTAGACTGAGTTGCAAGAGTTTGACTGTCACACAACGGCAAGATGGTGGCATGTATACATGTAGCAGCTTAGCAATCCACAAAACAGTATTTTTTAATTACTATTCTGCAAGTGAATTTCTTAGTGAATGCCAGGTATGCTTATGTTAACATAAGATACACCTGAGGCAAGCTGTTAAACATCAGTTTACTGTACAGCAGCTGTTCCAACAAGGAAAACCACAAACATGATATCCCAACAGAGCTCGTCAGTCTGCCAGGTCTCTGTGGATTACTGTCCCAGCTGTAAAGCTACAAAGAACAGAGAGAGGAAGCAGAAGCGAGACTGCCATGTCGGTGTATGTGCTACACTAGTGAGAGCCTCACATAACCCCCCAGTCAGATATCTTTATCTCAAATGTGAAATAATTTTTCAGCAAAATCAAGATCCTGGAGCGTTCTGTGTGTATGATCATGAAGACATTGCTTTGCTACACACGACCAACTGGACCAGATATTTTGATAACTGGTGTACAAATGCTGAGATCACCGACACCCAATGTTTTCTGGACCAGTGACAGTTCTAGGGGGTGGCCGAGGGGAGGCAGTGCCCCGTCACAACATGTTAAATTTGTCATGAATCTCCTCACTTCTGCAACATAAAGCCCAGGCACACTAATGTAAAAACTAACGTTCCAGTCGGATCCTTTTAGGACAGAGTTTCCCTCGTTCGGCAGACAGTGTTTCAATAGAATTAGATTTCACCAGCAAAATGTATCTTAAATGAGAAACAAAACAAAAAATATGTGAAATAATTGAATGTTTAAACCGGTGAATTGGGGTAACACACACGCTCAGTTTGACTTTGATCAACCAAGTACAGCTGGAATCAACTCTTCTATTCTTTCTTTCACTGATCTTCAACAGTACTTCAACAGTTCTTCACACCTTGGCAAAGACGAGTAGAAAAAGTGGATAAAGAGGCAATACTGAAAGTAATAAAAATCACACCAAAAGATCAACATACAGCTGCCTGCTTTTAAAGGCATACGCATTTTCTGTAGCCTGCAGAAAATACACAGCATTCTAACAGCATCATCTTACCTTTGCCATCACCTGTTTAAAGGTCTGCTCTTAAGCAAGCATTACAGGTCCATTAAAACATGCATTACTAGACTAAAATCAGTTTCTATACCAAATCCATTATCCACGGTGTACTCTGAAATCGCACTCATGCACACACACACACACACACACACACACACACATACACACACACACACACAAACATTTCAGTTGTGTAAAACACAGTAAGAGTGAAGACTGAGATCTTATATCTCCTGAAATATTGGTG
>JAYDZG010000015.1:11911591-11935701 GCA_034509265.1 Microcambeva bendego | reverse complement strand
TTACTGCAGCAATGTGGCATGACATGGAGTAGATCAGTCTGTAGCAAATGCTTTCTGTTTGAATATTCTTCCAGTTTCCTCTAACAGTCCAAAATCGCAAACTTGATTGGATAAGCGGTTAAGAAAGTTTAATGCTTAACAGCTAATTTATATTGCAGTAAATTGTCTGTATCTATGAATATCCGTAATGTCTTTATGGTGGTCTTTGATAGGGCACTAGTTTCTCACTGGACATTACATTCTCATTTATTATTTTCTTCACAGCAAGGATTAAAATCAAAGTACCTAAGAAATCTAGACAGACACAATCCAAACAAGCCAATCCCAGTTTGGTCAACAGCATAAAAGACAGTATAACAAACCTAAATACCCTAACCAAAGGTATGCTGCACCACCAGCACCTGTGCCAATTTACCCTAATTAAATGTATATTTCCCCCTGCTCTAATCCACAGGTCTTCCCAAGAGAACTCTGTACTTCATTAGAGGCTGTATGGAAAATGCAATCAGGATTCTGCACCCCTGTTTTTCTTTTCCTTTCTTTTTACCATGCTTTAATTGGCATTATGTCACAGTGCCCAGTGCAATTTTCACTGTCTCAGTGCAATGGAACAACTGTATTACAGACTTACACTCCCAATAAACCTAGTGTCAGTTAGAGTAATGGCATTATTAGTAGAGCAGTACATGTAGAATAAGGTTTCACCTTTGATTTACTTAAATAGTAGGTGTGTTTTAGAATAAGAATTAAATTTTAAAAGGTATCATTTATAGGTATAGTATAAAAGGGATGACTTTAATTAGATGTTATTTGTCTGTATGATTGCATTAATTTACATATAAAAATGTGTATTTGTATATATTAAAAAATGTGAAATAGTTGTGTGATTACAGTATAATAAACAACAAAACAACAAGAATCATAATAATATTAATTATTATTATTAATAATATTAATAAGCATAATAATTTTAATGATGATTAATACTATTTTTAATAAAAACAATAATGATAATTATTAATCATTTATTATTATTATTATTATTATGAACAGTGAGCCCCTTCAAATGGAGTGGCCTGCACAAGAAAACCTATGACATCAGTTAAGATTAGTAAATGATTCGACTAAAATGTTTGTAAATTTAAACATTAACCGTTATTAATTATTTTGAAAACTGTTTCTTGATGGGGAGAGCGTCCTTCAATATCATATTAATACAAGCATTTTATTTTGCTGCTTTTCATAAGTATATTTTAACTTTGGCTATTTAAGAGCTTAATCTTATAATGTTTATTGCTCAAGTGCGAGTTAATTAGCTGATCATGTTTCTATCAACAGGAGACCTGAGGGCTGTGTAGGCAGAGAGATTGTTTTAACACGTCAGCTTTCATCTCATTCTGGTAAATAAAGATCTTAACTGGTGTATTTTCTCTAGTTGTCACTGACATTGTATGTAAATATCAAATTACAGCTAAGTATTTAGATCATTGTTTTAATATCTCACATTTCTGTTTATTTACAGGGGTTTCTTACACTTACAAACCAAAAAGCATGATAAACCATGAACATGAGCATTAACTTACAAACCATGATAAACTTACTGTAGCATAAACGCAAAATAGCCTCCACTTGACTGCTCCCAGAACTCCCTTTAAGTAGCAGCAGCTGAGGCTAATTAACAAAGAGGGGACCAATTAGGCAATGGGGCGTTGTCCCTGCAGACCCCATGCAGCATGAGAGGTGGGTATGGCAGGTGTGCAAGAGACTGCATGTGTGACGCAAATGCATTTTAACATTTTTCTTGTTCCAATCCCGTCCTGAACAGTGAGTGTTTACATGCCCCAATGTAGTTTTTGATTTGTACAACTGCTTCAAATTTGAGGTAGTACTAAATGTATTTTTAAATTCCTAACAGGTCATGAACTAATTTGATGATGTTTGTTGATGTTGACTAAATAAACTGTTGAAATATACTGTATTCTCTTGATGTTTTTTCCACTGTTCAACTTGGTACAGTTATGGTGAGTAATATAAATTTAAAGTAAATGCAAATGTCAAATAGTATACATTATATGAATTAAGTAGTTTACATATTTACTTAATATTTTAAGCAATTGGTTTTCTATGTCCATTTAACTTGATTTTTTGAAGTAAGTCGAACTTAATATTTCACCAGTAAAATTTGCAATAAATAAATAAATAAAATGTTCATGCAAGTCGTTACAAAGTTTCTTTTTTTTAGATGGTATAGAGGGGGGGATTTAGTAGTCTTCCAGGATTTTGTAACCATGTTTCAGCTGACCTGGAGATCTTCTTAGAATCATTGACTAGAAAATCTAATTAACAAGTTTACATTTTATAACAGCAGGCAGCACAGTCCACCCCAAAATGTATTACTTTATGTGAATCAATGAAACAAGTCAGACAGACAGACTAGATTTACAGTTCAAGCTCTAAATAAATAAATAAATAAGTAAATAAATAAAATACAATAAAAGAATCCCCACACCATAAATGAACACTTCAGTGCAGAACCATGGGGGCAGTAATCTTTTGGTCCTAATCCTCGGTTTTCTTGTTCCATATAAACCACTGAACCATTTGGCCATACATTTCAGTTTTAATTTGTCACTCCAGAGAACTGTGTCCCAGAACTCTGCAGCCTATTAGGGGGGTTATAAGTTTCAATATAGCCTATAGGGTTCCTTCTGTCATATTTTTAGTTATCCGAACAGCATGTTGGCCTTTGTTCCACGGCCGGAGAGGTTGGCTTCCATTGAGTACAGAATTTTTAGATGATAATCCTAGTGGTCTGTATAAACATGTCTTTATTTTTTTATACCCATCGAAACGATCTCTCTCAGCGTTTGTGATGGCCCCTTAGTTTTCACCATATTTGCAACACACAGTACAACACACATAAGGTAAGATGAGATTAGATTTTCTGGCACCAATATGGGATGGAATAGTTAAAGAACAAAAACTCTATGGTTATACTGCTTTAGTCATATCACATAGGATGTTTGAACCTCCCTCAATTCTGTGAGATTGTTGTTTCTTATCTGCTTACAACATTTTACAACAGCTTAATGACAGAAATGTTGCTTATGTCTGTGCTTTAGACTCCCAGCTTCACCTTCAACAACAGAATGATTCAACTACTTTGATTTAATACACATGCAGCAAAATACTAATAACTAGGAAATGTTAGGCATAAAATGTTTTTTATAATGACACTTAAACACTTTCTTCAAATTTTGCGTGACATGATTTCAGCAAAAGGGTATACAAACAAACGCCTTGCAATGACAAAGACGCCGGTAAAACCAACAACACACCTTTAATCTTGTCCTGTGTATTTTTAGTAGTAGTTGTGGTTTCACACCATTGATTGTGAATTGATTGGCCCTCTAGTGTTGTACAAAAACATGTTACAAGACTAGCCATCTTGTAAACAGAGCTGGCAACAGATGATAATCCTGTAATGTGCTGACAAAAAAAAATATAATACCAATCTGTTTATTGCTATCACGGTAGAACACAATAAAGCAGAGCTACTTAAAAATAACTAGCAATAGCCTACACCATCTGGGCTGCATTAGCTGCTTAGCTGCCCGCACCCACATGTCTGGGGCAGTTGTCACAAATTTTACCTGCAATTAACTTACGTTGGCTATGCATATACATTGTATTTATTAAATAAAAACTCTACATGTGTGAACATAACCTGTGACAAAACAACGGTTTCTGGGTGAAACATAATTAAAGAATGGAAAATTGACAAAGAATACATGTACTGAAAATTTGATTTTTACAGTGGCCGGCCATGCATTTCACACCTAGGCCTTCAGTGATGTCCTACTTAGTCCGACTTCAATAAATACCTTTAATTATACCATCATTTATGACACCACGTGACCACGGCTGGAGAAATAGTATACAGAAACACACTTATGCACTACTGGGCATTGAATCACCATCATTGTGTCAAAACGGGCTATTTTCCAGCGCATTTAAAAATCAATAAACCGACATCAGCAATTAAAACATATGCTCTGCTTTGAACTCATAAGTGAGTAGGCTAGCCTTCTTGTTGTTGTTTTAGGGTGGCCAGTAAGTGAGCATTCAACGGGAGGCCAGCTAGAAGACCTACTGTCACCAACTCGTAATCTCATTGGCTATCATAAATGTCTATCAACTGTATGTGCCTGTTCACTTATATTGCACAGACGCCAGCATTGTTGATTCTGAAGGCCTCAGACAGATTTCATACAGCCTGACAACACAAGCTAGCTGAATTCTGATTGGATAATATTCTGTTTTTATATTTTTTGGGAAAGTAAATTCAAAATTAAATTAACTTTTAACAAATTATAATCATTATTTATGTTAGGCCAGCAGAGAAGGCCTTGCTGGCCGTGACGGCCCACCACTGGATTTTCATATAAGCACAATAATTCAATTATTCAGCAAAGGTGTACTATTTATTGCTATTTTATGTATGCATTTTATCCCATATTTAGATTTAGCAAAGTAAATTTATCATAGTAAATTTGTCTTCTACTTCTGGGGGATCCCTGATTGCACTCTAGGTGGGTGTATCGCTGCTCACTCCTCCAACATGTGCACAGCACTATGATCCATGCATGTTTTGTGGCAAAAAGGACTGAAAAATATAAAGGTTTAAGTGTAAATATAATTTATAGATGTTAAGAAATATAGGATTTAAACTAGCTATACCGACCAAGATTTTTACACACACAATAAAGCTTTGATTATTATTCAGCCCACTGAAATATGGATTTCATACATATTTCATAGCTTAAACTTAACTTAGATTAAAAGTAAATAAAAAAATAATAATAAAAGTTCCTCCTCCAGGTAAATGCAAGTGAGTTGTTATTAATTATACAGTATGTGTCAGTTATAAGCAATTACTCACAGTGCGTACAGCCTTCTGGTCTAAATGATTTATTGTTTAATTTAACAACAATAAAGAATAACATTATTAAGGTATGGAAAATAGCATACTCTTTTGGGGTGTAACTGGATTGTATTTTGAAATTAATAATTCGGTGGAGCAAATCTCAGGCTTCAGACAACACCCTAAATCATGGCAAATGTGCACATTATTTACAGTTTTAATTTCCCCAAATACAACTACAATGTCCAATATGTTTTTATGTTGAAGTGGTGGCTTCTCGCCTCACAGCATGAAGGTCCTGGATTCGATCCCCAGGTAGAGTTGTCTGGGTCTGAGTGAAGTTTGCATGTTCTCCCCGTGTATGCGTTTGGTTTAAGGTTACAGACTAATTGTATGTAGCTTTAAAATAAGAATATTTTGATTATGTTATATGATTTCTAACTCTGGAACAGGTCCAGCAGTGTTGATATGGGGACTTGATCATGTTTTAGTATGCTCCACAGCTGTGCATGTTGAGATAGGTGGCAGATTAGATTTATGGTGCAATGTTGAAGTGAAAAGCTAGCAAAGAGTTAACCGAATTATAATTGGAATGCCATGCACATTTTAAGATGGCCTGCCAAATGTTGTACAAACAGATTTTGCGATGTTTACTACTAAACTTTTACCCGCAGCACACTGGACTGAGTCACCTCACAGACTCAGCTACGATATTCATGATTGCATCATTTTTATTAGAGTTACAATGACTAGTTCAGTTCAGGGTAAAATGTGAGCTGTAACAGCATGATTTCAGGAGGCAGTTAATAATTATTATTATCAATTATGATTAAAGCGGCTTGCTGTCTTAGTAGGTAGCACTGTCGCCTCACAGCGAGAAGGTCCTGGGTTCAATCCCTGTGTGGGGTGATCTGGGTCATTTTGTGTGGAGTTTGCATCTTCTCCCCGTGTCTGCGTGGATTTCTCCTGGTTACTCCAAAGACATGCTACCAGGTTGATTGGAGACA
Organism: Microcambeva bendego; assembly: GCA_034509265.1. NCBI lineage: Eukaryota > Metazoa > Chordata > Actinopteri > Siluriformes > Trichomycteridae > Microcambeva > Microcambeva bendego. Next base: position 11,929,770 of record JAYDZG010000015.1, on the reverse strand, counting down.
CTGAATTGTCCTGTGGGTACCTGCAATGGACTGGCTCCCCATCCAGGGTGTTGCCATGTGTCTTGCGCCCGTGGAAGAGCTGTGAGAGGTGTGAGATAGCACCCCTCCTCAACCCTAATTAGGATAAGGGGTTAAAGAAAATGAACGTAACATCTGGATTATTTGTCTGACAGATACAGTATTTCCAATATGTGATGATACATCCTAGATGTCTAAGTCCAGAGAACTCAATTGAATTTTTGAACAGGATCTTTTTTGTATGGCTGTGCATAACTAGCATAATTAGCTTTAAACTGTCCTGACCCCTTAACTTTATTGCAAGGTGCTGCAGGCCTGAAACACAAGAATGAAGGTTTATTAACAAATGAAATGAAGTGGGACACTTGGCCATTGGGGCAAAATGTAACTTCTCCATAAATATTAATCAATCTGGAAATGGTGCTTCCTTATCATGCTGTGAGTGTAATTTCACTGGCCTGATTTGAGAGGTAAAATTGTGATGTCTGTCTGCCAGTAGGTATTTAAAAATTTACAATTTAACTACCTGCCAATCAAACAACATGTTTATTATGGGTGGATATGGAAAAAATGAGCCCCTACAGATGCCAGACAGCAATTCATTTAACACAAATTCATCTGCCACCCCTAGAAATACAACTTGCAATTTTATTTTAAGATTCTTTTCAATTCTACACAATGGTCCCAGAATCTCACAACCAATGCTCGGTACAAACTAAAATATTATATATTCCCATGAAGCAAACATCTTTTCCTAAAGAGTATATACTTGCTTTATCAACACACTGTCAGTTCAACCAAATCAAGTCTAAAATTACACTTGCAAAATTGCAATTGTAATTAATAGATATAACAGTAGTAAACATGCCTCTTTTTTAAGTAGTGATGGTATTAAAGAAGTGGTACATCAAAGCCTACGTGCTAAATCAAAAAAATTGTATGCCATATGTAGCCTAGTGTTTAACATACTGGACTATTAATCCGAATGTTGCAGATTGCGGTTGTTGGGCCCTCGAGCAAGACCCTTCACCCTCATTGCTCAGACTGTACACTCTACTGTAAGTCCTTTGTAGAGAGACAAACCCTGATCCTTATTATCCCTCAACTTTATGCAGACAGTCATATAGCAGAGGTCATAATTGACTCAGTTAAAGGAGTCCCTGTCTGTCTTCCCATCCTATATGAACAACAGTCAATTGTTGTGGGATGGCAGATCAAAGTTTGAAGTGTCAGCTCTGGTGTGCTAGCATGTGTTTTACCACTGTACCACCTGAAACCATATATTGTAATTTGTTGTTGACGGAAAAAACAAAGAAGAAAAACAGCATCTTGAATATAAATGACTAGTTTGTATTAAGAGATTCACTGTTATTCAGCTTTTATAATCTGACTGAAATTTGCAGACATGTTCAGATAAGGTTCAGCTTTGACATTTTACTAAGCAAAGAAAACTTACAAGATGCGAGGTTTCTCCACATCAGTCATCTCTTTCTTTGTACATTACAAGGTGAGATGATAGTGCTTTCAAGGCTGAGTAATGTGGGCACATAGTGCATTTTATCATGTAATGCTTTCTTTACCCTGAGTTCTGATGCCTGTCCGTGGTGTCACTTGAGATCTTTTTTCCCCATATTATCTATACATGCTTTACTGTAATTACAGATTGTGGGGAGATCCCATGTCTTAATACATTAGTCATTATCTGCACTTTCAGTCTGGAGGTTATGACTCACCCAGTCATCTGTGATATTAGTCATCTGTGCACCAGCATAAAACACATTACATTTGTTGCTGCTTCTACTGAATGACAATTCAAAGATGCTACCATCATTAGCCCCCGCCACCATTACACCCATGAGACCATTAGTGCTCTTACAACAACTTTGATGCTGTGGGTGTTTTTTGTTTTCTTTTCTCATAATGGTGCAAATGACAGGACGAGCATGGTGGCTCTGCAATCCTGAAGGAGCACTACAAGAGAAAACCTCTAAATTTCCAGTTAGGGTGTTTTCACCCTCTTGCTCTCCAGACTCCAGATTGTTTTTATTGGATCAGTAATTTTAGTTGTATAATGTCTTCACTTTTAGTGAAATGTGGACGTGTCTTTTCTGTTTTGTAAAATTTAAAATCCTTTTACATTTATTTCCCCAGATTTTTCCTACCCTTTTAAACTTTTTTTATTTCATTGATTCTGCTTAATAAACAAAATAGTCATGCAGATAAAATTCAATTAAGTCATAACATTTGATGTAATACTTAGAAACACTCCTATGCAATTATCTAAGATGATAGATGCAGGTGGCAGAGGAAGTGCGACTGCTAACATCCGCAACAATATCAGTCGACATGCAATCAGTAATCAGGCCAAATTGTTTCACTAATCAATGAAATATGGAGACATGGAGAACTTTGATTGCTTATAGGAGCAAAAAAATATGATCGAGTTTAAAGTGTTTCTGAAGTTTCCACACATTCATGTTAAAACATTAGTAATACTCACATATTACGCCTTGGGATAAAAAGATCACACATTGCAGACTGTTAATAATATTTGCTGCAGGATATTAACTAAAAAATACTTTTACTAAAACAAAGCTAACTAATGAGGATTTTAATGCACATTGTATACATTTCAGACATAAAATCTTACAGGGAGGTTTTATCCTAAAATGGTACTGTAATAAATGAGGGTATCATGAAGCTACATCAGATAATGCAACTGTTGCACCGATGCACCACACCAGGTTCTCTGGACCTGGCTTAAACTCATACTATGTCACTGTCTGTGAGGAATATGGCCTGTTCTGTCAGTGTGGGTTTCCTGGATCAGTTTGCCCCTGGGTGTAAATGACTAAGTATGGGTAGGTGTGTGGTTTCATGATGGATTGGTGTACATTTCTGCCTTGTGCTTGTTTTGGGGAGTTGCAAAAGCTTGATCCCTTACAGTAAAAGTATTTGTAATGTCTGAACTGTTTCTCATTTTCTTCCTATCATTAATATAATATAACTGCTACAAACTAACAGAAAAAGTGAAATATTGTCCTGGTTGTTTTCTCACTTTCACCCAGTAAAATGTGCACATTGTGACCATATATCGGATAAAGAGATGGTAAAGCCAATAATAACTTAATGGATTAAATAGGAATAAATGCAGTTGGACAGTTTTCTAGAAAACTGTAGCATTGAAGATATATACATTTAGCCACGGAAGGCATGTAAAATAAAAATCTCTGAGGTTAAGGGCAATGGTAGATCAACGGTTAAAGTCCAGGGCAATTAACTGTAAGGTAACTGGTTCAAGCCTCACATCTGCCCGACTCTTACACCCTTGATAACGGCCCTTAACTATCAAATGCTTGAAACATATTCAGTGTCAATTGTAAGTTGATTTGGATAAAGGTGTCTGCTAAATTTTATTCATTACTACTTAAAAAATGAATGTAACTGGTTTCTCTGGTAAATAATGGGATACTATAAATAATATGGTAATAAATGGTAGTTATAGGGATGTATATATGTCAAGTATGTTGGAATAGCTGTGACAATTTAGAGACACTAAATACATTGTTTCCTCATTAGTGTGCAAAACAGCATGGACCCTATTAAGCACCTGAAAAAAAACATAGTATGAAGCATCTAAAAAAAATTCTAGAAGTTATGAGTGGCATTCATTTTAATTATTCAATTATTTCTATGGTTTTTATTGTCTAACATCTTGTTACAAAAACAAAAAAAGTTTTTGTAAGTTGTTTTTTTATTCTGCATTAGGGACAACTCCAATGAACCCAAATAAGCTGCATCCTCGCTGGGGCAGCCTGTGAGCATTAGTGTGCTGTACTGAGAGCAGGTGATGGCTTCCTTCCAGAGCCACAGTGCTATGGCACTACTGGAATGCCTTGCAGCAGTGATGTGCTCTTGGTCCCAAGAGCTTTGTTTGTGTGTGTGTATGTGTATGTGCACCCGAATGCCTGATGAGCGCAGAGCGCAGCTCCCTGAGACGGCACTTGGAGCGCTGCCACAAATTGGTGACGCAGAGCCAATTCATTAAGAGCTGGCTGCCTTTCCTGTGCTCAGTGCACCCAGCACACCTGCGTCACCCTGGATAGGTGGAATAGAGTCCAGCAGCCTTTTAACTACTGTACCCTGGGTGCTCTTTCTGTTTTTGAGGTCTGCACTGGGCCTCAAAGAAAAAAAGTAGCATTAAGAAAACACAAAAAGACACAATGTTAAGAGATTAATCATGGGCAGTTAAAAAAATCAATATGAAATATCAAAAATGTAGCTACGATATAAGTAGCAGTAATGAATGCAAAGCCACACACTTGGTTTTCAATCAACTACCTGAATAAAATTCAAAGTTAAGTGAAAAAGATCAGGTTCTGTCAGTTATTTGATTATTCAAAATTTCATTTAAACAGAGTTTTTAGAGTAGATTTTCAAGACAGTCGTCATTTCAGGAGTTTTTGTTTAATAATAGAGTTAAAAAGTTTAAAGAAGATTGACTTGCGTATGGAACTAAGCGGTCAATAACTAAGAGTATTTCAACTGTGTCAGTGTAACTTTATTTTCCAACCGGAGTTCCTATATTAAAGTTTGGCTAGTCTGTTTTTTTTATTCATTTAGCTGATTACGCCACTTCATTTTATTTTTAACACTTTTACATTAACCTGATGACTTTGTGCGTGTTAAAAACCACTTACTGATGCTTTTTTAAACCCACCCTCCAAACCGACCAAGGTAATTGTCATCTATAGCCTCAAGCCATAGGCAGAAGTATTAAGGCAACAGAATCCTTGCTTGAATCAATGAATAACCATTTAGAATCATCATTTCACCACTGTGCTTTTACACACAGTGGAATTTGGACTCATTTTAGTCCAATCTGTGCAGTGAAACACATACACACTAGTGAACACTAGGGGGCACTTAAGTCATGACCTGTTGGCTTTGGGAATCGAACTGGCAACCTTCTGATCAGAAGCACAGTTCTCTTACCACCAGGCCACGGTTGTTAATATTTAAGATATTGACAATGTTGCTATTAAACACAAATCAATTAACAGAGCAATAAGATAATAAAGGCCAAAGTGTTGCATTAAACTTGCAAAAGAAAAAAAGGTATAAAAGCTGACCAGCTTAAAGTGGTAAATGTTCACATTGATTTATTGATAATCAGTTAGTTGATCATTCATTGAGATAGAATTACCTTAACATTAATTTCCCTGCCAACACATCTAAGATGAATCATGGTATTGACATTGCTAATTTGGATGAGAGTATTTGAGCAAACTAATGGATATATTCAAGAGAAATTCTCTCTTCTTGACAGTGCTTTACACATGTATTGTCTTTTTTATACAGTTATTACAGAATTTTTCATCCTGTACTTTCATCCCTTTTTTCATTCAGAGCTGCTATGTAAGAATACCTTACTGTAGTCAGCATGGAAAATAGGCCTGTCAGTGGTGATGAAGGATCTGTTTAAGGCTTAGATACTTATGACAGAGTAGGGTGATGAACGGTTATATCGATGCATGAGAATTGTAACAGTGACACTGCAGGTGCTTAGTCCTTAAAACATGGACTGTATAGGGTCATACTTTTAGATAAAAAGCACCTTTGAAATGCTCAGTGTATTTGTAAAAGTGCACAATTGTATAAATGTAAATACAGAGAGCTCAGTTTACATGTAGTGAATTTGCTTGTTGAGGTGTTGTATAGACTTCTATGCAAAAGCTTTTGCTTTCTCGTGTTTTATTTCTTGCCTCTGGGTAGGGTACATCTTAGTCGGTGACCCATTAATCTTCCTGAGATCCCGCTAACGATTTGGTGTGCCTCCCTCACCACCCTCATAGTGCACTCAATGCTTGCTGTTTGATGTGGAAGTAATTAGTGAATACCTCACCCTAAAGTTCATGAGTACCAGGAGCTGACAAGCACATTTAAAACAGCCTTCAAGGACAGGTGGTGGCTGACATTCAGCATATGATGCAGGTCCTATCTAGCAGCAGTTCCAAGGGATTAGTAGTTGTAGTGGAAGGTTTGGCTTTTATGATTTGGGTAAATATTATAATATTATTTATATATTATTCATATTTTAAATTCTCAGTCATATTGTGGCTTGAGACAGCACAGCTAGAGATGAAAGTACAGAGATAAGCAACATGTCTGTTGTTATGGTGTTGCAAGATGTAAGTGAGATAGGGAACAACATTTACCACAGAATGGTTTACATCCAAGCTTTAGAGAAAGTGCTATGACTAAGTGCATGGCCGGAGCAGTATAGAGGTCCATGGCTCTGCACAAAAGTATTTATACCCTGTTGTTGCTGTCAGAAATTGGTATTCATTTCTAAAATAATGAATCCTGTTATCAAAACACTGTTTTGAAGTTCAAGTCTGGCCTCTGAATTAACAAAATACATTTTTAGCATAAGCAAGTTCATCATGAATTTTATCATTTTGAATGTTTGGCATTTTATATTAAAAATAAAAAAAAGATTATTATCTGGCTACAACTCGGTGTGCTGTGGTTCTCATTTATTCATTTGATTATTGTTTATTACCTTATAACCAAGATATTGTTTTTAATTACATATCATATTTAAAGCCCATGAGAAGGTAGAAAATAATTGGATATTATCAGTTTTACAGCATTGTAAAAAATCTATATGGAAAAGCAAAACAAGTGAGTCATTTCTAATTAACGATTAACGTTCATATACATAATCCTTACAATAATAAAATAAAATCCCAAACTGAAATACTGGCATGGTTCAGTAGTGAGTGTGCCTTAACCAATAGTAAAGTTCACATTTTTTGTGTACAGCAATTGGGATTGAAATTCCAGATTTCCGCCACCGCCACATTGTCTGGTTCCTCCAAGGATTCTTCCTGTATTTTTAGGGAGTTTTTCCTTGCCACAGTCACCCCTTGGCTTGCTCAACAGGGTTTTTTTGGTCTGGTGGTCCTAAACTCTGTAAAGCTGCTTTGTGACGATGTCTATTGTAAATGCGCTATACAAATAAAATTGACTTGACTTGGCATTGGAGTTTAACTGAATATGCCACGACACAGCTGACGTTTGTGAGTGGCTGCACAGTTTATAAAGGGCAAACCAAGGAAACAAATTCAAACATAGAAAGTGTGTTTCTCTCATTTTAAACTCCATCTTTGTATGTGTATATTAATCAGTGAAAGAATATGAACAGACCACGCACCCGTGCCTTTCCCGATGTGGTGTGACTAACTGCTTATGTACTAGTCTGCACAGAAGCTAAACCTAAGTATACGTGCTACTGCTCTCGCAAGTCTCACTAGACGAATCGGAAAAAACAGCTACAAGGGCAGTGTCCTCTTGTGCCAGCAAATGTGATCTCCTGACAAAGCTCCCAAAGCCTAAAGGAGATATGTGGCTCCCCGAATCAAATAGTGGAAAAGGCACCATCGTATTTAAAGTAATAATACTCTCCCTGGAATACTTTTATTACCTGTGTGCATACCCGTGAGTTTTTGAAAGACGTCTTGTCACCTTCTGTCTTCATGAAGCGTGCAAGAGCTCAAAGAAAACAAAAGGAATCACTCGAAAGATTAATATTTCTTCAAAATGTATTTATTCCCTCAGCCCGAGGGCCTACACGCTAACCTCGAAGGTCTGGCATCATCATCTTCCCTTACAGGAAACATGCAAGAGAGCAGTTATAAAGAGTGTGAATAAAAGAGGATCGTGTCTGGTCTAAAAACTGAAGCAAAACAAACAATTGATCCACTGTGGCAACACCTGATGGGAGTGGCAAGGAGTGATCGTTCATCATTGTTACAGGATAGGATGGTGGTGGTGTACCCAAGAGCAGAGCTCCTGGTTTATTTATTATAACCGTGAAGGTAAACTGATGCGACACAGAAAATAATGTACAAGTTGCAGAGTTGAATAGTGAAGTTTGTACCTTCACTGTTGTGCTTTAGGCTGGATTTGAATCAGTGAATCAGTGACTCAGTGACTCAAACAAAGGATAGCAGTAGAAGACTAAATCCTGCCTTGAGACTGAAAAAACACTCCTTTAACAAAAATGAAATAAATAAATCTAAAGCCAGTAAACTGAACCCTTTAAGTTCAGCTCAAACTTGCCTTTCAAATTTTCTTTCTGAGCTGTGCTATGATTACTTATTTATATTTTCCCTCTTTCTCTTTGTTTCAACATTTGGTTCTTTTCTTCCCTTTAGTATGTTGTAACTTTCTTTTCTTTACTCGTTTGTTGTAACTTTCTTTTTCTTTCCTCTTGTTCTTACCATCTGTTCTGAGAACTGCTCCTAGCTTCTCTCTTACTGAGTAGAGCACGGGTTTGAGAGAGGCTTTCATACAGAGCTCAGCAGGTGTGTCTGATCAGCCTTGATCAGCACTAATCACCGCTTGGGCTTCTGGGACATTGAGTTCTGAGAAGAGCTCCCAGCTTCTGTCTTACTGGGATCCCCAGGCCCCCTGCTGGAGACTGGTGGCATGAACTGACCTCTTCCAATCATTGGTCTAAAAGAAAAAAGGAAATCCCACCATTCACAGCCCTGTACAATAAAAATACAAAAAAGAGAAGAATACAATTTTAATAAAATGTTATAAATAAGTGTGTGAGTTTGTATTTTTAAATACCAAATTTGTAATAAATAAATATATTTTACACGTTTTTGTAATGAACATTACACACTGCAATGTGGGAGTGTGTGTGTATGTCAAGAATTGAGGAGTCTGATGGCTTGTGGAATGAATGCACAGTCTGGTTGTGTTGGTCCGAATGCTGCTACCTTCTTCCAGACAGCGGGAAAGTACAAACCCATGTGATGGATGATATCAATCTTCTACAATGCTGAGAGCTTTGCAGGTGCAGTGGGCATTGAAAATGTCCATGAGAGATGGAATAGAGACCCCGATGATCTTTTCACTATTCGCTGGAGAGGTTTGTGGTCTGATGCAGTACAATTCCTGAACCAGACAGTGATGCAGCCACTCTGGATGCTCTCGATGGTTCTTCTATAAAATGTGGAGAGGGTGGGAGATGCTACTTTCTCCTCAGAAAGTAGAGACGCTACTGAGCTTTCTTGGTGATGGTGCTAGTGTTGATGGTCCAGGTGAGATTATCTACCAGGAGAACACCAAGGAATGTTGTGTGGTCGATCAGCTTTCAGCGTGTTTTCTTCACATCCACCGTATTCAGACGAAGCAACTTGTCGTCAAGAGAGGGTGTGGTCTTTCTCGGACGGGGTGTCATTCTGTACCTCGAACCGAGCGGAGACGTTGTTTACTCTGTCTGGAAGGAGACCATCACTGTCACAGATGGATGGCATAGTCCTGTAGTTGGTGATGGCCTGGATGCCCTGTCACATGTGCGGTGTGTCACCGCTTTGCTGGAAGAGGCTGTGGATGTTCTGGCCGTTTGTGTGTTTTGCTTCTTGAATTGCCTGGTACAGCTTGGCCTTCAATATTCTCAAAGCCATCTGGCTGACCTGTTTTGAAAGCGGAATATCTGGCTCTCAGCAGTGCATGTATCTTTGGAGTCACCAAGGCTTCAAGTTTGGTCTTGTAGGGATGGATCTAGTTGTGGTGATGTCATCAATGCATTTGCTAATGAAGCAGGTCACTGAAATCTTCAGATCAGTCAAATCTCCCTATGTTGCAGCCTATCTAAACATGTCCCAGTCAGTGCACTCAACACAGTCCTGAAGAGCAGAGATGGATCCTTCTGGTCAGATTTTTACCTGTTTCAGTTCAGGTTTGGTACATCTTACAGAGATGTGATCTGAGTATTAGAGGTGGAGACGGTGCTCCGCCTGGTACGCACCAGCAGTGTTCATGTAAACATTATCCAGCGTTCCCGCTCCTCTTGTACCAACATCCAAGAATTTAAGGAGAACAGACTTACATGATTAAAATACCCGGCAATTCTAAACAGGCCATCTGGATACATGTTCTGCATTTGCTGATGGCTGTGTACAGCTTGCGCTGGGCAGAAGATGGCAAGATGGCATTTTATTCAGAATTCCAGTCATGGAGGAGAGGCAACCTTGAGTAACAACCTTGAGTCCATGAGTCAACTCGAGGTCAAGTTTCTCTTATTTCCAAAGCGTCTCGACTTTTGGTCTGTATGCTTCATGGCTACAACTTGTTTAATAGTTATCTTCAGTGAACACGACTGAGTAACTTGGTGAACAGGTGATTTGTGTCACTTGGATTAATGCAGATGCAAAGTAAGCAGAGTCATAAACTCTCGGTTCAGAAACTCATTAACTCTTGGCTCAATGCTGTCACTGTTGTAATTTTGCAATTAGCTTTGGCATCTTTTGCTTCTCTGCTAGTTTTGCTAATTTTTAGAGTTCAACTCGGTCAGAAAATTTCAATAAATTTTAAAGTGCAGTCTATCTTTGAAAGATTTAACCCAGAGAGGAGATGTTTCTAAGGTAAACGATGCTTCCAAAATTTCTAAAAATGCATAAGTAATGATGTTTTGATGTTTAATTTTGCATGTATAATTCGAGGAAGTAATCAATCCCTGCATGCCGCTAAAAAGTCAGAACTAAAGAGTGTGATGATAATTGTGCACGTTATTTATTAGTTGGCTGAATTAATGTGGTGGTTCCCTGCTGATTTTTGATTTTTGTTTTATTTATATATTTATTTTTATCCATTAACAATTGAGGAGTTAACTATTTAAGACAAAGCAGAATGCAAATCCATTATTAACCCAGGTCTCTAAATAGTTTAGAAGGTTAATGCTGTTTAAATCTGCTGGTAACATCATAATGTTTCAAGAAAAGGGTACTGGTCTTTTTTCTAACACTAGTGTCGGGTTACATGTACAGCAGTTTTTTGGGAATTTATGAGCACTAGATCAGTACCTTAAAAAGTCAGAGCACTGAACTGACCACAGTTTGTCCTCTTAAAACAAAAAAAAAAACAAAGTTAAGGGACCTGAGGGGGAACAGTTTGTAACCTGTTTTTTTTAATCCATTGGTTAACTATACTTGTTTCCATCCTTATTGATAATCTTATCCTGTCCAGAGCAGTGGGAATTTCTTCTAGCACACCAGCACCGAGAGTCTGAACTTGGTTGGCTGGATGCCACCCTAGCAACTGAGAGCACATACCAGGGTATTATAGAGCCCAAGCGTGGATAGAGGTTTGCATCAGGAATTGTACCAGGTGTAAAAACTATGCCATATCAATAATGTGGACCAGGATCCACTGTGGTGACCCCTCACAGGAGCAGCTGAAAGGATTTGAATTATTAACGGTATACTGATACTGGGCTAACTTAAGACACTGGGCTAAGAACAGAAATGCTTCCGGAACAGAAAGCCAGTCCAGTGATTCACCCTCACAAGTATTACTAGAATGAATTATTACTGTTATTATAATAATTATTACACAATTACTTGACTTACACTTATTATTTATTGGAGCATTTTCCCTTATGAAATACAATGACGAAACTAATAAAGAATGGTAAGAGCATACCAAACAATGCACATTTAATAACCAAATGTTAATTAATTAATGTAACACACTACACAATACATGGCAAAGCAATGTAATTGGGCTTGGCATTAACTGACATCCCAGTTGTTTCATTCAAATATTAACACCATTAACAGTATGTATTTTTTATTACCTAATCATTATTTACCCTGATCAAGCCACAATGAGTTACTAACTTGGGAATCACTGGCAGATTATTTTGAAAATGTACTTTGAATTAATTTTCTTGTGTATGCATTACTAATTAAAAGAGAGCTAGTTTACCAAATTGTCCCTGACCATCATTCAAACTGAAAGACAGGTTAACATTCTAATCAATTGACCTAAATGTCTCACACTGACAAGACTCTGATGTGGTTCCTCTGGGTGAACTTTTCAGATATAATAGCTTGTGTTGGGTCTTGCTTTTCAATCCTGCTTGTGTTTAATTGATAAGTCTAGATACAAATGGGCAAACGGATGTCTCTGGTGCCATATCACACATTGAGAAACAAATAAGGGCAGAACTTAAAGGAGGTGGACAGTTGCTCAGTTTTACATATTACAACATATAAGATTTTATTAGTCTTAAAAGACAATTACCAGAAATTATTACAAGTTGTGTGTATTGCTGGTGTTTTATTTATTTTATTTATTTTTTTATTTATTTTCCACCCAATGTAGTCATATTCAATTGCCAACATCGAACACCTAACAGAGGTCAGAATGGCATCTGTTAGGAAGAACCCTATGGCACCAAACCAGACAAACAAACCAACCATTGTCAGTATAGCCTAGTGGTTAGGGTATAGGACTAGGTCACCGGGTCAAACCTCACCACTACCAGGTTGCTGCTATTGGGCCCCATCCCACATTTAGGAGATACTTGTATCTAATTATGACAGAATACAATTTAAGCAATTGGGGCTAAAAGCCATGTTCAGGGACCCAACAATAGCAACTTGTTGTTAGCAAGGCTTAAACCAACAACCTTTTGAAAACTCGTCCAATATATTAACCACTGCACTACTGAGTGTTCTTGAGTTTGTGACTTATTAAAATGAGTATAATAGGTTAGATGATGTTAAAGATTGGTAAACATTATGTTGAATTTATTAATATTTACATATAACTGTGGCTAAGTGGGTAACACTGTCATCTAACAGCAAGAAGGTCCTGGGTTCAATCCCTCTTTTATTTGTAGAGTTTGCATGTTCTCCCCATGTCTATTCCAGTTTTTCTCCACAGTCTAAAACACGCAGACCGGGTAATTGGAGATGAATTGCCTTACAGCTTAGTGTTGGTTTGGACATAAAACAATAACAGTAGGTTAAAATTAATATAAAATAAATGCCTTGAGAAAATGTGGTCAAAGAGAATGTTCATATGATGTATAGAATAATCATAAAAATTAGCACCACGTTATCATTAAAATTATGGTCATTTTTTATTTGTTCCACTATTATGGACTGAAAATAAAATTCATTATAAATAGCTTTTGTCAGGAAAAATATTTTACATATGTTTACAATTTCAGAAATGAACATCTAATTCATACTGCTTATAGTGATAAAAAGTTCCAATATTACTGAGTAATACTTCCATTGACCTATGGCCCTTGCATTTGTAGTCATCTGTCCAGTGCAGTATTTAAGATGTTAAAATCTGTAAGTGTACTATTAAGCTTTGTCTGTCAACACCCTAAATCGTATTTTACAGGAAATCTTCATCTAAGAAATGATTCTGATCTTGCGATTAACAGTGTGAAAATGGTCCAACAAAAGGCAGATGTAGTACATTTTTAGATATGTTATAAATAAGTTCAACGCTCAAACCTATATTAGCATGCTTTTTATATACATCTCACAAAATTCAGTTAAGAAGGTGTAAGTATACCATTTGCACCTTTGGCCTATAATTAGAGTGTTAAGTAGACTGTAAGTGATTGTGGGACAGATGATGTAGAGGTTAAAAACCTTCCCTCATTGCTCTGTTTCTATTGTTCTTCAGTTATTTTAATAGAACACCTTTTTAATTATATTCTATCTATTTGCCTGTCTTTCTGTCTGTCTGCCTGCCTGTCTGTCTGTCCGTCCATCTGTCCGTCCATCCGTATGTCTACCCTCCTCCATCTACTTAAAAATAAATCATAACATTACATACATATGAAGGCTGGCCCATGTAGACTGATCAAACAGAACTACTGTAGCTCAGACAGCTGAAAGAGTGAATGCTGGTTCTAACAGAAAGGTGTCAGAATACACATTTTGCTTTGTATAGGTAGCACAAAGGGGCCAACACAATATAAGGAAGGTCATAATGTCATGCCTGATCTGTATATAAGAGTAACAAAGATCTAGCTGTTTAGACTGATACAATTAAATTGAGAAAAACACTTTGTACAACATGTTTCAAAATTTCAGAATTATTTCCAAGTAAAATGTCAAATATTCACCCTTTATTCACTCGTCAACCTCTTTTTAAGGCAATTTGTTCTCTCACCTTTCAAATCAATTTTGGTATTTCTTGCATGAATGAGCTTTTAATTTCATGCCATATAACCATTAATCTCACATCTTTATTCTATCAATGCATGTATTTGTGTATTAATATACTGGTTGTTGTGTGAATCATGATTGCGTATCCTTTTTGTTTCACAGCAGGGATGCACAGATATTTTGCCAATATTATCCTTTTGAGAACCATTGTGGATTATTCACATTCTGTTGTATTAAAATGAGACACTTAATGCTTAGTGTTTTTTTCTGTTATTTTGGTAATATCTTTTGATCAATAGTATTTCTCATAGCAGACAAAGACATTAGCAAGGGCTCGAGATATGTAGGTCTTTTGGTGCTTTTCATAATTGCTTTTACCTTTATTAACATCTGGATCTTTTGTTCGTTGAATGATAATTGCAGGATACCTGCATCCAGCCAGAGCGTTTAATTACATTCATTTTTTGATAATTTATTTAATTGTAAATGTTTCTCATATTAAAGCATATTAAATTACTTTTCTTTCTCTTAAAAAATAAAGCACTTGAATATTTTTAATTGATGTTCTATTACAGATAAATTCTTAAAACTAAATAACTATTTTAAATTTTATAAGTCAATCTGAATAAAATATTTTTCCCCTGAACATCCCTAAAATCACCAGACCACTCCTATGCATTGTGCACTAGCATTTGCTTGATGTTTTCACTCATGGACTAACTATAACTATATCAGTAATAAGCAAATCACCCCTTAAATTATGTATAAAGCTACATTACTCAATTTTTACAAAGCATGATGACATTCCTGCATCATGTGACATAACAGTAAGAACCCTGCAGACAGTGCTGGCTGTTGTTGTCCGGAGCTCACTCACATTCTTAAGTTCATATCCAATCAGACATTTCTAATAATGGTCACAAGGCTCACAGAAACACCCTGGACATGGGATGCCGGTCCATTGCAGGACAGAGGTGTCCAGGGCTTAGCTTACCAATACAAGGTGCATGACATTAAGTTACTCAACGTATACTCACTGCATGTCCCAACCGCAGCCACATAAGAAAAGTGCCAAATCAAATGTTGACGAATGATCCACTGTGGCAACTAACAATGGCAGTAGCCAAAAGTTATCACATAAATACAGACAATAAAACACAGTTTAGACTGAAACTTTCAAGAACCAGGCTTCTGTCTTTGCATGACTAATCTCCATCTACAGGCTGTGCTTAAAACTATTAAGCTACACAACCCATTAAGAAGTGAAACTTTTTTATGTGTGTGCATTTCAGAACTGCTGTTTAAATTTTATATTATCCTGGATCCATTTTCAACCCACTACACTTACTAATGGACACCCAGGTCTTTTAAAATGCTTTTAAAGACTTTTGCAGCTCTTACATATCTCCATGGTTCTTTATTCACAGCCCTCTGGGATTTGTTTTTATCAGTGCTTGGTTAACACATAGAAATCTTTCTTTATGATAGATGTACGGTGTGTTCGTTACCTACTATGATCAGCAAAATGTCATACGTAAATCATATGCATTATATTACACCATGTTAAAATAGCTCTTAAAAAATAAAAATAAACTATATGTATGGCAGCGATTCCATTCTAATCCAGACTCATCTCATTCTACTTAATATGGCACTGATGAATGATCACCTGAACCCAATCTCATTTATAGAAGACTAGTATGAACATTTACAATGAAATAGCTCAAAGACTGGACTGCAGAGAAGGAACTCACAAAGTGTGTGCTCTACTTTAGAGATCTATGGCCATCAACCATGCACCGCTCAGCTTGATTTTGGGCACGGCAGTGTGTCTTTGCTATTTTAACGATGGGGAAAATATGCTTTGCACTGTGCGAAACATGCAAAGGGTATGTACTAAGTGTCTTAATTAATCTTGGGTGTGTTATGGACGTAACAAGCAATAAACGGCCATTGTCATTAATTTATGCACCCATCGGCATTAGCACCATTGCTATTTTAACAACGCCGGCACAAGGTGTGAATATAAATGTTCGCGGAGTGTAAGATAAATATTTGGGCCATGGAAAGAAATAAGTAAGGAAAATAATGGTTAATGGTAGATACATACACTATTTGTCAATATCCCCAAAATGGAAAATATGACTGTTATTAAAAAAAGATAATGCAGCAGCAGAAGAAGAAAGCTACAGACTGGCAGATTATCTACTCATCAGGATGACTGCCAGCCTCCATAGCATACCTCAAATTGTGATCAGAGGAAGAGGAAGGAACAGTAAGATGAATGGTCATACACCATCAAACAAAGCTGATCTGCACAATGTAGGTGGAGAGCATGATATGGCAAATTAAACCTTCCACCATAAAATAAAACCTGATTTATATACAGCCATGCCTATGTAATGTGTGCAGCATGTGGCTTTACATTGTAATGCATGGACATCCATGGAAAAGTGGACTGCACACGTTGCTGTAAGATCTCAGTACTTTTGTGTGTTAATGCTGCCATCCTTACCCTTGGCTTGTAGCTGATTCCAGGGCGGATTGTCCTTTATGTCTTTGGTCTGTCCATCTTTTTAACCTGAAAGGCTGATTCATCTGTCCACACAACATGTTTCAACTTTGTGATGATCCATCTTAGATGCCTCCAAGCCCAGAGAAGCCGACACTAGCGATGGGTCATTCGCAAACAACCTGATTCTATTGAATGGCTCTTAAAAATAAACATTAATGTCTCTGGGAGCCATAATAAATATTTGTAATGCATCCATTTTGCTTTGCATTCGTATAAGGAATCAATCAGTCCTAATGAAAGCTGTTTCAGAATCTCACTTCTAAAGCTAGAGAGAGAGAGAGAAAGAGAGAGAGAGAGAGAGAGAGATGCAATGCAATGCAACCACAGCATGCCTCTTGCAGAAAAAGATTTTACATTTTTTCCCATATGATCTCATATTTTGAAAAAACAGGACAGATTATTACAGAGCAGAGAAATCAAAGCTGAAGACCTTGTTTTTATTGCAAACTTAAAAAGTCCCTAATGCTGCAGTTATGCACTTTTTTGTAAATTGTAATAAAATTGTTTTTATGTTTGAAATGTAAGCCCAGTTTGGCTTCAAGGCAAGAGAGCAAAAATTTGCATGATAGTTCATCACCAATATTACATTAATTAGCGCCTCCCACTGCTTTACAAAAATAAACAATGATCCATGTTTTTCAACCACTTTTCAAAGGAACTGAGCCAAAATATCAGGCTCCCTTCCAGCCATAAGTTTCATCACTAGCCGGTGCCTTTTCTGGACATGGTTAACAAAAGGCATTTTTTTTGTAGAGCTTCAAAATAGACAATGAACTTGAATAGCAAAAAGTGAATTAAATGAATTAATTGTATTTGAAATAATGTCAGTAGTTAAAACAAAAAACTAAAATACAATAAAAATATTTATCTAAAATATTTGATAATAGTTAAACCAGAGAGACTTAGTTATGCATAGGTCTATTATTTTTTCCAGTGCCAAGGTCAGGCCAGGTGTGATCAAAGTTACTAACTGATGCCATTGTGTACTGTTTTCCTTTACATAACCTACATTATATAACCTCCCCACAGAAATGTATTGTTTGCAATGTTTAAAATAGCACTTTCACTTTTTTAATGTAATCATATGTCATTTCATAATGACGCTCTAAACAACCTCGACAGGAGACGATCTACCAGGGTATGAGACGCTGTTTTTGGAGAATATGCAGCTTATTTTCTCCCAGTGGGTGCTATGGCTGCATGCAGCGTTTAGGAACTTTCTATAGTCGGTAGGGAAGTTGTTGGAGAGCAATTACTGCCAAACGGAAGCTTTGTCTATCTGCACCCCAGGTAGAGCACCCCAGCTGTGAAAATACTTAAACTGTTTTCTCATCAAAACGCTTTGCCTGTAACCACAATGCTACTTAATATATACATATGTTTGTATGTATATTATAATTTAATTGCAGACAGAATAAATCCACAATGTTATGGGTTTTTCTGGTCTTTTTTCAGTAATTTACACATTTCAAGCTGTGACGTAGGAAATTAGTGCATTCATAATATTGTAAAAAAATAGGATTTACCTTTCCCTTGACGACTAATACCAAAAGATAAATTTACTTTTTTTCTGATTTGATGTTGAT
>JAYDZG010000015.1:11897559-11911491 GCA_034509265.1 Microcambeva bendego | reverse complement strand
AAAAAAATAGGATTTACCTTTCCCTTGACGACTAATACCAAAAGATAAATTTACTTTTTTTCTGATTTGATGTTGATAAGATTCTGGATGGCCCATTCCTCTTTGGCCCAGTCCAGGCAGTGCTATGTTTTTCTCAGAAGTCTCAGCTTTAGAGAAAAAAAATCCATAAAACTTTGAGCAAACAGAAGTTCATATAAAATCTCACAGTCTCCCAGATCTTTCACATGCTGACATTTTATACTTTGCTCTTAAAGAGACAGTAGGGACAAGGGAAAAAAGAACATTGCAAGTCCACATTGCCCTAAAAATAAATACATAAGGCAAGATTTTTAATGTAAAGTGAGCAGGGTTGGCTGAACAAGTTACATTAAACACAAAAAAAAGACACCAAGTGCCTCAAGCTTCGAGAGGTCATTGAGAAATTTGCAAACCATGGAATAAGAGTTATGGTTTGTCCTGGATGCAGCCTCTGTGAAGGGCTCGATATTACATTAATATCTACAACGGGACAGATGCATTTCATGAAAGCCTCAGAGCTCAAGGGTGGGAGGAAAGAAAGAGTTGATTGACTCCCATCACTGTAAGGCCTAGGGCACTTGGGTGGGTGGTAAAAGATGGTGGTGGAACTTGGAAAGATATAAAAATTTAATAATTACACATTTTATGGTGTGCTGCAGTTGTTTTTGCTGTGAAGCTTTAAGACATTTTTATAGATTGTGCTGTCTGTAGTAAAATACTTAAGTAAAAAGAAAAAATGAAACTAATTAGCTAGGTTAAATGTTATGTTTATTATTGAAAAATTAAATTGTCAGTATTGTAAAGAAAGGCTAGAATTCTACAATCAATGCCAGCTGATGTGGTTGGAACTACCTGGTCAAGACAGTGCAGCTTGCAGCCACACCTACAAAGGTGTTACAAGCACCAGATCTGCAATCAGAAGACAATATCACATGGAAAATGTTGGCTGGTTCTCTGGAGAGAATACATACTCCAGAAAAAGCATCCAGCATGATTGATGGTGGTAGGAGATTCTGCCGACCTCTTGAACATGGTGGGGGTGGTCTATTGAGAATTCCTAGTGTTACTGAGGGCAACAAAGCCAATCAACTGACAGCAACAGCTATGAATAGCAAAAGAACTGAGAAACACAGGTGTGAGTGTAAGAAATTGTGCAATTCTGTGGAACAAGACAACTGGATGACATTAAAAGCTGGAGAGAAGAGGTGGTGCAGGCCACTGTGGGACAATGCCTACACTGCCTTACAGCAGGAGTAAGAGAGGATAACATATTCCATTGAGGAGTCTGCTGTCTGGGTTACACAAACCCGCCAGAAGTGTCATGATAACTCGGGGGTGAATAGTTCAACACCCTGATGGACAGGTTTTGTGAGCCTGAAGTGAAAAAAACTCCAGCATTTTTCACAGCCAACAGACAATAATGCAGATACAGTCATCGGCTAAGTGGAGAGATGGAAGGGTAACTCCTAACACATGAAACTAGGAGCAGGATAGTGTGCAAGCCATTGTTTGTTACTGAAATGAGGTTTTATGTTCTATGTGTTGCCTCAGTTGGTGCCACTATTGTTCCAGCTGCCCCAGAAATCAAGATGGGCCTAAAGTGACCAGATAGCAAATCATACTTACAAAGAAATTAGTATTTAAATGAAATAACAATGCATTTTAATGGGCTTTCATGTTCATGGATGTTCTAACACAAATTTTGTAGCACATCAGACAGGGCTTTGGTAAAAAAAAAAATATACACCCATAAAATATAAAGACTGCTACCACAGAAATATTGCCCAACATTAAATCCACACCAGCAAAGCTTCTCCTTGAGACATTTTCATTATTTCAGTGTGCTGTATGTTTTTGGGCTGTTGGAGGAAGCTGGAGCACCTGGAGTAAACCCATGCAAACTCAACACAGAAAAGACCCAGACCGTCCCACCTGGGGCTCAAACCCAGGACCTTCTTTCTATGAGGTACCAGTTATTTCCACTTAGCCAACAACAATTTGGTGGAGAAAATGGCAAAAAGTTGGACTGCTCATGCCCTCTGAAGCCTCAGTTATTTTGGCCAAAAATAAATATTCTTTAATATTCATAGTTCATACCAGGTATACATGGGGTGCTGGAGTGGCTTGAGCGCCAGTTAGGAAAGCTCCCTCACGCTGCTACAAAAACTGCCTTTCCACTGGAAGAATGCACTGTGCAAATTTACTGTTATTCCTTTCGGTCCAGCCACATCTGATAGAGATAGTAATAGAGAACGACATGGCTAGCATCCCTCATACATCTTTTCCATCCAGGGTGATGGAAAAGCACATTCTGGACACAGATGCCAGTGATCAGGACATTAAAGCTGAACTCAGCCAGACAGGTGAAACCAGGGAAACATCTGTTGTGTACTTCAGCCAGATGCTAAGTCAGCAGGAGCTCAACTACTGTGTAGTGCAAAGGGAGTTATTGGCAATGAGAAAAGGTGTGAAACACTGTTGTCTCTACATATGTGTACAGACATTCACTGTACACTGACTCACTGCTAAACTGAGCTGGTGCTGAAATATAAATTTCAAGTTGGCAAAATGGCTTACTGCATACAGGATATACTGCATCCACTGTCTGGGCCTGAGGCATGCCAAAACTTATGAGTTGTTCTGGGGTCCATGCCTGGCTGGAGTCTCTGCTAAGTGCAGTAAGGATAACAAAGGAGACAACCAAAGTGCCTAAAAGGGTAAAGGCTAGCATAGTTGTCAAGGTAGCAATGCAATTATTTAGTATTTACACAGATGATGGTCCATTTGGAGAAGTAGTTAGGAAAAATAAAGCCACCACATAGCCACCACAAAGACCACACTATTCAAGAGCCCCTTGGAACTGTTCTTCAGCAGGTCACCAAATGAGCATATTCCTGTGGAACCTCCCCAAGTAACTGTCATAAAACAAGTACATCTGGCTTAAGGGAGCACGCACTGAAAATATGGAACCAGCAACAGAGGAGCCACAACCTCTGCATCAAGGGCTTTGAGAGCCAGATCCCGGAATAAGTCAGGGTGTTCAATCCTCACTGTTGCTGAGGATGATCTCCAAAAGTCACCAGTGATTCATCAATGCATTTTTCCCATCAGCTCAAAAACTGTTCAAAACGTACCCAGCTCCCACGTTAGAATGCTGTATGTATAGATATTTTGTTTATTTAAAATGACAATGTATGGACAGGGAGATGATACATTGACAATTCTTATAGAGGGAATGGAAGATAAAATTGAATAGGAGGAAAAATATATCACATTTATAAAAAAGAGGGATAAGTCTAGGCTAGGTCATGGTAAAGCTTTCAACATGTATTTTCAGCTCTTAAGAAGTTATCACTGCATTCAAGTAAATGGTTGATAAAAATAATCACTGAAATATTTCATATATTCTTGAAAGAAGCCGGAAAGACAACATAATTACAACATTTTGTGAACTAGAATCTGCATCTGAACACATCCACATAATTGAGAGAATTTGCTCAACAGGTAAGAAAAGGTAGAAATTGTGGTAGGAACTGTGGAGTGTTTTAGAACTATTTAACATTACTGATATGACTGTATTTACATTTAGCCTTATTATTTAATCTATACAGCAAAATGTCTGATTGTCCAAAATGTCCACTTTAATTCGACTTTAATATCGACTTTAATATAACACTTTATTACAATTTTAATCTCAGAGTAACTGGCACAACTTTAATATCAAAGTAAAATCCTAAACATATGTTTTAGTGGCACTAATACCCCATCATACATTACACATTAACAATTGTCCAAATACATAGACATGCTATCTCTATCCCATGTCTAATTGGATGGTCTTGCACCACAATCCCTATTTGCTTGCCTTCCACTAACTGGTTAATTCCCCACACCACCAGATAATTCACTTGTAAACCTGCAAATAAATTCTGCTCTCCAGGCTTGCCAAGATTAAACAGAATTTTCATCTTGCCTCATGATTTCTACCTTACAATAAGCCTTGTCAAGCACTAAAATACAAAGTTAGATTCATGAATGGCCTTATGTTAACCATCTCTACACCATCATCACGTTCTCTGGGCTTAGAGGCATCAGGAATGGACCATCACACAGTAGTAACTCGTATTGTGATCAGACAAATTAGTATTCTAGATTTTTTTAGTAAGTGCTCCAGATCAAATATTAAAAGGACCATCCGGTTATCAGCAACGAGTCCAAAAACCAAGGTCTTTCATGGCATGTGGCTGTGTCAGAAAAGTACATTGAGATCTACAGCAGAGATAGTGAATGCATTTCCCAGATGTCGATTTGTGCTCCTGTGCAGTGGCCTCTCATATAATTCTAAATGCATTTAGAGAAGACAAGTTAAGACCAGAGAGGAACAAGCGCTATGCCTAGGCAAATCACTGCCATTGTAACTGTCACTTTACCAAGTATATGCAAGGAGGCCCACGTCCCTTGCCGTGAATAAAAACGATTTATTTTTCTTTTAAGCGAACGCTTCCATAATGCGGGCGGAGAAAAGCTCTTAATGCTAGTCTACAATAATCCCCCCTAAAGAGTTTCCCACCACCTCCTCTTAAATATCCTCAGCTGGGCCTAGTACATATTTGTAGATATAAAGATATATAAATCAAGATATTACATTCAGGTATGCACATATCTCACAGATCTGAAGCTTTTGAAAGTTCACAAAGTCAATAGGCACCATATTTCTAGATCACAGGTGGATTACTGAAAGGCTGATAAGGTGCTCGTCACCTTAGATCGCTAAGCAAGCGTGAAATACACAGTGAACCTTGAGTCACAAAAAGTGATTACAGTGAGCTAGTTCTTTGCCTCTGTTATTTGTCACAGATTCCAAGATTGGCCATACAAATTTAAAGCCATTTACTTTCAACAGGTAAAGAAATATGCACATTTATTGCACTTGGATATATTCTTATATCATATGTATTCATTGGCACAATCTGT
Organism: Microcambeva bendego; assembly: GCA_034509265.1. Lineage (NCBI taxonomy): Eukaryota > Metazoa > Chordata > Actinopteri > Siluriformes > Trichomycteridae > Microcambeva > Microcambeva bendego. Next base: position 11,906,499 of record JAYDZG010000015.1, on the reverse strand, counting down.
TAGTGAATGCAAAGTTTGCACTCATCAAGCAGTAATCACCTCAAAAAGCTTAAACAATTTTCCACCAGCTTCTGTCTTTCTTTCAGTTCTTTTGGCACTCAGGATATTTATTCGGCTCATTCTTAACATCTTTCCATAATTCCAATGTGATTGTTTAATGATTATTGAGAACTTAAACCGAGTTTTATAAAACATTTCGTGGCAATTATGTTAATCATACAAAGGAATTTTATTATAAATTAATTTGTTGTGAATGAAAAAAGAAAAAAAATGTGAAACAGACCTTGGCATTCAGTAGAGCAAAAAGTGGATAAACATTTACTACTGTTAGTATTCTAGCTTGGAGTTTTTAAAGAGTATGTGTTTTTTTAAAAAATAGATGGTTTAAACAGCAGAGGAAATGTTCATTTGTAAACTAAATGAATAAAAGTTTTATTGGAAGAACATCATCGCATACATTTCCCTTCTGAGGAGATCAAGTCTATTAGCAATTATGTATTATGTAATGACCAATTAGATGTAAGATGTTCTCAAGGGGAGGTGGACCCATAGCAATATGCCCCTTCTCAGCGTTCTGGAGCAGGTGTTATGCATTTCTTATTCATTTTGCAGAATAGGTAACCACTGCACGCCACTGTAGTATGACTGGGAAGCCAAGTAAATGAACAGAACAGATTAGATTATGTGGCATGGACTGAAAGGCTGTTTATGCAAGGATTCCCATCATAGTCTATAATTTATCCTCATTGTTATGCAAGTCTGATATGTAGAGAAAGGAGAGACTGTTACATTATTGAAATATTAGTACTACTACCTCCCCCCCCACACACACGATAGTTCTTAAATTCAAGGATTTAATTAGAAATGATCAGTTATTGAGTTAAATATAGTATATTTGTTTCAAGACAATAATATGTTTTATTTATTTTTTAACTGCTTTATACTGTTCAGTGTTGCAGCAGTTGCAGTTCCACTATGGAGACTGGCACAAGGTAGTAATACCTGGACAGTGTGCAGATCCTTTTCAGACAACCCCGCAAAGCCCCAGAAGCCAATCATCAGTGAAATGCCCATTTTTTACCCGGTAACCCAGTGCTGGTTGGCTAGCATAACAGACCACTCAATCACTTGAGTGTCAAGACCATATTTCATAAGTAAATAGTAAAGAAAAAAAACTTTTGTATTTTTTTTCTCCTAAAATGGCCATTAAGACTGCTCATCTGACATCTAACTGCTTGGATGTCTATGTGAGTTGGGTCTTAAAGGGTAAAGGCCCTCAGAAGCCACAGAGCACTTGAAAATTTAAAAAGAAAGCTGAAAGTTAAGTAGGTTCTTCTTTAAATGCAGAGCACATTCTCTAGCCAGCACTAAGAGGATTTAGTCTTCTCTCCACTTTTCTTAAACTCTTCTACGTGGCTGCTTGCTGCTTAGTGCACTTGAACAGAAACTTGTAGCTATCTGATAGTACATTTTATCATCTAAAGCTTTCCTAGACTCAATAACATGATTTTAAAAAGATAAATGTATAAGGTTAAAATAATGAAATAATAAGAAGGTAAATAAATATTTTAAATAAACTTGTCTCCCATTTGAGCAAAGCCAGCCAGTTTTCCTCCACTGGGGACCTGGATTTTGTCCAAGGGTGTATACTCATCAGGCTAATAAAAAAAATATATCCATTTCCTATCCACATTTAAATTGCTAGAGAATAAGGACATACTGGGCTACTTAATCGAAATGTAATACACTGAAATTACTTGAATCATTTATTAGTCCATTTTGTAATATTATCTATGAAATGAAATATATGCAAAATTATGCAAATGTGAATGTAAGACATGTTGACTGCACAGCCACAGATGGGGCTAAATCCAAAAAAAGTACAGAAACCTTTTGAAGATCCAGCATATATTTGTACACACTGACACTTACCTGTTACATGGCTGACAATTTAGAAAGCTATAACAATCAGAGTAAGGACTGACTTGTAATATTAATGAGAATATGTTATTGATCAGTGCACCCAATGTGTTGATTAAAAAAAATCAATAGCGACCCTTTCTTCACTAAGGCTGTGTATTGCACTGTTGTACAAGTCTGGTTAATGTTCCTGGTTGGACACATCTCACAGCATGCAGGGAACGATCATTAGGGTCTCTGTTTCCCAAGTTGACAATGAGCCATCGTTATGCCGAAATCAGCTTTTATCTAATGTCAGCATTTATTTCAATGACTAAGCCTAAGGGAACATTCTAGATGTGTGTTTCTTTTTATATTAGTTAAGTAGAATTTGTCAATTCATTGGACTTATGTGTTTTTTTTCTCCTAAAGCCTGGTAGGATGACAAAGACATGCTCTCATAATTAGAGAAAGGCAGGGTTGACAGCACTGGAAAAAAAAACAGCTGGCATATGTAGACCATGCAGACCTGTGTGGAGTTCATCTGTATTCTACCATTGTGCACAATTTTTTGGAGATGGCCGTGTCATCATGGCTTATTGTTCTTACCTCTTCAGAGAAGTCGACTGCAATCAGCCAGAAGCCCTTAGCTCTAACCACACAGCATGAATGTTTCTGGCAGGAAAGAAGAAGAGTATTCACTATGTAAATGACTTCATCTATTCATTTTGACTCGCCTTTAGATGCAGATTCATTCAAGCTTTTATTATATTTCATACTATGCACTGAAAATCTAAAACTATTCATTATGAATAAGTGCTATTACTTTTATTCACAACCTGTCTAGGGTTAGACTATATGGTTAAGAGATGAACATGTTCTGTGGCATTTGTCTGAAATACTTGATTTATATGTCAGCTTATGCAGCTGTAGAGTATTACTAAAAGAGTTTCATTTACATTATAAAGATTTTTTTAGTGACGACAGGAGCATGAGCAAAAACCCTTTAAACATTTAATGCAGCATTTGGATTTAACTCAAAACGCATAAATATACAATATTTTTACAGTTAGATACTAATGTCAGTTATCATTTTTTTACATTTAAAACTAAAACAAACCAACAAAAAAGTTTGTGTGGGAAAAGACCAGACTAAAGTTTGTTGGGTCTTTGACGCTGTTGATGGAAACCTGGTACAGAAGTGGAAGAACACGTAGATCAGTGTGAGCCTCACATGCGAATCCACTGAATTAACAGCAAATAAGAACAAACAGGAGGAAGCATTTGTCTGATGATTATACACCCTTGGACATTATCCAGGTCCCCTGTAGCGTAAAACTGACCGGCTGTGCTCAATTGGGAGAAAAGGGAGAAAATGTATGAATAAAATAGGAAAAATGAGTATATAAGCACTAAATAAGCAGGTTAATCAGTAAAATGAATGTGTTTTAAGATTGGTATGAAAGGAGAACCAGTCAAAAGTACAGTATTGGCAAGTGGCTTACCCTTTGTATCAAACCTTCTGAAAGAATCAGTTGAAAAAAGAAAATCTCAATGCAAATTAAAATAATTCACTTCATTCATTCTCTACCATAGAATTTAGTCTAAAATGATTTAGGGAATCGGCTGAAAAAATCTTAAAGACCTCAGAGGGATTTAATGAAAATAAATCTTGATATCTGCAAAGACATCGATATAATTTGTCTACCACTGCAATTCAACATTAAACTATAGTATGGAAAAGCCATGTATCAATTATATGCAAAGCATCTGCTGAGTTTTCTGGGCCTGATCTCATCTCAGATGGACCACTGCTACTTCCTTGGACCACTTGATAAATATTGACAAAAAACAACATACTGTAAATAGACTATTTGAAATTAAAATAATAATTACATTGTCAATGATACTTAAAATTATACAAAGCAGTAAATAAAGTAAATACCCCCTTCACAGCGTTCAGCAGACACTTTTGCCTTGAGCAACCTAAAAGTATTCGTCATATTTGAGCAACTGAGGTTATGGGATTTCCTCAAGCAAACTGTGGCAAATTAAAAAGGGGAGGGGAGTGAACCAACAATGTTCCGATTATTGGTCTGAACTGAACTGGCTCACATATCTTATCGGCTGAGCCACTGTCCCTTGAACTGGTCCAGTACCTCAACCACTGAGCTACCATTTCCTCCTGATATAGGTGTTACATATTGGGACTTATTTGAAAACATTTGGTCTGTTATTAATGAAATTCCAAATGCAGTCAGAGAAAGGGCATTAAACTACTGTTTGTATCTAATGTTTTATGATATTTACTAGAATATTTAACAGACTGTGTTTGGCCTTTTTTAACAGATGAGGTACAATTCAACATTAGTTATGATGAATCCCTTTTTCTGCAACCACTGCACACAAAAAGCTGTCTTCTATGTCCGTGAAGAAAACAGCGCACAAAGTGTATAATATATTTGCAAATTAACATTTAATTTCACAAATGTTAAGAGCAAAGCATTTTATCTATCCAAAGCACCAATTAGAAGCTCACACCTCAGAATTCCACTGTAAGCAAACTCTCAGCTAGAAGGGAGACCTAATTAAAGTCTTTTGACAGAATGGTGCTATTTGTTCTTACTCCTATCTTTCTCATGTGTACTTTTCTATGATCAGAAAAGCTATTGTATTGCAGGGGCCCAATGAGGAACGGCAACAGGCCCACTCATTAATGGCTGCAGAAAAAGCAGGTCTTCGAACCCAGGTCTTCTTGCTGTGAGGCAATATTGCAACCCTGTTTGCCATCGTGCCATCCTAAAAAAAACTTAACATTAAAAAAAAGCTTAACATGGCTTGTTGTACTAAAACAAGATGTGATTAATCTGGGCATTACAGAACACTTATAACATGTAAAAACATAACTAATTGCTGTTAAGCTTTTTCCGACCCACCATAGAAGCTGATTCTCACAACCCCCGAGCTGCATTACCACACATTGTAGTAAATAGAACTACTGTGTACGTCTTTTTGTTAACAAAGTTATGGTTTTTGTACATAATGAAAATCTGTAACAACAGCACAAATGCTCTTAGATAATCTACACACTCATCATGTTGATGAGGTATACCTGGCAACCAAAACTGGTGAAAAAGAAATCAAAGTTTTAAGACACCTGAACAAAATTTGTTCAAGAACCAGAGTTCTGTTGTTGGAAAAGTTTGTTTCTGGGCACAGCAGCATCAGACTAATCCATCTATACCTGTTCTCTTTAACAATGATGGAAAGCCTCAAATTAATGATCCCATATATTGCATACATCAAATCTCTAATTACGTCTGTAGTAATGATGAAATTTTTCATCTGCTCTTTGTATGGAACAGGCACTTCATTGCCCTAAACTGATACAACATGTTTACTCATTTACTTTCACCCCAGCAAGCATTTGAGTTTGTCCTTCCTGAACGGCATCTCTTTTTGATACATCAATGATTTATCATCCTGACACTTTAATTATTAAGGGGATTTTACATAAACAGCAACACTATACTGAATGTCTACTAAAAATTTCCATGACACCTTGTTTAAATTGTCTTTTTTCCCATAAACCACCCACAAAACTGTTTCATATTTTTAAACAGAAAATGTATATAATTTATGGTAAGTACGTTTAAAGGAATAATGTAACATATTTTATTTTCTATACACAATAGATACAAAGGTTGTTAGAAAAATCCTTGTAAAATGTTGAGAGCTTCAAATTCAACTTAAAATGTTGCCCAGTTTATTGAAATCGCAATTACATATAAATACAGTACATCATCAATACTGAAGTCATTCAAACCATGAATGTTTTATAGTTTAGATTCTTTTGATAGCTTTGTACATTGCATTTGGCTTTGTACTTGGCATTCAATCAGCTTCATGTTGTAGCCACTAGGATTTTTTTAAATTAAAATGCTTTGTTTCTTAGATATCTCATTCCCCTCAGCTATTGTTTCCATTCCTCTTGGGAAAGCTTGGTGGCCAAGAGTTCCTGTGTCCAAACATCAAAATGTTCTTAGCCAGGGATCTGTGCATTGGGACCTGTGCATTTGGACCAGTGTGGTGTGCTTCCCCCTTCCCCTTCCTTAGAGACAGTCACCCCCGTGATAAAAGAGACCTCATGCTTTTGGGCATTGGAGCTGCCATAAAGTATGCCTTCATGGTATCAAAGGCCTATAAAGAAAAGAAAGAAAGCTTCGAACCAGTGATACTTATGTCAGATTGCTATAAATCAAGATACAATCAACAATGTGCACCAGACACTAGCATGTAAATTGAGCCGTCTGGTTTGTCACCATGCAGCCCTAGGCGGTCCCAGTATGTGGTATTTCCTAGCTTTATTGGTGCAGGTGCATTATAGGCTGCCTTGAGGGATACCCATAGTTGTTGAGTACCCTTCAGCTATGATGGTGTTCATTGAGGCAGGTGTTCATTTTCCAGTCTGTAATATAATTCCTCCCATAACGTGCAGGAGTTCCAGACACAGCTACCTTGAGTCTATTGCATAGTTCGCCACAAAGATTTCCCTGTGCCGAATACAGAAGAGGGCGAGAGGCCGGTTCACTATCTAGTATGCAATCATATTTTTTTAAATCACTGAGGAACAGATCTGGCCTTTAAAATGTTCTCAAAGTCTGTCATGGAGTTGGCATGGTATTGGCATAGGTAACTGGCTGGACTGTATTTAAGTTTTAATTGAAGCAGGATTAATAAACTGAAAATAAACTGACGATAAAGCTAACATTAGGTTTTATTTTATTGTTTTAATTGCTTTCTCTGTAGATAGAGCCAGACTGGATGATTTTTGTTGTTATTAGTTTATTTTTTACATTTATATATCGACCAGGCCAGGCATAACATTAAAACCACTGACAGGTGAAGTAAATAACACTTATTTTCTCTTTTCATGGCACCTGATAGTGGGTGGGGTATCTTGGGCAGCAAATGAACATTTCATCCTCAAAGTTGATGTTAGTAGCAGGAAAAATGGGCAAGCGTAAAGATTTTAGTGATTTTGACAAGGGTCAGTGGTCAGTCTCTATAAAAAAGTGGAAGGAAGGAAGGAAAATTTGGTAAACCACAAAGGGGTAATTGGTGGCCAAGGTTCAATGATACACATACTGATGTGGTCTGATCTGAAATTCTTTTTTTTTGTTTAGCAATGCAGAATTTCTTCATCAGGGGTTAGATTTTAGCACCAACATTCTCCATTCTAGAATATTTCATTCTGCTATGTGTTTATGCTAAGTTTTAATGGCTGTTTTACTTATACCTGTTTTTTTCTCTATTTTATTCATTTTGCTTGTTATTGCCCAATAACTCCACTAATACATGACCACATAATAATACACCACATACAAACCAATCACCGTCTCAGCGGTGTGCAATTTCATGTGTTTATTGCCCACCTTTAAAAAAAATAATTTCCTTTTGGATCGGCCAGTTAAGCCATTCCCTATGTTACAGACTCAGCTACAAGCTATGCCCGGTCACCCATGTCCAATTAAACGATAGGTCTCAAAAAAGTCCAGCAAACTTTTTCGCCACAGTTTTTTTTCAAATTCCCTCTCTTGCACTTATCCAGGCTGCTTCTCTAAGCTGTAGTCAGTCATGCTCTGTAGACAGCTGATTAATGCTCTCTACACTGTGCGCAGAGCAAAGCTCATTGGACTTCACATCCAGGCAGCGCTGCTCAGAAACCAAAGAGGCTTAAGACCAGTAGAGCAAGTACGGGGTAAAATATAGTAAAACTAAAGTCATTTACTACTTTCGCAATATACACCAAATACTGCAAAGTAACACACAAATACTCAATATTACAAACAACTTCTAAGAAAGTATGTTGTTTTAAGTAGTACGATTATATTAAATGCCTTTGGCTGAACAGCCCAGTTTGAATTTTAGCTCTTAAATCGGTTGGCTGGGCATAATTGGCAGTGTCTGCAGCAGAAAAAATATGGCCACCATGTCTGCTGTGTGGGGAAATAGTCAGGACTAAATGTATCTGCATACTTCCTGTGGAGCTAAGTTCACAAACGTAGCATGAGGCTTGACACGCCGGGCATCATTTCTGCGTTTTTGTCTTGCCCATCAAGTGTTCTCAACAGCTTCAGTCGACGCTGTGACATTTATAAAAATGACTACAGGCTAAAGCTTCTATCTACAAACCATGTCTAATGAAAAGGAGGAAATTAACTTGTAGTGCCATATACAGTCGAGAACCTTATTGATGCTCTGATCCAGTTCTGAGAGGAGATCTTCCAGGACACCGTGTGACATATCATGAGGAACATGCAAACAGAAACACAGGGAACATACACACTACTGAAATTATGAGTTACTGTGATCACATGCATGTAAAATGAATTTGCACTTTGGTCACGTTCATGACATGAATAACCACTGTGTGTCTTTCAAAGGGTGATATCAATTTTGTATCTTCAATTCACCTCACTTGCATGTTTTAAGACTGTTGGAGGAAACCAGATCACCTGGAGTAAACCCAAGCTGGCGGGGGGAGAACATGCAAACTCCTCACATAATGGACCCAGACTTTTCCACCTGGAGATCAAACCCAGGAGCTTCTTGCTGTGAGGCTACAGTGCCCAGGTTGATGACTGTTTCCACTGCCTGTTTCATCATTTTGTTCTCAATATTTAAATAAGTATATACTACATCAGTAAAAGCTGCTTTGCTTTGTAATGAGTGCCGTCAAACGACAGATTTGTTTCTCTAACATTAAACTCTTAAACATTTACTTCAACTGTCAAACGTACAAAAACACATTATCAACATTTTTACTGACTAACCTTGTATTTTAAACACAATAACTGCAACATTCACTTTCTTAAGAGTTGACCGAATGTTTTTAGATTGTGGAAGGAAACTAGAGCACCCTGATATATACCACATGGACACACAAAAAAATGCAAATTCAACACAGAATGGACCGAGGCTGCCCCTCCTGGGGATCAAACCCAGGACATTCTTGCTGTGAGGTGACAGTGCTACCCA
>JAYDZG010000015.1:11875101-11887199 GCA_034509265.1 Microcambeva bendego | reverse complement strand
TGGCGCATCCCAGCAAAAAGGTCCTGGGTTCGATCCCCGGGTGGGGCAATATAGGTCCTTTCTGTGCGAAGTTTGCATGTTCTCCCCGTGTCCGCGTGGGTTTCCTCAGGGTACTCCGGTTTCCTTCCACAGTCCAAAGACATGCCACCAGGTTGATTGGTAGATTGAATTGTCCTGTAGGTACCTGCAATGTACTGGCGCCCCATCCAGGGTGTTACCATGTGCCTTGCACCCGTTGAAGAGCTGGGATAGGCTCCAGCACCCCTACCTGACCCTAATTAGGATGAAGGGAGTAAAGACAATGAACTGAACTGAACTGAACAGTTTCAAATCTAATTTGAAAGACATTTTTATTAACCGGTCAAATGTGTATAGGCTTAAATATAAACAGGGTGAGGAACAGTCAAACACTGCTACCTAGGTGAATTTGTGGAAGACCATTGTTTCAGATCACAGTTCATACACCATAGCAAGACACAAGGTACAAGTTGAGAGGTGTAAATGTGGTGGTAGGCAAAGGAAATTTCGTGTATTAAAAGAAAGAAATATAATGCTTACCGTCCTTCAAAAGATCATCTCAAAACTGTCAGAAACCATGGGACACATTAACTGTTCAGAGAAGTTTGGCCAGAGGTCTTCATGAAAGAACTGCTGCCAAAAAGCCATACCTTTGATGTGGAAACAAGGTCAAGCGACTCTACAGTGCATGAAAACAAAGGACTGGGGTGCAGAAACATGGCACCATGTGCTCTAGAGTGATAAGTCAAAATGTGAAATATTTGGCAATAACAGGACACAGGTTGTTGTCTAAATGGTTGGAAAGCTGTACAATAATGAGTTTCTGCCAGAACCAGTGAAGCACAGTAGAGGTTTCTTACAGGTTTTGGCCGCATTTAAGTAAAGATGGGGGATTCAGCACCCCAGAGGACGAGACTGATTGGAATAATATAAAGGGACCGAAAGATCTGAGCAAGACTACACACAGTTTATAAAAATGATTCACTTCACCAGCCAGTTTCTTTTTTAAGTTGTGAAGTTGAACATATTGTCAATTGAATTTGGCTAACTGGTTGATTTAGGGCAATTGTTTTTTATATATAGGGACAACATTAGGCAAAACATTGGCTTTCCTTCAATAAATGCAATTTAGTATAACTGCAGTGTGCATACTGTACATGTATAGACATTAGAACATTAATTTTAATGAAGATAAATGAAGATTTTGTCTGTTTACATTGTTGTCTTGACAATTATTTAATACTGATTTAACCCTTTCAGTATTGAAGTAACAAAAAAGTTATTATTAATACTATTTATAACACTGGATGTGACAGTCCCAAGCCTGAATTAAAAAGAAGGTTGCGTTAGAAAGGGCAACTCGATAATGCGGATCATTTTCCACTGTGGCAACCCCTAATAGGAGCAGCAGAAAGGATTCACATTCTGTCAGTTGTTAATATGATTTAATACAAAATTAAGGTAATTTATAGTTTTTAGTGGGGAACAATTTTACAAAATACAAGGGAAAAGCTGCAAAACAACATTGCAAAATTTTGGCTTAGCAATCTGCAACTTAAATGTTTATTATAATAAGCCACAAACTCAACTAAAAATACTTGATAGGGAAGGTAAGAGAGAAGCTAGTAGTAATTAAAAAGAGTTGCAGGTTGACCAGAAAAAAAAAATAATAAAAAAAGCAATTAAACTGTACATAATAAGCAATGAACCTTTTTAATTCCCCACTCTAAACTTGAGATGCTCATCCACAATTCATACACAGACATTTAAACTAAATAAAATTGTTTTGCAGTGATTCAGCTAGGGACTGAGCAAAGACGGATTGTCTGTAAAATTTTAAGAGCACTGTAAAAACAGTGAAGTGGGATCATCTTGATGCAGGGATGCTTATGTAATACGTACTGAGAGTTTATATTTTATATGATATTTTACAGTAGTTGAATGAATGCACTGGAAGTACATCTAACAACAACATGGATGAAAAACGTTTTTCTTTGCTGTAAAACCAAATTGACGTTACACAGATGTAAGCATATCATTAATCTGGATGCCATATATTGTCAAAATGTAATGTGATGTGAAGTATCTGTCTATAGTGAAGTTATTTTTTTCTTGCAGGTGACACTGCTACCCACCTAGATATATATGTGATGCGATGTGATGGCCAAATGACTGAGACTGCAGCTTTTGTTGGGTGTTCCCGGTCTAGAGTGGTCAGTATTGATCAAAAGTGTTCAAGAGGTCCAACGAAAGATCAGTGGTAGACTTGCGACAGGGTCACGAGAAGCAATAACAATAGCAATACCACTAAAGAAGTGAAAAGGTATGAAACTTGTTTTAAGACATATTCCAAATAAAACCAAATTAATGTTACAAATAGATGTTGTAACTTGTATTTTGTCAACCATTAAACTTGAAAAAAATATGTATATTCATCCGATAACTTTCATTTACAAACTGAATTGAACTGAAAGTTCATTAGAAATAAATAAAATTAAAAAGAGCAGCAAACACAAAGCTCATTTAGTTTGTCTTGATTAGTTCATTTAGTTCACATTCATCACAGTTTATAGTGTTTAGAAATGTATATCACTGGACACCACAAAATAAATAATGTTCTCATTAAGGTTTTCTATGCTTGGATGCTTTCTTAATTCACAGTAGTCTGAAAGCAGATAACAGTAATAAAAAAAATAACAATAACGCTTTATTGTGCTCTTGGATGTCTCTGGATGTATGTCAGCAACAGCTGCTTCAGTTCACACTGTCCGAACTGTTTTTATTGTGAATGAGATATAGGAGTGCTACAATATGCAATATAATAACACACTGGTTACTCACTAGATTACCTAGAAATTGGACAATTCTTGAAATGTATGAATTGCTTTTTTTTTAAAAAAGACAACAAATTAAGACTTTTCAAAAACATTAACACTTTAAGAGAAGGAAAAATGCAGTTACACATACAGAAGTTTAAGGCTGTTGAAATAAGAAATCTGATGCCCTAGTCATTGTTCATTACAAAGTTCCAGTCATGTCCAAATCCGACGGAGTGAGGCAGAAGTAAATAAAGTGTCTTTCTTCTTGAATGCCTGATGCTCACCTCCTTTTCAATGTGGAGTTTTAAATCCATATAAAAAATATATATTTAAATCAGCAGGAAACAGATAAAACTCACATTTTTTAAATTATTATTTCTGCTAGTGGGTTTAGTAACTTGGGGAGCAGAAATAATTAAAGAAACATTATTAACAAAGCATGCAGCTGACATGAACTGCATTTACTATCATTTACTGGATTCAATATATTCATCATCATGGCTGAAGAATAAATACCAACTTCAGTATATAAGCTGAGGAGCTGTCACCCAAGCACTCACCCAAGATTAAAAATAATGGGAAATAATCGTGTCGCTACAACGGTAATCATTAAGAGGTAAAAAAAAAATCTAGTGTCCATTGTTTTTCATTCATTCGTTCATTTTTTGTCATTTTTAATAACAAAAGAAATAGAACACATGAAGACACTTGCAATAGGAATAAATAGTATATTTAAGGACAATGGAACTCATTACCCTTCATTTAATCATTGAAATTAATTTGGATTAAGGTAGATGTAAACAGTGAAGCTTACAGCTAGTTGTGTAAATAAAAAAAACTGAATTTCCAATATGTTATACACTGTAAAAAAATGTATAAGCCCCAAACTATATGAGTACAAGCCATGGGGTTGAAAGACCTTATTCATGCACACTACTAGATACAGTAATAAGCTGTATTAGTTTCTGATCTACATTAATGCCACAATTCAATGATTACACCGGATGCCTGGTCATATGAGAACAATTAACATGACTGTTACTGGAACCGCCAAGCTAAAACTGAATTTATAATTATTGTTATTGTCTGACTTTGTGGTTTCATTAGTAAATTGATTGTGAGAATTTTGACATACTTTAATTAAAAAGATTTAGTTTAGGTTTCTAAAATAACATGGCGGCCAGATCAACGTTTTCTATTCTGGGAGATTTTAGGCCATTGTGTAGTCCAACTGAACTACTGATATGATTAAATAAAAACAAAATTAGTGCTAAAATTGATTAATTAATTTTGCTGTTCTGGTTATTAATGTTGATCTATAACTTAGCTGATTTATGATTTAATTCTTTGTCTCGCAAGATCTTTTAATTTTATTTTTGTAATAGTTTAAGAGACTTGTATATTGAATTATCTGATACACTGCAATTTACAGTTTTAACAAAATTTAAAAAATCATTTATGTTCTTTTTTACTTTTAGCTGCTACAGTTAGGGGTCATTTATTTTTTTTATGCTATTTGCCCATTCTGACACTATTTTTCTGGGCTTTGGACCAGCACTACAATATGCTGGTTAATGCATCCAAGTGGCTAGGTACCTATAGAACTATTCAGTGTCTTTAATTAACCTGACTTCATGTTTTTGGACTGTGGGAGGAAAATTGAGCATCCCGAGGAAACCATGCAGATATGGGGAGAACATGCAAACTCCTCATTGAAAGGACCCAAAGCACCCAGCGTGGTGATCAAACCCAAGACCTTCATGCTGTATGGTGACAGTGGTCCCCACTGAACAGCTGTACCACACACATACTTTAAAAATTATTATTTAAATTGATATGTTCTGGGTATATGTTGAGCTGTATTTGTTTTAGTATCTGAACTAAACTCATCCCATATCATGTAATCTTGTAAGGTTATTATAAAATGTCTGTATTTGAATTCACTCCTCACATATAAATGAAAACGAAACACTACAAGGAAGGGAGGAATAAAGGAATTATGCAACAGCAAATGATCTGGGGCCAAATTCGTAAAGCTCCTAGCTCTTGGCTTAAAAACTTCTAACTAGGACTTTTATCTCAGTGAGGGGCAAAGCTGACCCCATTGTAGGAAATGCAGCAATTCAACAGTGCTGGATCATGTGGGAAGAAAAATTACTTAATCTATTTGATATTTTGCCAAATTAATAGAGCCCATCATGACCCCGATAAAGATACATCAGAGGTAATAGTAATAATAATACATTAGCAAATGAATAAACTAATTAATTGATATAATTACTGAAATGATCTATTTAATAATAAAAAGATAAAATGATCAGTATCTGTGATTCTTACAAGGTGAGAATGTAGAAATAGAAGGAACAGAAACATGATATGCAGTTCTGAGTGCGTTGTAATTGGATCCGTGATCACCCCGCTGAGGGAAATGTGTGACAAACCCATGCCATCAATGCTGCATTGTTGCATTTTCCATTACCCCCAACTTTAATTTCTGATGTTATGATTTTTTGCTCTAGGAAAAGATGTGAGTGCATTGCTAACAAGCTCAACCACTAAAATTATTTATGCATTATCTGATCTTAAGCTTTTCAGTCAGTTATTTTCTATATCTGCTTAGGAAACTCCTAAGCCTTTTGATAACAATCATCACCTCAATTGCTCATATACTGTTTGCAATGCTTTGTGAGTAACATTTAATAAGTAATGCTTTTTAAACCTCTCTTTTTATCCAGATGCATTTTATCTGGTACTACAATGCATCGATATGATGCATCCAAGATAGCTATTGGACAATACAGTGTCAGCATGTATTTGGACTGTGAAAAGAAACCAACAACAAGAAATGTGAAGAACATGCAAACTTCACCCAAAAAAAAGACCAAGACCACCCTGTGTGGGGATCGGACCCAGGATCTTCTTGCTGTGAGGTGACAGTGCTACCCACTCAGCCACTATGCTGCCCTCTGGACTTTTTTTCAGTTAATAAAAGTTTTAATCAATGTCATAATTAACTGACAAACATTATTTGGTTGGCTGCTTATCAGCAGTTTCATAATTTCTTTCCATTTGAGGGAAATAGACATTGTGTACATTTTGTTTTGTGGTACTTAGCAAACTATCCAGTATTGAATAATATTATTGCAATGTTCTTCAATTAGTTTGGTGTAATACATGATAAAGAATAAACTGAATTGTTGTTTAAAAATACATCATTTTGGAGTCACAATTTACATGTTTGTCAGCTTTCTAAACATTCAGTAATTCAAAATACATGTTCTAACCCTGAATCTCTCTCTCTCTCTCTCACACACACACACACACACACACACACACACACACAGCAAATATAAAACACTATCTGTACATTAGTCCCTTTGTATTTCTTACACAATATACAGGGGAACTGTTCTGTAATCAGTGAACAGTGAAGAGAATTCAGAAGACTTTTTAGAAGACATGTCATATTTGTTTTCCTTTTTAAAATATTTTTTTTTCACTTTACACAGTAAAAAAAAGTTGTCACAGGTCTTGGCCATGCGAAACCAAATACTTTAGATCCACTTCAACCTATATAGATATATGCTATATATTAAAAACAAATCCCCTGTGTCCTTTTGTTAAAGTCTTTTAAATTGACTAGATTCACAAAACTACAACTCTATTCCCAACCCCCTTTTAATCCAAGTAGGCTGTCCTCCATGAAACTGTGACCTTCATTGTGACCTTCATTTAGTTAAAAAAGCAAGGCTTTAAGAACTGAAGTAGATTAAGATTTATTTTGGGCTGAGACACCTTTCCAGTAATCTAGAATGTCATGCAAGTCCTCATCCTTTGCAAACTGCACTTTTTTACGCAAGGCATGACCTGCCGCCATGTATTCCTCGTCTTTGTGGCGTTTACGGTGAAGTTTGAAACGCTCCCAGATGCTATGCGTTGGTTTGCAGTAATACTCAGGGCTGGAGGAATAGCTCAGGTTATGATACTGGGAAGAAAGCTGAGAGTAAGCCAAGTCTCTTGGCCTGGGGCGTGTCAGGGGCTCCAAGATGGACGTTTTGCGATTTTCTGGTCCATCCAGCTCTTCGATCTGGGCGTCAGGGTAAGAGTGACGATGCTCACTGTACTGACGGATCTTCTCCGCTTCTGCTCTTAATATTGCAGCTGCTGGAGTAATGGTCATGATAGCCTCACCCTTAGGTGAAGTATTTTCTATGTACTTAGACTCAGAGCGGTAAGGCCTCGGACTCCGCATTGGGCCGCCTGTGGCTGTGCTGGGCCGCTTCGGAGAGGCATTAGAGGAGTGGTGTCTCTGTAAAGAGTGGTGATAGCTATCCTTATAGCCAGGGGACAGAAATCCTGACTTGCTCTGGGGCTGCTCTGAGATCAGAACCAACTGTGGTTCTGCTGTTGAAACAGCTCCAGATTTAACTCCTTGAAAGGACGTTGATTCTGACTTCAAGGCATCTATGCAGTTGTTGATGATCTGGTTCACTTTGTCTACCTCTTTTGCAATTGTTGAGATCTCAGCAACAGAGCCTTGGCTATTGCTCGGCATAGACATCTCACACTCTCTGCGGTCTGGATGTTCCCCTGTCCTCACCTCCATGTAGTTGCCCTTTGCCATTTTCGGTGTGTCACTTATATCCTGAATCTTGTATTGATCCATCTCACTTCCAGAGGGTAAATATGGCATGCGGGCCATACTCTCGCCAGTCATCAGCTGCTTTTGAGAGGCCCGTGATATAGTTCCTCCCTCAAGTTCACCGCCATATTTAAGCTCAATTATGTTCTTCATCATACTGACTGTATTTTTGTGCTTTTCCTCTTGGTGCCTTTTCTTTCGTAAGCAATAGTAGACCATTCCTAAAACGATCACCATGCTGAAAAGGCATCCCAGGATAGTCATTATATAGTGAGTGGCCGTTGCATTATTAGCCTCTCTTACTCGTCCAATGCTGGGGTTTGTTGATAGTGTCAGACACGTATGGTTATAACGCAAAGAATTGCGAATGGAAGCCACACAGTATGTATAGTCAGTACGAGGTAAGAGGTTTTTCAGCTCAATTTCTTCTCTCTGCCGTTTCAGTTTCTGAATATCCGTGAAGAAGCTGTTGTTATACAGAACAAGGATGTACATCTTATTGTAGGGATGAGGAATCTGAACGGTGATGACTGCATTTGTATGCGAGACCTGGTTCAGACTTATGACCGGGCCAACATCCGATTGTGGATTTGTAGGGCTGATGCTGATCTCCTCTGGCTCACTGCCGGAAGGACAGTCCTCTAGCTCACAAGGGGTTACATCTGGAAGGAAAGTTGTGGTCTCAGGAGGCAAAGGGATATACTGAGTCACATAGTCCTCCGTGCACACAGTGGACAGCATATGTAGTGCATTGCGTTGAGTCGGGTTGTTAGGATTCTGGCTCAAAAGACTGTAACCGGAGACTCCTGCAGGTGAATCGCACACCATGCGTTCGTTTGTTCTGTTGGGAAAGACCGACAGCCACTTGACGAAACCTAGCAACTCACAGGAGCAGTTGAATGGGTTGGTGTAGAGCTCACAGGTGGTCAACTTGTTCAGAGTGGTAAAAGTAGACCCATCGAGCACCTGAATGCGATTCATAGAAAGGTCTATGTTTTCTAAGTTTGGGCACTCCCAAAAGGCATTGGGTGTCACAGTCTCGATTAGGTTGGCCTGGAGGTAGAGGTACTGTAGCTTTCCCAACCCCCTGAGAATCCCCTCTGTTAGGTTGCGCAGCTTGTTGAAACCAAGCTGGAGTACCTGTAGGTTAAACTGGGCTGAAAATGCTCCATCCTCTATATAGTTTATCTCATTCTTTGTCAGGTTCAGGTATGTTAGGTTGGCAAAGCGACTAAGGACAGAATAATGGATACTTTTGATCTTGTTTTCATTTAAACGAAGGTCCACAATGGTACTGTTAATGTGTTGGGGAATGGCTTCATAAGGTGGCTGGTTCTGGCTGCAAATAGCCAGCCACACAAAGCCCTTTTCCCCTTCGATAAGCCAGCAGTCTCCTCTCACTTCCTCAATCTGAGTCAGACAGATTATGGCCACAGACCAGAAAAAGGCACTCATCACTATGCCTCCACTACAAGCCATGGATGTCTTCCTGGAAGCCATGAACAAAACTAATAGGTATCAGCTTAAAATGTAGATTGGATTTCAATCAGGCTGGATGGAGCCTCACAGTACTCTGGCAGAATGATGTTTTTTGCCTAGTGTAGATAAGGTACAATAGATTCCAAGTGTCCGGTCATGAAATTGATTTCTTAAGGGTTTCTTATAGCCTTTATTATTCATACAGAAACTACGCAACCTTAGATCAGGTTTGCTTATTTTCTTTAGGAAAAACATTGATGATGGCTTTCATCCTCTTGTATTTTCCATTTTTCCATCGCTTTAGTCTCATTTATGGACACAGATGTACAACCTGTGGAAAACAAGACACATAAATTATTGGTTAGTGACCACACAAATATTGAGTTATATTTTTTTGTAATAAATTTGACGAGTGCAGGGCCAAAAAAAACATTATTAATAATATATAAAATAAATATAGTCTTTATAAAAAGCACAGCTGTAGCCTGGTATGTAAGGTATTGAAATAGTAAGCAAAAGTTTACTGGTTCAAGCTTAAAAACAGCCAAACTGTCACTATTGGACCCCTGACTAAGGCCCTTAATTGCCCTCAATTGCTTATACTGTGTACTGCTACAGTACTGTAAGTCACTTTGAAATGCTAAATGCCTGCTAAATGTAGAACAATTTCCACACACTGCCTACACTGTATGTGGACACCCATTTTTAAGTACAGTTGACCCTTGACTTAATGGTTTACCATATGAATAATTGACTAAAAGACTTTTTACTAACCAAAACTTGCAGGTCTACAAACACCACCCTTTGTAAAATGGTAAAAGTAAATGTAAAATTACCCTATGGTCATTAATACATTTTTTTTAAGTTTGATGCATTTGGTAGGATGACACTGGTGGACAGAACATCACACCATATTTAGCTTATGTAATTGTCTGAATTCAAAGTGTGTTTTAATTTATTGCTTTGTTTTTGTTGTTAGGCCATCCAATTATTCGGTAGACAATTTAAGAAGTGTAGTCTCAGTTGCGTATTGCTATTATGGGAAACCATTGGCCAATTACTGCCTGACAGGTTGGGAAAAATTGAGTGTCCCTATTTTTCACCCCATTAAATGTGAGACTGTCAGGCTGAGACAAACCAATCCTTAGGTGCTGCATCAGATCAATTACAACGTGCCTTGTAAAAAAGCTCTTTGGAAACCGCAAGAATCCTATGAAACAGTTTAATCAATTTCACACTGAAAATACAAGATATGGACATAAAATATTTTTACAGGTTGTTGAACCATACAAGAGACAAGTCAATTCTCAATACAGGTCTCGAGACCTCCGCATGGCATGAAAAAGTGAAAATTTTGGAGAAAGCTAGCTTTGAGAGAGAGAGAGAGAGAGAGAGAGAGCTTTGGAAGAGAGCCTCGAAATACGTATTAATTTTTGCAGCACACATGTTACTAATATCTGTAATACTGTCAACAACTGTCAATATAGCTCATTAACACAAAGCGTAAAATAGCTACGTTGCTTATGATGTCATTGTGGTTGAGTACTAATGCTTCTGGGAACGTAAGGAATACACTAGCAACACCAGTATTTGTGTGTGTATTTGTCATGCATTGACAACAGTGTGATATGTTTTGTTCGGAAGCTTATAACTAAGAAATCAACTAAGAAATCAAAAGCCACATTCAAACCACAAAATGATTCATGATGTAGCCAGTGAAGCTCACAGCTGCCTAAATGTGGATGTTTGGTCCATCCTAGATTCCCCAAGCCCAGAGAAGTCACAGTTGCTTCTGGACATGGTTAACATGAGGTTTCTTTTCTGCCAGTAAAGTTTTATGAGGTTTATGTGCATGTTATTCTGTTTTGTACTGCATGGCAAAGCTTAGCCAAAGTAATCTCTTGTGCATGTAGTTTAATAAGATATTGTTCAATTGTGGTTCTTGATGCAGTGCCGTCTGAGTAATCGAAGATCACAGACAGTCAGTTTAAGCTTTTTTTTACAAACTGAAATTATTCCACATTCCTTCAATCATTTAATGATATTGTGGACTGTGGAGGAAGAAATATACAAAACCATTGGATCTTTTTTGAGCTCAATTGTTCCTCAAATATTTGTGTATGAACTGGATATCCTATGGCCATCTTTGCTCATTAAGTCTTTTTACCTCATTACTAGCCCTAATCTGCCCCTTTGCATTTCTCATACTGTCCTAACTTTTTCTGATTTGGGGTTGTATGAATTGTTTTGGACAGTCTTGGAGTAGAGATGAGATGCCTTTTTCTTACTGACCTTAGTGACTTTTGTGAACCATTTCAAAAGATACCCATGCATCTGTGTGTATGATCCGATAACACACAGCTCTCATTACAATCTATGGCATCAATGCATTTCTGACGGATGCCACAAACACCCATTTAAATGCAGCCTCAACTTTGGCCGCAATATATGCGTGGCTTTTATGAATAACAGATGAATAAACATGCATTAAAAGCGCAAATTCTTTTTTGCATAAATACACTGCAGGAAGGCCTTGCAGAGCAGTAGACACAGTAAGAACAACATGGTTCAGCACACAGACACCCCAGCAGGTTTAAAAGCCACATTTAGGCAGCTGTGAGCTTCACTGGCTACATCATGAATCATTTTGTGGGCTCAGTGGGGAAGAACATTGGTATTAAAGCAAAAGTTTGTATTTATCTCACTACGCATGAGATTTTTCCAAACATCTGTATGTGAGAGGAATATATTGTTTATGGTTTTGTGCTTCGAACATTGTGAAAACACTGTCCATTTCCTATTCCAGCATAAGTGCCAACAAACAAGGTCGTTTGGTCTTAGGATCTTTTTTAAAGCCAGAATTTTGCATACGTATTACAGAATACAGGAACTTCTACCTAAAACCCGTTTAACCAGCCAAAACATGTGTCTTCTTATAAGCACTGGTCTGGTACTACACAGAAATACTGGCTACAATACAAGATACTCTACAAATGTTGCACCACAAGAAAGTTAATTATCGATTCATGACTGGCACAATTCACATCCTTTGGCAAAGAAAAATACCTAACTCAGAAATAAAGGGCATTCATTATCTAGTTAAATAAATGATAAACACAAATACAGTATTTTATTTTATC
>JAYDZG010000015.1:11843216-11871242 GCA_034509265.1 Microcambeva bendego | reverse complement strand
TATATATATGCAATCAGACATCTTCAAATAATTTACAGATAATCATGCATCAACAATTATACATTGCTCATACAAAGTTCTACCCACTAGTCTACCAGTCTTCAAAACCATGACCTAGACAGAACTCAAACCTGCAATTTTCTGATCGAAACTCAAACACTTTATCCATTAGGCCACAAGGCCTAGTGAGAATAATTAAAAATAAAGAAAACAATGAAAACAAGCGGCTCATGGTCCACATGATTGATTTGACATAGTTTTATGCTAGATGCCCTTCTATTATGACACAACCCTCCTATTTATTCGGACTTAGGACCGGCACAACAGTGCACTAATTTGTGCATCATAGTGGCTAGGATGGTCCATAGCTGACCGGTAGAAACTCCAAGTTTCGAACCAGGGAGTTCAGACTCTCTGGACTGGTGGGGGAGAAAAATCCCAGAGCTCTACTTGGGCACTTAACTGCTATACTATTGATGATGGGTTTTTTTTTTTAAACAAAATCAGTCAACGTACAATATTGCAGTAAAAATGTTAGCCATTAATTAATTTAATTTATTCATTTTAATGTTGAACAATTGCAAATTCGAGGAGATAAACAATCCACAGCATCTTTGCACATGAATTGAACTCCAAAGCATTGGTTTTGACCTTTGGCTTTCAGAAACTTCTGGGTGCCAATGCTTACACAACAAAATTGAACGGAAATGTTGATAAACTGAAACACAACACACAGTATATTAAAAATACAGTCACACTACATGACTATAAATAGAGATGCTGTTTTCATTCTGATTTGTTTCTGAACCATCATGTCAAACTGTAACAGAAGGTTTTGTATCAGCAAATATTAACAAAGATATGTAATTTTGTATGTCTCCAACCCAAGGGAAAAATTCCCCAGAAAGCATAACTTTCTATTATCATTGCCAAGAATTTCCATTTTTGACTGCCTTTTAGTGTCGGATTAAATTCTCTGACTCATTTATTTTATCTTAAAATTCAATTACCTGCAATATGCCAGAGGAGCAACAAAGACAGATCAGACACAGAGAGAAGGTAAATTGAAGTCTACATTCAGAATATATTAGGTTTTTGTCTCTGCTGGTATATCTGCAGAAATTTTGTCAATAATATATTTTTTCTTATAGATCTGTTTATACACTTTATCACGCTAGAACATTGTTTCCGATCTTTCGGTCAGCATGAGACCAGTGATTATTAGAAATCAGTTGTAAATAAATGTACATAATAGTTGTAACACTCTGACATTATAATTTAAATAATTTACATTGGTGTGTGCAAGTGTATTTAGCTTCATCATAATGTGTTGGCAGACAAATATGAGAGCAATAGATAAAGATGGTAAAGGTTTTAACAGGACATAGACTTTGAGTATTGCTACCAGTCGGTTAGGTGCCATCCTAGCCACCCTAGCCACTAGCATGCATAAACCAGTGCATTGTAGTGCCGATCCTAAGTCTGGATAATTAGGGAGGGTTGTGTCAAAGGGCATCCGGAACAAAAACTAAATCAAATCAATTTTACAGATCACTTACCTAACAAGAGCAGCTGAAAGGATTCACACTTGTTTGATATGTCTTTTATGTTCTCAACCCAATAAAAAATGGTCTCTGATGAATGACATTGTAGGACAAAATATGTTTAATTGTAAGGGCTGAAACACATTTGTTGTTTGCACAAATAGGTAGGACTAATTTGGCACCTGGTTATAATCGCCTGGTCTTCAGGCAGATTAAAAGCTGTAAGGATTACAATTTGAACCACCATTACGATACTAAACAAACAATACAAAAACTTAATGCAGAGCAGTCACATCTTAAGGTTTGTGAGCTAAACTATAAAAAAGCTCTTGTTTTAAAGTATCACACATACAAGACTGACACAGTCAAGACCAAATGTCTGATAGCCAAAAAATATTCAACAAAAGGACTGAAAACTAATGGCAATATAATGTGTTTAGTTAATTAAAAAGCATAACATTTTGTTTTGTGAAATTTGATTAATTAGAGAAACCATGTCTGTGTTTTCTTGCTCTTTCTGACTCTTTTCCATTATGTAATTCTAACATCTGCTCTTAAAAGTAAAAGCACTTTTTCCCCACTTTCGGCTGCTCCCGTTAGGATTCGACACAGCAAATCACAGCTTCACATAATTGATTTTGAAAAGTTTTTATACCAGATTGCCCTTCCTGACACACCCTATCTACCACATTGTACTGGTTTATGAATCCTATTAGCTAGGAACTTTTTAAAGTTTTAAACTTTGGGAGGAAACCCGAGGACCCAAAGTAAACCTACGCAGACTGGTACCAGACACTGGATGTAAACTGGACTGCCCCACCTGGAATCCCTCCCAGGTTGTTTTTGCTGTGAGGCGGCCCTGAGGCTACCCAAAGAGCCACCAAGCCACCCACAATATACTACTTTTTAAAAAGACAATTAATATTGTGCAAATTTAAATACTTCCTATTGTTCTGCTTTCAAAAATAACATTTAATTACATTTTGTTTAATATCTGCATTATATGGCAAGAATGATTAGGTAGCCCCTTCTATTTTTAATTTTATTTTTTGTTATTAATGTATTTAAGTAAAATTAATTGCTAACAGTTTTAATAAACCTTAAATCTGGTTATGGTCTGAGTAACTAGGAATTAAAACTGCTTCTGGACTTTTATAGTACATTGACAGAAGCTATAGCTGCTGTAGATATTTCAATAGTTCAACCATCTTTTGTATAAAAAAATCTATATATTGCATTCATTCCAATAGGCTGGGTGACTAGATAAACAAAGATTGCCCTGATGGCCATAACCACATAGCCTCACAAGTTCTTTAAAAAATAATATCGCCTCAAAAGCCTTCACAGATCCCTGAGCTTAGCCTCACTGAACCACTTGACTAAATAAGATAAACTAAAGACTAAACTTAGATAAACTAAAACATCAGTTGAGGCTTTCTCGTAAAACAGCATTCTCAAAAGATTGAGCTGCAAACATCACACACAGGTCACTCGTGTAATACCATATGTAATAGGGTTTGTCATGGAGTGTCCAACTAGCTCATCGGCGAGTGTCCAAATATTTTTTGCCTAAATTGTGTATCTTTTATTTACTGAATATGAGAAGACCAATGCAAATGGATGTTTAGCTGAAACAAATAAAATGTTGCTCTTTTGTATTCAAGCTGTGTCCTTTTTTTGTTTTTCTGTAAAGTATGAGTTTGAATTTGTTAACAAACGTGGGCAGCTGAATGGGCCATTCTCACTAGAACTGTTACTCTGCTACACATGTAGGTGAATAGAACAGTGTGTGTTAGAAAGCAGGCTGGCACATTTTAAACCTTGTAACATGCTTTGTTGTGATTAGGAGGGAGAAGGCAGGGTGAAGAGACTGACGACTGTGTGGCATTATAAATAATTTAAACAAGTGCCTAGTTCTATTTATGCTTTTGCAAACCTAAACACTAAGACGGGTGTACAGCTTCCCAGCAGGAAGGAACAAAAGGAAGGACCAAGATGTCTCGAGGACATGCAGGGGACAGGCTAGTAAGACACAAAGTTTTTATAGTAAAACAATCTCATAGTCTGAGTAACTAGGAATTAAAAGTGCTTCTGGACTTTTATAGTACATTGACAGAAGCTATAGCTGCTGTTGATGTTTCAATAGTTCAACCATCTTTTATATAAAAAAATCTAAATATTCCATTCATTCCAAGAGGCTGGGTGACTAGATAAACAAAGATTGCCCTGATGGCCATAACCACATAGCCTCACAAGTTCTTTAAAAAATAATATCGCCTCAAAAGCACATCATGAGTGCAATCAGAAAATGAGGCAGTCACAGACGTTCTAGAAGCTCAAATCTTGTGAACACCAAGAATAGATAAAATTACACTTGAAAAACTTAATAATTTCTGAATGGTTAAAGAGTATAATGAAAGACTAGAATGTGACCCAAGCACATGGTAAACATGGTAGGGGGTGCGGCAATCTTGGTGGGAACCCAGACTATTGCACACAGACACACACACACACACACACACACACAGGAGTAACTAAATTGGGAGTTTTTTAAGGATACGGGTAACAAAAGGCAAAAGATGCAGTCCAAGTGGAACAGATAATGGAAGAAAGGAGGGGGACCAGAATAGAGAACAGAGATGGGATGTGGTGTAGCGGGAAGCATAACCAGGACCTTGACCAGGGGGAGAAAAGTTGCGTGTCTGATCCGAATCAATACTGGCGGCAGAGTGATTGACTGGATACAGCGGAGGCTTTACCAGGTATGGTAGAGGCTGGATAGGATGCAGCAAGGGCTTGGTTGGATACGGAGGATGCTTGACTGGATACGATGGAGGATAGACTAGAACGGCAGATGTTGACTGGGTAGCGCGGACAGGGGAAAAAAAAAAACGGAAAGGAGGAATCCACTGGAGAGGCCAAGCACGGACAGAGGCGAGAAAGCACAGGACTTAAATGAAGGAACAAGGATGGCGTAAAAGCGAAAACAGAAAAGAACAGTCGAAAAAACATGACAGACCTTGAACAAATGACACTCTTGGAAACATACCTTCAAAAAATGATCCAGCAAGGAAACTGCCCAAAACTTGGGGTTTAAATAGACGCGCTGATTACGCAGTGGCAGGTGAGCGCAGTTCATGTCTGCGCATTAGTGGATGAGCTTGCCAACATGAGTCTAGCACTTTCTGGCCCTAACAAAACATCCCCCAGTCCAAGCTTTTTTTTTTCTAAATTTTGAAATTTGTCCATTCAAAAAGGTTCAACCCGTTAAAAAAGGTTCAAGTGAATTAAGATAAAAATCTGTGTTTATGGCACCTAGTGTTTATATCTAATTTGGCACCCTGGGTGCCCTTTCAGGTGCAATCCTCTTTGCTCTTGCTTGAAACAAGCATTTTAAACCATTTGACCAAAGCACCCTTGATCCACAACATATTATACTGCTGCACCATACCAGTATATTTACGCATGACCTCAATAAGCCAAACTATTAGGACTTGGTGGACATTGGGAGGGTAATTTCACCCTCTGGGTTGACTAGGAAGAAAGCAATATTAATTGTACTAAAAATAAATAAACCTTAGGGATGTACAGCTAAAATGGGATGCAACCAAAAGCGCTTGACTTATTCTGAACAATGAACTGAAATACTTTTCCAGTGTGTTACTGAGGGACCAAATTACATGTACATGAAAAACGTACCATCTGCAAACAGCCCATGAGTGCAGCAAAGAGCATTAGAACAGAGTTACAGAGCAGTATTTCATAACAAAGCTTATTTTCCTGAACAAGGCCTGAGGGAGAGATAACCACAACTACCATTTCCAAGTTGTTTTTGCATTATACATAAACAGGATCCCTAGACGTCTCTATAGTAAAATCTGAAACTAGTGTAAACCTAGATAGTGTCTCCTTGCATATAATTATCATTTCTTTCTTTACCCTCTAAGAGGTTTTCACACAGTATTATTATTTTTCAAAGCAGGACATCATGTGTAGCCACTGGGCAGAGTTTCAGAGATAAGCTTCATTTCCACTGTTCCCAGGAGGAACACAAGCAGCCATATGCTTGGCACAGGGTACAGGGTTAGTGGCATGGGCCCACGGGTCTGTGTGGCTCTGGCATCAGTAATTCCAGTGCTCTGGGACAGGCCCATGGTTTTGATGTCTGTGCTGCCTTCCAGCCAACAGCACTGATGCTGCAGCAATCATATTCTGGTTCAATTTTAATCAAGACCAGAACTACTGTGGATGTGAAAACCTTGAAAAAAGAAATAGAATTTGCATTTACACACTCCAGTAAGCTATTGGGTGGTACCTCAGGAGTAAAGGGCCTTGTCCAAGGCCCAGCAGTGGCTGCATGACAGAGCTGGGGTAAGAACCCACACAGTAAATTCAGTGTTCATTCATTAAATTCAGTGTACATTTCATTTAACCTTTATGATGCAGCTTAGCTTTTTGGGGTCTCAGTGCAAGATGCAGGATTTTGCGTTATTCTTTTCTCAATACTAAGACCGGAATAAATAAACCAAATAAACCGTCACTAATAAACCAAGAATTGTTACATATTCTAAAGTGAGGTTCTAATTCTAAGGGATGTAAAGCTATAGTACTTGAAATACCTCCAAGTTTCATTACTTTCAATCCCTGAATACAACACGTGAGTTCAATATTTTAAAGCTCCTGGGTACTCTTTTATTGTGTTGTAAAAAATAAATGCATTATGGATTCAATGCATTGAGAAAAACAGCTCTAAATTGCACCACAGCAGGCCAGCCGTGAGCTTCAAATGTCAGAGGCATTGTTGTTGAAGCCATCTGATGTACATGAGATGGCCTTAGTGAGGATGACATTTACGAAACTGAACTAAACCCCAGAGCCTTGAATCCAGTTGCGCTAATTACCAACAAACTGGCTCACGGCATCACAGAGCTATTGTTTTCATTTTATTTGCTGAAGGTATATTAGGTGGGAACACAAGCCACCTGGTATCAAAGTTATAAAGAACAAAATATATTCCACACATCCACTGAAGAATTAAATCAAATGGTTTTCTGAAGGACTGAAGAGTCCATGAAATAAATCAGACAAAACAATTGCTGGGAATCCATGTGCACTGAGGTATCATATCACTTTAAGAGTGTAAAACATAACATACTTTATTCGAGAACTGGTGCTCTGTGACCTTTAAAGTAAACAAAATGTCAGAGAGAACAAATTGTCCTAACCAAAACTCACTTCAGACCCCCTGTACAGTAGGTGTGAACTATATAAAGCTTAAAAAACTAATGGGTTTAGGCTCATTCATTTTATACTGATCCTTGACTTAATCTGGTACTCAGTCTGGCAAATTATGCGATAATTAAACCAATAATAAGACCTGAATAAATTACAATACTTTGTAGCTGCTTTTTTAGTTAATTTCTATAGTATGTCCAGGAAAGCAAACAGGACATTTGCATATTCGGCAAAGAATATAATCTAAGCAACAGTGGCAGCTCGATGGAGGTAGGGATCAAACCTTTAACCTTTGAATCAATAAATGCTGAGCCACCACCACTTCATTTATAATCCACTTGACCTGTGTGAGGAATGACCCGTAAAGATTGTCATTTTTTTCATATATGTGGGTTGCACGGGGACTAAGTGGGTAGCACTGTCGCTTCAAAGCTAGAAGGGCCCGGGTTCTTCCTGTGTCTGCATGGGTTTCCTCCGGGTTCTCCAGTTTCCTCTCACAATCCAAAAACATGCAGTCCGATTAATTAAAGACTATTGTCCTACAGGTACCTAGCCACTAGGATGCATAAACCAGTGCATTGTGGTGACATTCCCAAGCCTGGATAAATAAGGAGGGTTGTGTCAGGAAGGGCATCTGACATAGCAAACGTGCCAAATCAATAACTTGGATTAGAATCACTTGTGATGACTCCTAACTGGAGCAGCCAAAAGAAAAAGAAATCATTTACCTGAAATAACATCTTCATCCTGATTAGGACTCACTTGCTCCTAGAGTACATCTGTTGTGTTTTATCAAGAGATGTGTAGTGTTGTAGAGTGTGAACTGTACAATCCACTATCATGAAGAGTCTGTCTGGTCTCATAAACTATGTTTTGTCAAAGTTATGAAATGATGACCTGTGTGATGAGACCATGTCCAAAATTGCATGTGTGACATAAAAGCAAGGAGTGAAAATACTGTAAATGAACCCAATTGTGCTATAAGACAAGCATGGATCATATGTTCTGTGGCAAGGTGGCTTTTTTATTTTAATTGTTTTAGCAATGCAGTGAGGGTCTTGGCATGGACAATAAGGTCACAAATACTGTAAAGCTTGTGTGTGTGCCTATGTATTCTGAAAGAAAATATATTATACACATGTTCCACGGGTTTACTACTTTACCTTAGGGTTTCCTTTCACTCTGTATCTTGTGTACTCATGGCTGTAGTTCGACACAGCACTCGCTGCCACTCGCCAACCTGCTCACAATGCTTTTTATACTACAGAACTTCGACTTGCTGACTGGACCATATATTTAGCATGCTAGAGCTTCTCAGTCGTTGAACAGTTCACACATACATGAGAGCCGAGTTCTGACCTAGCACATCTAGAAGTGAGCGAAAATCAGGGCAAAAATTGTGAAGTGTGAATAAGGCAGAACCAAAGGTTTGTTCCTTTCCACGGAATTCTGGGATTGTCTTTTCCAATAAGGCAGAATTCTATGATGACTAATTTGCACTCAATATATAATTTAGGCAACTCAGTAGGCAGGATTATAAGGCATCTCGGATTTCGAACGGACTCCATCTCGGGAACAGGCACAAGATGATGTAAAATGCTTCCAAGGTAGACAGCTCCATTGCGTTTTCTAAAACACCCATTGTGTATCTAAGTTATGTGGTTAAAAAGAAATTTCCATTCATTTGCAATTCTAGCTGCTTGCCAAATGAGGTGTACAGAACATCGCAGAGACACTGTACGGATGACATAACTCAGATCCTGTTAAGAACACCTCACATGCAGGCACGTGCTTGACAACATCACATTCTTGACTGAACATAAGGATGCAAATTTGGTCAGATACGGATGGCAGAAAAGTTGTTGTCATATCAACAAGCACTCCATACAACAGCATGACCTTTCCTTTTCGCTCGAAACGCAGGTGCTTTGGCGTGGTCTATGGTTTCTCTGCATATATCCTGTTCATGTGTGAACAAGAAACAGCTGGAAAGGTAACAAGTCACAAACACCTCTGTAAATAGAGTCATCTAGTCTCAAAGTGTAGCTGAGAATGTTGCCCAGTATGATCCTGTACATTCTGGCTTCTATATCTGACGAAGCAGATGTGCAGTTTTTTAAAAAGAACAGTCATTCTGTGCAGCAAACACATCCTGCCGGCCTTGCTAAGACAAAGGTCATTGATGCCAGCCAGTATGTTTCAGGCTGCATTGGGAAAAAACAGATCAAGCTCATTCTGTCCTGGCTGTGCCACAGTGAGACTCTTCTCAGTGATGAGAACTTGCTCTCAATACAGAGTTTGGGCAGAATGTACTCTAAACTAGGTAGAATAAATGGATACACTTAATATTGTCTTTGTCATGGTGTCTTCTGGAACCTGTTATGAGAATCAGGATGGACACAATGAAAGAGCATCTGCATTAAAGATAGCTTGGAACTTGGACATATAGGAACATAATTTACAGACAAATCTGGACTTTATTTTGTTTTATATTATTTTGACATTATTAAACATATACTATAGTACTAGTCCCATATTTGTATACACCTTCTAATTGCTTGGTTTTTCAAGACAATAATCTACATGAATATTGAAGACATCCAAATTATGAAGAAACAAATGTGAAAAAGACTAGCACATGTCTCACCCTGGCTCAAGTTTGATTAAGCCATCTGCTTCTAGCCTCATAAATACACAGCTCAGTGAAACAATAGGACCACCTTACAGAAATCTTCAGGCAATGCATATTTTATAATATAAGGAGTCTGCATGTGGGTGTCACGGTGGATAAGTGGGTAGCACTGTCTCATCATAGCAAGCAGGTTCTGAGTCAGCAGGGGCAGTCTGGGCCCTTTCTGTGCAGAGTTTGCATGTTCTCACTGTGCCAGAATGGGTTTCCTCCTGGTGCTCAGGTTTCCTCCCACAGTCCAAGAACATGCAGCCAGTTTAATTGTAGACACTGAATTGCCCTATGAACACCTAATCACACGGACGCATAAACCGGTGCACTGTAGTGCCGTTCCAAAGCCTTGATAAATAGGGAGGTTGTGTCAGAAAGTGCTGGCTTGAAAACTATGCCAGAACAATAATGCGAATCATGACGTCAAAAAAATGCATGTCATGGTCAGGGATACAGTATATTCAGTATTGGGGTGATTTATGTTACTAATTCAGTAAAAACAGGAAGTACACTGTTGAAAGCAACTACAATCGGAAGCAGGCATCAGTACTGGTCAGGCAGGTAGTTGACTGTCTTCTTTCAAGAGTATGTGAACATCCAGACACACATGTATGAAATGTAGCACCAGGACATGCTATAGAATGATTCACTGTGCAACATAAAATTTAGGGACCTGCTGGTAATGTCCCAGATACCACAGGACCCCTTCAGATGTCCATATATTGATGGGTTTGTGGTGTTTATCTAAATTCCCATAAAAACCAACACCCAAGTCATCTAAATATATGCCAAAAGTAAAACTTGATTCAGCTAATTTTCATCTGGTCCAAGGGGTTCAAAAATGTATTGGGTTTACCAACAGAATAAGAAATGACTACAAAACCCCTGCCAGGTATACCTTGTTTTTATTAAGTAAAAATGCAAGTCAAGACTCGGACCACTCCACCTGGGAATTGAACCCAAGATGGCTGTTCTACCCAAGAGGCATGAGCTTCCTTAAGTGTTAAATAAGGAAAAAAACACTGTTTTGGGAGCAACTATCATCCATTTGATTTAGAAGACATGCAAACCAAACTAAAGTTGGGAACCGAAGTGAAAAATTGTGCATGTTCAGTAAATTAATTAGCATCACTACTCATAAAGGCTGAAGCTGATACATTTTTTTCCTCTACAATGCCCACTCTAGATCTTTTTCGAGACATATGTGTGTAATCTAGTATATGTGGGTCATTATATTACATAATTGTACATAATGTAATGTAGTATTTGTGGGTCAGAATGTACAATATATAATGTACAGATGCTAGAACAATTGAGCTGTAATGAAATTATTTTACATAGACAAGAAGGGTAAAGAGTGTTCGGGTGGAACAGCAGTCCATTCCTGTCCCATTCACTGGATAGTCATTTACTTTGACATGTATGGCTATATCTGGGAAATGGGGTGGTGGGGGTGGATCTGGCACTTCTCACCAGGATAAAGTGGTCAATGAAAACTAAACATAAAAAACGAAGAGGGGTAAATTTGTTTGACCATCTAAGAGTTATTGAGAGTAAAAGAAAAATGGGTTTCAATTTATGGATTGATTGATGGTGTGAGTACTTACACTTACTTGGACTGATTTGTCCACTGCAAGGTTAGTCTCTCACTTATGATTGAAAACACTTTTTCAATACGACTGAGTTTTTGCTTTGACCCTTCACTCAAGAGCATGAACAGCCACGGGGCAAAGCACACTAATTATCTTTATCTAACTTTAGCTTACAGATAAGTGAAAGGTATTGTGCCAGGCTGCTGTGATTTAAATTCATTTGTTTTTCAGACAAAGACTTATTCTCATGGTCTTCCTTTGCCTGCCTCCACCATATAAATGGAAGCCGGAGTATACACCTCGTTCCCTATGGCATTTTTTTATTGTGACCTTGAGGAAGCCATAACAAAGTGGATCAACTTAAGAAAATGTTTTCAATAAGCAATAATGGATGGTCAATCTCACATTATACATTGTAAGTCTGGGTGATGCACTGCTCCAGTAACCCAGGTTCTTTTCTCTGGGTAATGTGTTTGAGTTATTTTTCTGATTTCCTTTATTTCTTTTCAGGTGCTAGACTGGAAAGTTTAAATTGCCTCTATAAATTGGCAAAAGTGAATGGCTGAGGATGCAATGCTTTGTAATAGCCTGGCACCCTGTCAAGGGTCTTTAATCACCAGGTACCTTGAATCTGCTCAACACATACAATGGTTCATCAAAAAGTTTAACACTTTAACATTATTTGTTAAGAATTTCTACAACAAATGACATCACTTTTCTACATAATCACCCTCCTTTCGACGATTTATCAATTTTAAAATATTGGGCAAAAAATATTTTTAGTTGAACGTTTAGCCACTGATTCACCATTGGTCTTAAATCTTCTTCCCCTCTTAATTTGTAGTTCACACTACATGATTCTTGGCCTGGTTTACATTTATCCAAGTTAAGTCATTTAGCAGTGCAGTTTTCCTCTTTTAAGATGCACATTAGCGCACAAACAACCTTAAGCACACACTTCTTGTTGTCAGTAATTTTTGGACTTGGTATCGTTAAACCTCTGGACCAGACAGACTAATGTGCAATTCCTTCTGATGGTAGATTGTGTTTAGTGTGTTTCTCCTTATCACTGTGTTGTGTGAGAACAACTGAAAAGACTCCCGAGTTCAAGAGATCCAGTTGTGTAGCGTGTACTGTACAGCGAACTGAACTACTTGAAAGTCGTGTGGAGTGAACTTAGCATTAAGTTTCATTGAGTGGTCCAAAAAGGTGGAAAGCTCTATAAGACATGGCCAATTACTCCTATATGTACACACACATATATGTACGTATATAAGTGTGTATGTATACAAGAAACCCTTGACTGGTAAAAATGTATATTCCACCGTATTTATAATTTAAATATATTAGCAACTTTGTTCATTTGTACATTTTGGCTTTGTGTTTGTGTATCAATGGCTGGATCAATGGCAGATCTATGTGGTTAATAACTTTACTACAAATTGTGAAATTGCTCCACAAAATGTTCACGTTGTTGTTATGCATAGAAATGATAGATGTGAGTGCACATTTGTGGATGTGCTGTATATATGAGAAAAATAAATGTTCTGTTAAATGTAGCCTGAACTTTGCAATATTATTATTGCACCCAGGTGGTGCAAATGTCTATTATTACTATAATTTTGGTGATTCGTTACATACCTTCATTAAAGTAAACAGCCAGATTTTTCAACACAGGGTTAAGTGGTCAGCAAAAGTAGATGAATGAATGTCGTCTGCTTACTTTTTTACATTTTTACCACAAAAAACACTCGCACACACCTAAATCAAAATATTTGGGATTTTTTAGAAATAGCAAGCCCGGATTAATAAGGAGTGTTGTGTCAGGACGGCTTTCAGCATAAAAGCTATGTCAAATCAACAAAAATTGCTTCAAAAATTACAATTCGTAGAAACTTCTTCTCCATAATAAAAGCTCCATGAAAAATATATGATTTTTTTTTCTTTCAACCAAATGAAATTATTATAAACTACTATTATAAACTACTATTACCGGCTGTTATTGTGTTAGGATGAAAGTAGTATGCCAATACTCACCATAGCGTAAGCAAAACAGTGCAATATCACTAATCCTTATATACTGTGGTTATGAAGCTCAGAAGCTGCATTTTCCTCAAGTGTCGTCTTTGTTTATGGAAAAGAAATCTTTAATTAAAGTTCATGTGGATGCACCAATGGAGATTTTACGTTATATCTTTTTTATTGTTTAGTATTCAAATTCTGCCAACAACTGGATGATCTCAGAGAGCTTACTGGATTTTCTTAATATTACACCCTTTATACTTTGTATATCACAATCTGACATTCCAAAATGGGCAGTGGCATAATAATCTGTTTCGGAATACACTGACAAACACACAAGCTTTACATTATTTGCTAAGCACAACACAACTAAAAGATGTATTTTTATAATCATACCTGAACCAACAAAAATGCATTTTGCTGTTCAAAGTAAAATGATCCCTTGGTTTAAATATTGTGTATCTAACTGTAAATCAGTGGCTCAAGAGTATGAATGTGTGAAAATGTTTTTTTACCAGATTGCGTATGCAGGGGTTAGATTCATGCTACGCTTCTTTCAAAATGCAATTCTCATTGAACATTAGATTCATTAACCCTTTAAAAATTTTAACAAAATAGGAAGATACATTTTATATGTATTTTGCACTATTTTGTGGGAGTTAGTGAGAACATTGTGCTGAATCACTAACCAATTCCATCCACCCCTGGCAGAATCCGACTTTCATTCACATGTCGCACATAATGTGTTTACACTTATACTATTACAGATATGATTTCGGTTACTTCTCTGTGTATATAACGCTTTGTATTTATTTTCCTCCACATCAAACTCCTTACCAGGATCTAAAGCAAAATAAAGACTCCCACAGTGATTGATCCTTTTAATAAAATGAAAAAAAATGTGATTGTTCTTGCGCAGCCCTTGACTGATTGCCTTTCGAACACACGGGAGGGCCGAAGCGGCACGGTGGCTTAGTGGGTAGCACCGTTTCCTTACAGCAAGAAGGTCCTAGGTTCAATCCCCGGCTGGGGCGAACTAGGTCCTTTCTGTGTGGAGTTTGCATGTTCTCCCCGTGTCCGTGTGGGTTTCCTCCGGGTACTCCGGTTTCCTCCCACAGTCCAAAGACCAGGTGGATTGGAGACACTGAATTGTCCTGTAGGTACCTGCGATGGACTGGTGCCTCATACAGGGTGTTACCATTTGCCTTGCGCCCGTTGAAGAGCTAGGATAAGCTCCAGCACCCCTCCCTGACCCTAATTAGGATAAGGGGTTACAGAAAATAAACTGAACTGAACATGGGAGGGGCGGGGGGTGAGTGGGTCTGGATGCGGAGCTTCTGCAAGATGATTGAAGGATCAGTCAAAGGCTGAATCCAGTTTTGATTGACAGCTATTTTGACACCATCACGTAATCGCTGGGAGCTTCAGTCCCATTGATGATTTTGCGAGTGAAGTCGAAAGACAAACTGCAACCCATTTCATGGTATTTGCTTGGTGAAATTACTTCACCCATTCCATTGTTCTTTGTGTAAATAAAACACACTTATTGTATTACCTTCTTGATACGATAGGATCACAGGCCCTTTTTTAAGGAATGGAGGGCAGAATCTATGTATAAATAAATTGACAAATTTTATGATGTAAGCCGACAATGAGCTTCGCCTCTTTGAAAGACCAGCAGCCGCCACTGGATAACATTGCTTAAAATGTAAAGTAAGTTTTGACTGAATGTAGGATTGAATCAGGGCTTATTCTGTTGTTACTGTACATTGGATTTAATGAGACCTGGCTTAGTGCTGTAAGCACTTGACAACATTTTGTTCCATTTGTCAACATGGACATAATTCCTGTTTACATTCAGTTCTGTGCCAATATTTTATGCCATACATTATCTTAAAATAATAGAAGCTTAAATGAAATTCTGAACACAGTTTTGGAAGGATAATCGACTGATCAGTAAAATAGTTGACAAAAATCGTCATTAGTAGCAGCCCTTTTGTATAGTGTGAACTTTATTCAAGCATTATTAGACCAAATGACAGGGTTGCCAAGATTGACTTCTACACTGAAAAATGAAGTTACACAATGCCTGGTGTATAAGCTGATGTCTCAATTTCAGCTGTAATGATGAAAAACACTAAACTCTTGAGTCTGGTGAATGCTCGACTGGGCCAGTAGAACTGCAGAAATTAAAACGCATGTACCACCTAGAGTTACTTCAACAGGGCATTACATTAATTAAAACATGGCATGAAAGTTTCAGACGTGATTGCGCATTCATGAGATTAATTCACTTAGACAGGACTAATATTATTACAGGGGTAATTACTTTACCAAGCCTTCAAATGTATGACCATGACTGCATTGGGCTTTAGTTTAAGTTCAGGCATAAACAACTGCGATTATACAGTACATGTGACACAAAGTACATTAATTCATGATTACACTTTAGGTAAAAGTAAAATAATCTATGTCTTGTCTTTCTACGCATATATGTAGTGGAGACACCTGCCATCATCCGGCATATACAAGTCATTACAAGTAATTACACTAAAACCAGACAATTGATCAGTTTCAACTTGAATTCTGCTCAGCACTTGTAATCAAGACAGAAGCAGAAGAGAGACCTGCAGACTTTAATGTAATTTTCTAGTCCATCAAGCCGCAGTGCCACGGCCCAATGCAAGAGAAGTAGTCAGGGTGGGGTGGGCTGGGGTTAAAGCGGAGGGGGGTTGTGGGTGTTCCTCTGCTGACTCAGGACATGGCAGACCGCTCTGCTCGGCCAACTCCATCCTGAACACACTATAGGAGATCCACATGCTGCTACAAATGGCCCGTTGCCAGCTCCTTCACCAGCAAGCTGAATGTTTGCTAGTCAGCGGATGGCTGGGTTGGGCTTGACTGTGAATTATGAAAAGTGTCTCTGCTCAGGTTAAGCTGGCTATCCAAGCAATTACAACTTGCAGAGCACTGTAGAATCTGGACAAAAAAGCTCAGGGTAAATATACTGCTGGATTTGGTAAATATGATTGATAGTGAGAAGGGGGACACAATGGCTCAGTGGGTAGAACTGTCACCTCAAAGCTCCTGGAATCTATATATTTACGTACATTTTCAGCACTTGGCAGACTTCCAAAGCAAATGACAGGCTGAGCAATGAGACTTATGAACCTTGTTCAAGGGCCCAACACTGACAACCTTGCAGTGGTGATGTTTAACTGGCGTCCTTCAAATTACTAGTCTTGTATACTAAGGACTAGGGAGCTCCTGTTTCCTCCGATAGTCCAAAAACATACAGGCAGGTTAACTAGAGGCACTGGTTTATGCATAGGACAATTAGTGTATGAATAACCTGATAATAATTTAATTTTTATATTTTAATAATTTAAATAATAATAATTTTAATAATTTAAATGATAATAATTTAAATTATATATTATCTACTGCCTAGGTCGGCAGTAGAAAGCTCACGAATTTTTCAGACAGACTTTAAATGTAACTTTTAAGTATATTATTCTACTACTGCAGTCATTAAATTAGTTATAAATTGAATAATATAATAATTAGAAGCTACAATACACAGCTACATTTTAACATAACGACTATAGCTACATGGTTGAACGTGACCTCTTCTAAATTTGCTAAGTTCACACTTTGAGCTGTTTGAAAAAAGTCACAGTTTACTGTATATTAAGTGCAAAGCAGAAAATGAGATATTCTTCATGACCAATATACAAGAAGGGTTTGTCTATATGACTCATTTCAGCCACCGCCTTTTTAAAATTCACAAATAGATACTCAAGGTCAATCGCCATTCACACAGATTTTCTTGCAAAGAGATATGGGTCCTTGGTATATCAGGAGGTATCACAGGATCTCCTTCACTTACCCAGTGTCAAATTAAAGTAGCTTACACTCATCAAAAACAGCTCTGAAGTAATTTCCACAGAAGTTTTATTTTGAGTGTAGTTTCGACAGTGGGATGAATGTTGAATGTTGAAAAACCTGTAAATCTTAGGAGTTCTTCCAAAAGTTTCTGCATTCTATGTAATAATAACAACTTTTCTATATTCACATTCCTTTGCGATACATTTTTCCCAACGTTGTACAATAAGCTTCTCAAAAAGGTGGGAATAAGATTAAACTCAATTTCAGAATTAAGATCTCAGACAAAAGCAATTACTAATTTTGTCCATATTGTGTATATCGGATAGACCATCAAGAATGAAAATTTGCTTTGTAGTCAGATGAGTCAAGATGATCTGAAATAGTAAATTTATTTACATATTTTGTACTTCATGTCTGTCTGTGTCACTACCAGTGTTCCTTTCTTAACAAAATTAATAATTAAAAGAAAATGAAGCAAAGTCCCATTTAGGTACTATGATACAAGGCAAAAACCTGTATAAAGATTTTTGATTACATAAATATCACACGCACACTGTACAATAATAATTTTCAGGGCACAAAGCATGCATGTCAGAAGCATCCTGTTACCAGTCTTCTGGGCACAGTGACAATTAGTTTTACATAAAAATATTAATAAAACACAAAAACATCAATAAAATTAAATGCACAATGAAGTATAACATTGTGAATCTTTGTTTTTCAAATGTTTTTGAACAATTAAACATGCAAATAAAGTTATTTGCTAAAAGGTGCAAATTCGACTAAATATCCCCTCCAGGCCCCATTAATTGTGCTTCAGTGAATACAAATAAAGACAAAT
The DNA here is from genome assembly GCA_034509265.1 of Microcambeva bendego. Classification (NCBI taxonomy): domain Eukaryota; kingdom Metazoa; phylum Chordata; class Actinopteri; order Siluriformes; family Trichomycteridae; genus Microcambeva; species Microcambeva bendego. The sequence continues at coordinate 11,853,440 of JAYDZG010000015.1, read as the reverse complement.
TCTTCAAATGAATAATCCAGGGCTGCTTAGCCTCTCAGGTTATTAAATATGAAATATATAATCAGACTAAATAAAGAAACAGCTCACAGCACTGCAACAATATTAGGATAGTTCGGTCAGTCATGTTATCTGTTTTTATCATATGTAAGTCTAATTAAGTCTTTAATTAAACTTAACATTTAATCATGCCGAGAGTTGTAATATAAGATCCTATAAATGGATCATATACAAAACCACACTGCTTTAAGGTATTTTTATTCATTACTTTTTTAGAAAATACTTGAAAATCATTGAATAATTGAAAATATGGTAGTTGTTCAGAAAACTCTAAATATATACAGTGAGGATCTGAAACCACCAGTGAAAACACTTTTATATTTACTTATTTATATGAATGCAGTGGACCTCTGACTTTTAAAGATTTTGGGTTTCAATTTAACATGCGAACCAAAATCTCTTCCAGTCTCTCTGCTGATGACACTCTGTGAGTTCAGTGGCCATTTCTGTCTGTGAACCTGCTGTTAATCTTGCAATTCGAGGTGCCGTCTTGGTCTCAGGAGCAAGCAATACTAATTGAAGCATAAAATGGATTCATGGGTTAAACTCATGTTGTGAAAGAAGTACTAAAAGATTGAACATTTAGACATCTGCATTTACAAGTTTAGAGAAGGCCACATTAAGTTCACCTGTTAAGGATAGAGTGCATTTTATGTTCATTTCAATTTTCATTGAAAGCCATTTGCACAATGCTTCGACTCCACTAATGCTGATCTGATTAAGGGGAACAACGCTAACTGCTAACTTACACCATCATTAACAAGTAGTTTCCATATATATTTTGTCAAATACACACATCCTGACCAACACAATAAGTCAGCAGAGGTCAGTTACATCACTTAAAAGGAATCTGGCTTTATACCCCACCCCTACATGTACAACAATTGTTGTTCAGTTTTGTTTGGTTTTGACTGACCATTATGACATTTTTATTATTTATAATAGTGAAGATTCAGTGTGAATGTCATTAATCAAGATCTGATGCGTGAATTAAGTGTTCTCTTTTCTTTCCTATGTGTCACAGCCAAGTTTGTGGCTCCAGCTGTTCTCACAGTATCAGCCTAATTTTACATTTAATCACCCCTTAAGTAAACCAATGTGATGATGTCTAAAATGCTGTATTGTTCTAAGCACAATGGCAGTGTGTTTTTCCTCTTTTTAATGACACGAGCCATATGAAGTTAAAAAAAAACAGAGCTGATGTTCAGACATTAAAGGTTTTACATCACATTAAAATAACAGCCTGTTCAATCATTAAGAAAGCATTTTATTTATTTTAAATTCTGCTACACTCATACTCTTACTTTTTTATCAAAGCTTCTTTTAAACATCGCTTGCAGCCCAAAGCCGGTCTGACAACTCCAAAGCTGTCCTCAAAATAATTCCCGGAACCTGGCATCTTTGAGATGCCAGCTCACAAAAAGCCCTCCTGTTCATTGTTCCATTCAATTGTTCTTTTTGTATTTCCATTTCCTGTGCTGCAGAAAAGATATGAGCTGGACAGAATCTCACCAATGGCAACACCTTTAATGCTGTGTGCGATCTGTTTCACTGAAATTAATTTCCCTCAACCGAGAAATACCATATAAATAGCAAATGATGGCTGAGAAGACAGGCGAACGCACGGTGAGTGGATGTTGGATGGAGAAATGGAATCAATCACAAGGAGAAGGCAGTGGCAGCGACGACATTGGGTGTGTCAGAAATTTCCGCCCACCGCATATTCACATGTGATCCATCCGTGACGACGGAAGCCATAGAGCGCAGACAGAAGAACGGAACTGGGTAGATGTGAATATAAACATTATGAGCTGTCCTGCCAGATGGTCGGTTTGGGAAATAAGATTGTTTTTTTTTCCTTGCCTCTTCTAAATGAAATCATTTTGCATGGCTTTTGCCTGAGGGTACAGAGTTGAGGGAAGATAGTGTATGGAGTAAAGATTATAAGGTATGCAGGAGAGGTTAATGGGGAATGGAAGAACCAGCTTGTCCTAATTAAGTGATATATTTGAGTAGTTGTGGTATGGGTATGTTCTTACCAAGTTACAATTCAGCCTAGTCCATACGTACATGGGTATTTTTTTCATCCACGCTGTTTTTGTGGATGAAATTGGCAGATAACATTGACATCCAGTTTGCTAAGGTGGGAAAAGCAGATGTCTATAAGAAGGGATCAGCAGACTGCGCACCCATCGGAGGGAGTAATCCCCTCTATGGGCACCATTAGGGGTCCCCCAGCAGAAAAAAATAAAAACCCCTTCTCACAACTTAAATGACAAAAAAAAAATGGGTTGACAGTTTTGCCACAGGTGCAGTGCAGTTTTCACATCACATGCATATCTCCTCCTTAAAGCTTATTTGGTGTAAATCAGATGATGCTAAATATGGACAATCAGCTATATCAAACATGAGCAATTACTATTCCTCGCACCCGCACAGTTTCCAACCAAAATATTAAATGTACATGTTTTTGATACAATGTTTTTCAGAATCCCTTGTGTGTAAAGCATTGTTTTCTTCATGATACGATAAGCCTAGCTATAATATATGGCACAGGAAAATAGTGGACAAACTAAAAATATGTCCGTCCATACATTATAAAGCTGAAACCTTTGGTAATTCAGTTTACATAAAATGCTAATCACATTTTGACAAGTTTTGTGCTGAAAACTTTGCAATTTGCATTTTTATTGTTGATCATGTAGGTTATCTCTAATAGTCAGTCTGAAAGAAAAATGTTTCTAAAGATTACCTGACACATCCGATGACAATGATTTCCAGACAGGCTCTTAAAAAGCAACAAAATATGCTAAAATATTGAATGTCTATTCATTGAGCAATCAGCGATGGTGCTGCCAAAATGTTGTTTGTTTAAGCACCTGCCAACACTGGTTTAATTTAGTGTTACTAGTGGGACCTGTTTCAAAAACATTTAAGCATCCTCAGGTTTTACCCTTCAGCTAAAAAATGAGTCAGTTAACCACCCCCTTCACCTCAAACACAGCCGTTCAACTGGATACATGTTCTACTCCCCAGGAGAGCTCAATCCCACATTCATACCTGAACAAGCTATTATGTCTACAGGCAGTTTGTACACTTATACAATCTAACAAAACACTGATGTTTCAGAAATTCACTGTTCACTCAAGGTGCAACGAAACAGTAAATGGAGCACCAATCATGCCATTTTATTAGTCATGTTTTCTTTGAGGTGCAGTACCTTAACCACTAGGCTACAACTGCCTTATGTAGTTGTTTAGTGGGCTACATAACCACATTATCATTAAAGATGTAACAATGCACTACAATACAGTTAAAAATCAATGCACAACTGTAACTCACAATGCACAATTTTAATGAGATGGAAAGCAGCAATGTTTTTTCTTAATTTGTATCTCAGAAGTAAAAATGTTTTCATTTTTAGCAAGCACAAGTATGGTTACTTTCTTAAAGAACATCTTAATCTTAATTAAGTAATCTTAATCATGATTTCTCCTAACTTTCATTAGCATTTTCATTAGATGTAATTCAGAAGCTAAGGCTTGTGCCACCTCGTCCCATTGTTTTGAATGGCACAGTGACTATTCGAATAACTGGACTTATAAGGTGATGACTTAATAAAACGAGAAGAACCTCTTAGAAAATCTTGGAACATACCCAATAAAATCTTTTTTTACAGTTTTCCTTATATTTTGTAAAATTTAACATAATTGAAGGAAAAATGCCTACAACTAACCACTACAAAGAAAGTGAAATAAATTAATTATGGTCTATGGTAGAGCACATGCACTGAAATGTGATGTCTTTTTATGTACAATATAGTACATAGACAATAGAAAGGTTAGGTAAGTGAGTGGTTTGGAAGGTCTGGAACAGAATAATTCTGTTTTCATAACTTATCCCTTTGGAACCAATTCAATTTGTAAGCCCACTCCCATAATATGTATATCTTTTTTTTAATCAGGGGAAAAATAAAGTGTATATTGTAACATCTCTACTATTAAGTAGTGTTGCCCTTTGAACATACATCCTTAATAAATCTTGATTCTGATTCCATGAAAGTAAGCCACTACTTCAAACACTGCTAAAGCGGTTCTGTTTGGGTGATCTTTAGAAAAGCTGTTTGGTCGCTGATTGAACATGGACATGACAAGGAATGAATCTATTACCTAAGGGTTTTGGTATGATGGCCACAGAAAAGGTCTGGCTGTACGCCTATGATGGATAACTTCTTAAACTTTTTAAATGTCAATTTTTTAACCTTTGGATGGAATCGTGACTTTTATACTGTGTGTTTTTTCGAAAGCAGTGGAGTTTAAAATCCTGCAGGCACAGTTTATATTGACACTATATTGAGACTACTCTGGGAAGCTTGTGTGGTAAGGTGTAAAGTGTCTCTCAGCGCTTCATTTTGTCTCCGTGATTCTTTACCCTGGGAGGGAAAGCAGTCAAACTCACTTCTCTATGAAAGTAAGTCAGAGCCTTTTCTAGGGTTAGCATGGAGTTCTCATATATCAGATGGCATCACCTAATCTCACTTGGCAATGTTACCCTTTCTAAGCAATACACTAAATTAGCTCTACCACAGGCTATTGGCTTTGTCTTCCTCCAAATACCATGCAGTGCACCAAAGTCAATTAAATCCTTATGAAGAAACTATATATGGATTTTAGCTTATTTGCATATTTAAAAACCTTGAATTATTGTGTTAGAAAAGATAAAACACTGATTTAGAACAAAGATCGTTAAAAATGTGGGATTTCCCACACCACAACCGTTGAGGGTCTGAACTCACTGTAGTGCCAATCCCAAGCCCGGATAAATAGCAGGGTCATGTCAGGAAGCTCATCCAGCTCATCCAGCTCATATAGTGTGTACAGCCCAGATATAAGATTCTTTCAGTTGCTAATCAATCATTATTACTATTAACAATGTTTACAATTATAAATCAAGTCCTTTAGTTTTTACTTTTTAATGATTATTTGGAGTTGTAATCATTAAGAACAGCCAGTTAAGCAGGAAAAATAAACTATTAGGAACTAGGTATTGGTATCTTTGAGCACCCAGGTGGAACAGCAGGATTTTCTGCTAGCACACCAGCACAGAGAGTCTTAATTCCTGGTTCAGTGTCCTTTTTGTGTGGATTTTGTCTGCATAGATTTTCTTCAGGAGCTCCAGTTTCCTTTCAAAGTTCAAAAACATACAGCCAGGTTAATTGGAGACACTGAATTGTCCAATAGGCAACTAGCCACTAGGATGCACAAACTAGAGCATTGTATTGCCAGTCCTAAGCCAGAATAAATAGGAATATGGCATAAAAAATATACTACATCAGTCATTTGGATCACGATCCACTGTGGCGTCTCCTAATTGGAGCAGCCGAAAGATCTCTTACATACCTAAAAATTACCTAGTCATGGCTGAGAAGTGGAAACTCAAGATTACAGCCTGCGTACTTTTGTGTAGTGAAGTAAATAGTGTTTATTACATTCAAATATTTAGTTCCCTGCATATGACATGAAATCATTAAGTTGGGGATAAATTGGCAAAATTGTCATTAGCTCTGACCACAGAGCACAGCGGTGTATGCTTAGCTATGCCTCTAGCACTCATGACAGCACATTTTACACACACTGGGTAACAGAGAGCACATTAAGTTAGGAGTTTTACAATAGTCCACTCTTCCTATTGTCCAACAATGTTAATAAAGGTGTAGCACAGGTAAAGGAAAAGTTAATTTAGATTATTTAAATACATTTACCGGGACTCATGATTTTTAGAATTGCGCGGTTAAGCAAGTATGTAAAAAATATTTTTAATTAATTAGCAGTCCATATGAAATAAATCTCCATGCCTTTAAAACTTTTGGGTTGCACATAAGTGCTGTAGTGAAGAGTGAACTGCAGAGGTTTGGTCCCATTTCTAGTAGTTCAGATTATATAAGTGAGAAATAAAGAATTAATGATGTTTTCTTTATTTTAAGCCAGGAAACCTGTAAAAAATGATGAATGCTTTGTATACCTTTATTAAGATGTTGATGGGATTCACTTAGTTTGGAAATGCCCCAAAATAAACCCCCCACTGTGATGGTATGTGATTAAACCGGATCATTTTTCATGTAGTGTCAAATATAAAAGGACTGCATTTCAATATTTGCTTTAGTTGGGTGATAAAGGTACTTCAAATAAATCATGAGGTCACGCATGCACGAGTGACCTCTGTAAATAAAGCGATGTTCATCCATAAACTTCTACTTTATACACTGATCAGGTTTAACATTATGATCACCTTTCTAATATTGTGTTGATTCCTTTTTCACTTTGCAATAAGCCATACAACTCTGCTGCAATGTGTATTCTGACTCCTTTCTATCAGAACCACCATTCACTTCTTCAGCAACTTGAGCTCCAGTACTCGTCTATTCGCTCCAGACATGCACCAATGAGCCTTGGCTGCCCATGACCCAGTCACCTGTTTACCACTGTTCCTTCATTGGACCCCTATTGATAGATACTGTCAACTGCACACCAGGAACACCACACAATATCTGCTGTTTTGGAGATGCTCTGACCCAGTCGCCTAGCAGTCAATTTGGACCGTTGTCAAACTTCCTCAAATTCTTACGCTTGCCCATTTTCCATGCTTTGAACATCAACTTTGTTGATACAATGTTCACAGGTGCCGTGATGAAGAGATAATCAGTGTTATTCACTTCATCTGTGTAAATGTATGATTCAAAATTGCTGACTTATATTCCGATTTCTCTGTGTTTTCATTATCAGTCGAGTGTGATTTGTACAGTCGACTGATAATGTACTGCTTAATGAGAAGACTAGTATATGATTCATTCACCTGCTCTGTAAAAAGTGTAAATTATGCATAAGCTGATAAGCCACATCATCTTCCACCAAATCTCACTATGCTACTGGCTTTTAATCATCTTTGATTTTATTAAACTTTCAGAGACTGATGTGCCCCCCTTTCTAAAGATAAGACATTATAGATGAATAATCCCTAGATTGTCTTTTTTTTAAAGAAAACTCTTTTCAACACCGTGCAGTGGAATTTGTCCTCTGCATTTTAACCCAATCCATGTAGTGAAACACACATATACACACTAGTGAACACTAGTGGGCAGTGAGCACACGTGTCCTGTGGGCTCTGGAAATTGAACCGGTAACCTTCTGATCAAAGCCCAGGACTCCAAAGGAGGAACATTATGCCTCTTTTAAAGTCTTCTATAACTAAAATACAACTAAAAAAACGTATGACTCTTGTGGTAGGAAGTTGCTCCTCAGTTGGACATTGAAATGATAGCACTTAGGCAGTGACTCGGGCTAATATGTTTAGGAGAGAAAAAAACCATTAGCTTCCCAGTGGCAGGACATTTATTAATTCATGGAGAAATGCATGTCACCCACTGTGTGGTCTTGCTGGTCTGCAATATTCCATTAGGCCTCAAAACAGAATTTTATTCAAGTAAAAATCATGTTAATATTCTGCAAATCTAGTTGCTTTGTGGTTGAGGACTGATGAATGCTTCTGAATGAATTATTTCCTGGGCTGAGCACCCACATGAACAATGATTGTTCATTGAACAATGAACAACGTACAAGCGATTGACAATGAACGATTGTCCATATCGTTCTTCATGTCCATACCACACCTGGCTAGGACTGTCCACCACTACGGGCACGTGTGCACACTGTCCTCTAGTGTTCACTAGTGTGTATATGTGTGTTTCACTACACAGATTGGGTTAAAATGCAGAGGACAAATACCACTGTGTGTAAAGCAAGTGAACTGCTGTTTTATTTTGTTTAATATTTTTTCTTCGTTTATATTTTTATATACATAGGTACGCCTGTTTATTTAAATATTATATCGTAAATATCTGTTCTTCTACTATTATTACCCACCACCCTTTTTTGCCCCTCCCCTTTTTCTCTTAAGTGTTCTCATATATGTCCATGAGCCTCCCAATACACATTTCAACGTATTGCTGCTAACATTTGTACAAATAACAAATAAAACTTGGAAACTGTAATTAAAAAATGGGTAGGGTGTTAGGTCGGATAGGGACTTCAAATGCAACCACAACCTCTGTTTGCTAATTGAGGTCACCGGCAGAGAGGTTCTTAATCAGAGCGGGGCTCGTCATTATTCAAGTTGCAATTAGGCAAAAGTTAAAAAATCAGCCAAAAAAGAGGAAAATTTAAATGTAACAGGCAGATCAATGCTTGGGCTTGTTGCTTAAGTGTAAAAAGTACATATATCAATAAAGAATAGTCATAAATTAAAAAGAGTCATAAAACAATCTTGAGAACATTAAACAAAAGTCAGAGTTTAATTTAGACTGTTGTGTAAGTGGCTAGGGGGTACAGTAAGAATTAACCTCCAGACTCCAGTATAATAACTGGACTGAATCAAACCATCACCCACACATACCGCCTTTTCTTTAAAAGTAAGGATTTTTATTAATTAAAAGGAACATCAAGTGCACCGAATGTGGGCACCAAAGGCAGAGATTCGACTGCCCATGGCAGGATTTCATAAAAAAAATTCTAAAGAGCAAAGCAGGCAGCAATCCAACACACAAAGGGGATTGAGCAAATTAAAAGCATGAATGCGAACGAGCAGGGTGCGCGGTTTGCATATAAATAAAAGAAATATTAAAAAAGTAAAATGAAACTCTGTAAACTGTCGGTTCATGAAAACCGATTTGAAAGAAGAGAGTGGATCACTGAGCCAATGTCAATAGAAGTTTACTTATTAAAGTTATAATAAAGAGAGCAGTCCAATAATGAGTGCAATGGTATGCAACATTGGTCATACAAGCTGTGTCTAGCACAACTCAATGCCTCAAAAAAATCTTCAGGCTTTGCATAAACACAAGTCAGTTGTGAATGGATCGTGTAGTGTAAAACCCCTGGTCGCCGATCAGCCATGTAGTGTAAAATCCCTACCGACCTGAATAACTCCTGAGTGCAGGAGACCTAGTCGTGTAGTATGACCTGTAGAGCAACCAGGTTACTAGGAAAGTCATGTAGTGTGAACTGGGCATAACACACCGGACTACTGAGCAAAAGGGTAACTGGCTTAAGCCCCACTTCTGCCAAGCTGCTTCTGTTTGGCCCTTGAGCAAGTCCCATAACCCTTAATTTTAAACAAGTATAAAACAATTTTATATATAAACAATATTTTATACTTAATCAAAGTATACGTGTCTTTAAACAACTACCCCAAAATGTGTCATCAAAGCAAGAAGGTCCAGGTATTATTATTATGATTATTATTTTAATAAATAAGTAAAAATACATAGGTTGCTGGTTCAAACCCAGCCACTGCTTGGTTGTCACTGTTGGGCCCATCAGCAAAGCCCCCAATGCTCAAAAGCTTAGACTGTATACTATAAACTGCTTTGGACAAAAGTATCTGCTAAATATCATAAATAAAATAAAACAAAACAACCAAGCATAACATTATGCCATGCGTTTTGAGAAGCAAAGATCTTGGCACCTCGGGGTGCTTTAGTGGGTAGGATATATTGGGCAGCAAGTGAACATTTTATCCTTAAAGTTCATGTGTCAAAACTACAAGGAATTAAAAGTGTGATAAACCAGCAGGGCCGACTAAGGCTCATCGATGCACATGGGGAGTGAAGGCTGGCTCATGTGGTCCGATCCAACATACAATCTGCGGTAGCTAAAACAAGAAGCTGAATAAGTTAATGATGGTTCCTCTAATAAGGTGTCAGAGTACATAGTGTAACACAGTTACAGGCAGCTTTGGCAGCAAAAGAGGGACCAAAATAGTGTTAGAAATATCTAGTCATGATGTTATGCCTTTCTTGACTTATCTCAGATCAAAATGTACAAAAGCACCAGTGCCAGTTTTTTCAAACAAGCTTTATTTCTAGGAAAAATGCATCTTGTTCCTGGATTAGACAGAGACTCAGGTGTGATATTTGGGATCGATTTCTCTCATGGATTATTTATTATTTTAGCATATAAAGAAAAAAATGAAATAAAAATAAAATGTATGTTGCAGTTAAGTACGGCAACATATTTTGGATGACTATTATAACTTCGGGCGGCACGGTGGCTTAGTGGGTAGCACTGTCGCCTCACAGCAAGAAGGTCCTGGGTTCGATCCCTGGGTGGGGCG
>JAYDZG010000015.1:11801936-11812928 GCA_034509265.1 Microcambeva bendego | reverse complement strand
TCCATCCATCCATCCGTCCGTACATATAAATGTTTGTCTATTTGTCTATCCATCCGTGACAGGTGTCAGATCTAGACTGCAGACAGACTGCAGAAAAGCATCATGATATGGGGCTGTTTCTCTTTACAGTAGCAGTAAATGTCTGTAGTAAGTGGGGTGTGATTTAGGCAAAAGCTGTAGCAGAGTGGTAGAAGAGAAAGATGTGGGATGAACATAAGGGTAATTAGTGATAATTAGTGAGTAGGTTCGTCTGGCGTACCTAATTACTTTGACTATTTAACCTGTGTCTTTCTTCTCTGTGTTGCCCTGCTGGTGTCTAGTGAAAGTGATTGAGAGATGTAAAGCTACAAAGGTGAAAAGTGTGCCATTGACTTATAGTTTTTATTTTTATTTTTCCTTGAATAAAACCTAGATTTAAATAAACAGCCAAACAAAAAAGTACAATATTCTTGCGTGATTTCATTGCTTTCGTCGCTGTTCAATACAAGCTTTTACAATCTCCCCAAACAGTGATCCACCACTAAAAATTATTTCATAATATGAAGGCGAAGAAACTCATACAACATGGTAAAATGATTGCGTTCCTTGGAGAAATGTTTAGGAATCTTCTATCTATTATATATGTATATATATGTAAACCTTCTCAAAAATTGTTTGCTAACACATCAGTGCTAAGAGTCTGAACTACCCTGTTCAAAACTTGGTGCCACCCTAGCCACTAGGATGCACAAACTAGTGCATTGTAGTGATGGTTCCAAGCCCGGATATATGGGAGGGCTGTTTCTGGAAGAGCATTCGGTGTAAAAACAATGCTAATTCAATAATGTGGATCATGATCTGCTGTGGCGACTCCAAACAGAAACGGACTAAATGATTCACATCTAACTCTTCAATGCAGACCCTCTCAAGCACAACTGTAATCACTAGGGTCCCACAAAGATATGAGATTTAGAGAATATTCCCAAAACCACGCGAAAGTTGAATGTTATCAGTTCAGTTCTGTTCATTGTCTTTAACCCCTTATCCTAATTAGGATCGAGGACGAGTGCTGGAACCTATCCCAGCTCTTCAACGGGCGCAAGTAACACCCTGGATGGGGCGACACTCCTTCACAGGTACCTACAGTACAATTCAGTGTCTCCAATCAGCCTGGTAGCATCATTGGACTGTGGGAATAAACCGGAGTACCCAGAGGAAACCCATACAGACATGGGGAGAACATGCAAACTCCACACAGAAAGGACCTAGATTGCCCCATTTGGCATTTCTATGCTTAGGTCTTTCGAAGGTGCTCTTCCAGCGAGTCTCACAGCGAACAGGGTGATGGCTATAGAGATAGACAGCGAGCTTGATAATTGAACCCATATGTTTAATTAACAAGCTGAATTAGGCATTTAAAGATTTCTTCATGTCAATCAACTAGAGCAATACAGATGTAGTGGTTATGCTGTCCTTTTATTTAGAATATTTTAAAGCTGACTGGGATGGAGATTTAACATTCAAGACCTGAGCTGCCCCAATTTGTGCCAGGATGAAGAGCGCTGTTAGCGTGTACTGGGGATGATACGGTGTGAAGACGCTAGCAGAGGTGGCGGTGGCAAGTACAGACTGACTGTGTAAATTGTGAACCCTTATGAACCCATATTGGTGCCATTCAAAACTATGTCCAATCAATTTAAATTGCAACAGTCAGACTTCAATTGAGTTTAAAGAATAATAAAAGCAATACATCTGGACATGATTTAGGTTTAACAATAAAGTGTTTAAATAAGTGATTTTTGATAAGGAACATGTGTACCCATGTTAAAAAATGATTTAAGTGTTTTTATTATATATACCTTATACCCTATATATACCCTATATATACCCTATAATGGAAAAGTGAATAAAGATAGTTTGGAAAGGCTCATACCTCTCTATACCTATAAGGTCCCATAGTTGACAGTACATGTCAGAGCACAAATCAAACCATGAAGCAATTGTCTGTAGACCTCAGACACAGGATTGTATTGAGGCACAGATCTCAGGAAGAGTACACAAAAAATTGGCAGCATAAAGGCCCCAATAAGCACAGTGGCCTTCATCATCCATAAATGGAAGGAGTTTGGAACCACCAGGGCTCTTCGTTATCACCTGGACAATAGCTTTCTTACAGTGAATCGTGGTGGTGGCAGCATCATGCTGTGGGGTTGTTTTTTGGCAGCAGGAGACTGGTCAGGGTCAAGGGAATGATGAATGCAGAAATGTAAAAAGACATCCACGATCCTTGAAGAAAACTGTGGATAGGTAAAATAATCCTGCTTTTTCATAAGTGGATTTTTAGCCACAGTTGTATTTTATCTTGATTAAATATCTCCAGATGGGTTCTTATCTTGCAGGTGTGTTGGGAATCGCTCCTTGTTCCGTCTTTAGCAAGGCAAGTCTAGCCCCATTACATAAAAGCAAGTATTTGGGAGTAATAGATTTTAATAATAACCTGACATTAAAACAGACCAATTTAAATTTTCCTAAGTGGGACATTGGAGCCTGATGGTATGTTTAAACACCTTTTTATAATCCTTGGAAAAAGTAAGCAGTCTGTCAGAAGTGCAGGCACAAGTTGTTCCATAGGACAGCAAATCTGGTATTAATGAGAATCTACCTCAGTTGTTTCAAAGAAGGAACAAATCAGAAATGCATGTCACCCTGCAAATCACACACTGCTTTGTTTTGATGGTGACAGGCACGGTGCTCCAGGTCCCAAGCTTCTGCTCTGCCCTCCTGTTCTATCTTTCGCGTGCCTGTGCACCGTGACTCCTCATTAGCCGAGTGGCCGATGTGCGCCGCCCAGACGCAGACTCCTGTTGTGTCAATCAGAACCAGTGCTCCACCGCCTCATCCCAATGATAAGTCAATCAATAGCCGGGTAGAGATTGATGGGCCTATCTCCCTGCCAGCAGCAATCTTTAAAGACCAGGGGTGGTTTCAGGGTGAATGGCTGAATGTGCCTAAGAAGAAACAGTCCAAATCTATTCTTTTAATGAGCATTTCCCAAGGCCAGGGCTATTCTTTTGAATTCTCCACGGATCACCAATGACCCAACACATTTGACCATCATGAACCAGAGAGCAGCCCAAAAAAAACCCAACTATAAAGTAAGAGGTGCAATAAGTCTCTAAACCTGCACACTTATATGATAAGTAATAGGATTTGAGCACTCAACTCCAATCTTGTTGGACTGTTTTAATATAAAGATGTATAAATATGTAATACTCTTACAGTAACATTTATTGAAAAGAATTCATCCGGCTAGATCACATAAATAATTCTTATCTTCTTGCTGACATGACTTGACATGACATAATCCAGGATTAAGTGTTTCTACCCATTTCACATGCCCTGCTCACTTTTTTCCTACTCGCTGTGATTTTCTCACTTGATCTTGCTTGCATTGCCTCATATAAATACACACATCATCTCATTTACCTTCTCCTCTATATCACACTGTTTAGGTGTGATGCAAGATGGAATTAGACCATGTGACCACATTCAGCTGTACTATACAGAGCAACCGGCACAAGTCTTTTAGAAAGTATTGAGTACGTGCTGTGAATACCTCTGTACATGTGATTTTTGTAGTTTTTTAAACTTATTTTTAATACCTTATTAACAATATTTGTTCACTTTGTCATTATCGGGTATTGTGATCAATTTTGGGTCCGAGCATCTCCAAGGTGGCTCACGGAAGGAACAGTGATAAACTGGTTACAGGGTCATGGGCAGGCAAGATTCTCCGATGTACGTGAGGAGCAAAGGCAGAGCTACTGTAGCTCAAATTGCCCTAGCCCATTTAACAATTTTTGTTTATTTATTTAAAAATATATATTTTGACAATGTGGACATGGCGTGTTGAAGCTTTTAGGTACAGTGGTCTGCTAACTAAAGAGCAAGCTGCTGTTTTTTCTTTACAGAGAGCCAATGTCAAGGATGTAGTTCAAATCATAAAAGCAGTCTAACAGTTTTTACAATTGGCCCGTATACTTTTCCTTAGATAATAAATAATTTAAAATAGTAAATTGGAATGGAACCAAAAAGAATTTTAAGTGGCATGCCCTTCCTGACACAACTCCCGGGTTTGGTACCGGCACTGCAAAGCATTGGCTTATGACCCTATTGGTTAAATACCTATCGGACAATTCAGTGTCTCCAATTAACCTGGCTGAACTGTGGGAGGAAACCCACGCAGACACCTGGACCACTCCACCTGGGGATCTAAGTATGTGCTTTCAATCTGGTACTAAATAGGACTTTATAATGATGTCAATGTAGAGATTACATAAAGAAATAACTCAGACATCAATGGACGAGCACAAAAGTTGATTTGGTTAGGATTGTTGATATTTTTGGCCTTTCAGTGAATAATAACAAGTATCGTTATTTTGCACAGTAAGTAATACTTGTTCTAATTCTTGTGTTTTTTGTAAAATGTGTGTAAGTGCAGCCCGTTAACCAATTCAACCCATGAGGGCTTTGTGTTCTTTTCCATAAGTGAGTTCATTTAAAAGACTTTTTAACAATCAAAAGCATAAAGTATAAAGACTTTTGTTGTTATAAAAGAATTACTCTCACAATGAAGACTCACATCTATTGTCATCAATCATTCTGTGCATGATACATTAGCGAGAACACAGACTGACATTAAAGTCAACATAATAGCTCACTAGAGTTCAGCAGTACCAGCTGAACAATACAGTCTGAAAAATGTGTTTTCTGCTTTAGTACCCCTGCTTGCATCAGTGAAGGGGGTGATGGTTCTCCCTTTGATATATTTGAAGTGATAAATATCAGCAATGTTCACTCCAACAAACAAATCAAACAAAGTTGGTTGGACACAGTGGTATTAACACAAACGTTACACACTTTGTTATTCAGATTACGGGTATATAGCGCACATGGGGTGGGCAATGTGAATATTATATACATGTTCTTTCTGGAGAACATGCAACACTGATGAAGACGCAAAGCACATGAAAAATGTAAAGGTAAAATTTGTAGCGTGCAATAATTGTACTTGAATGGACTTCCCTGGCTGTATGTGGGGTCACGGACTGATGACATTTATTCTATTAGGATTTATTGTTGTCTATTTCCATATTTTACTTATATCAATCCCAAACCAAGTAAACAGAACAAGACTTTCTGGGATGTCAGATCACTTTACAGTTACACACTACACAGCTGGATCTCTTGCATTTGTTGTTTTTTGTACTACATGATTGTTCCGCAATAGGATGTCACACACGACACTATATACCATCAGGAGTAACCTCCGATGAGTCTGTCCGGTCTGTGACAAGTGAAAAGGGGTTTGCGGATAGCTTGTTTAAAACGCACGTCCACAATAAGTAAGCGACATTGTTTGTGCCAGTGGATTTGGCTAGATGACCAGCAGGGGTTGACTGTTCTGTAGTGAGTTAGATGTAAATAAATAATAATAAGTTTAAAATATGTTTTTAGAAAAGAAGTTTTGATCCCCGAGTGAATGCCGAGTTGCCTCTGAGCTGGCACCAGTCAGAGAGTGAAAATAAGGGCAAGAATTGTGTAGTGCGCACTATATGCTTTCTAGAGTCATCAAAACACACTGTTGTTATTAGTTGCACTTAACGGTAATAGCTCAAGTCAGATGTAAGCTCTAACAAGCAGATGGGGATTTATTAGTAAATGTGTTTGCATGACAGTGCTGGACAGCTGTTGAAAATTACCATTCCCTACCAGCAAGTCCAAATAAGATTCACATGTATACCATTTAATTAATCCCATAGACTATCATTTAATTGTAATTGGATATATGCATGGTGGAGGCACAACATGATTATGAAAAAATGATACAAAAATGAACTATAGTGTTAATTATAATATTCATATTTAGAACGAATACTAAATGATAGTAATATTAATAATATTAATCAAATTAGATAAGAGTAATTAGAGTAATGATAATATCAATAATATTTTGTACAGCTGGGTGCCCTCTAGCAGGCACAATTATCAGTGCCTGCAGCTGACAAAACTGGCTACTGCCAACCCGTTGGTGCGCAGAGACCCTGGTTAGCAGCCTGAGGCACATGTGTAAAGAGATGGTTCTCCATGTGTGATATCTGGCCTCATAGGCAAATTAGAAGAGGTCAAGGGCTTGCACGTGTTCGAAGGGGAGTGGTGACTGACCACACTAAAATGTGAAAAGACGAGAGAAAATGCATGAATAACAATAGAAAATCCATTTTGCTCATGATGACAAAAAATGCTGCCTATGTAGACAGCACACTAGGTTTCGAACACACCCTAGGATTTCGAAAAGCCTTCATCTCAGGAGCCTGTGTAGGCAGACAGAAAAAAATCAGAATACATTCGCACACACAAAATGTTCTCATTTTGAGTCTGTTCTCGAGTTTTCGAACAGACCCAGTGTGTTAATCTATTAATACACGACTGATATATTGACTCATCATGACTGATAACTTCACTGAGAAGTCCTGCATTTGGGTCATGAGGTGGAAGTCTATTCTCCTGCAAAAGTCTTGGGTCAAAACTATGCAGCTCCCGCGGTGACAAGTGCACTCCTGCATATTCAGTCCAACTCCCTATGCTGCTGACAGGATTCCAAGGCGGCAATGACAAGTCAGTGGGTACAAGGCAGCTCGCTGCCCCTACAGATTCTAAAGGCAGAAAATAGCAACCTACTCTTGTTTTCCTGTGTCCTTTTCACCTTTAACACATGAATCTATCAAACATCACGCTGCATTGGAACATACCCTCAGGAAATCATTTAGAGCATACACAAAACCTTTTCACTGATGTATTTTAAATGCTCAAATCAATATCTAATTTAAAAGAACCGATGCAGGAACTTGACTAATTCACTGACCGTTCACGTCCTACAACCAGAGATGTTCCGCAATCTATTTGCCCTCCAGGAAAGCTGACTGAGTAGTGACATTCAGCATTAAAACCAGGGTAATGTACCTTAACATCTTGTAATATCATACAAACCAAAGGCTGGCATGAACATTAGCTTTATCTGATAGACTGTCTGGTCTTGGTAGGCTCGTCAGGCATGGAAGGCAGAGAAAATCGATATTATCCCCGGGGCAATTATCTCAAGTTTGTGATGCACTAATGACATCTGCAGACTAGCGCCGATTCTTTCTGGACTTCTAATAATTACATTAGACTAACAATTCGTAGATTATAGGGATTAGAGGCAAATCTGGAAGGGAACATATGTTGTGAACATCCCTCTTACCTAGATGTAGGTTTTAGTGCAAGAAGTGTGTGCTCGAGCATGTGTTCACAATCATCTCCCTAATATTATATACCAGCACTGTGTGTCATCTTCATTTACACAGTTGGTTCAGTTAGCCTAATTGTCATTTGCATTTTTTGGTTTTGTGAGCATTCATTATTTGGGTTTGCTCAGTGGTTAAGGTGGCCCAGTAAATAGAATGGTGCTGGTTCAAGCCTTATTGTTGCCAAGCTGCCCATGTTGAGACCTTGAGCAATGCCCATAATCCTCTATTGTTCAAACTGTATTCAATCATAATTGTAAGTCACTTTGAATGAAACGAGTCTGCTAAATATCACATATGTAATTGTATTCGTCTGTATCATGGTCAGGTTCATGATTTTATCCAAGAAAAAAAAGAAGCCTGGCAGGAAAAAACACCTGAGACCACCACAGGGCATCACACACTGATTCCATTATTATTATTTTTTCTAATTTATCATTATGCCTAAAATAAATTAGACTGACACAAGACAAAGACGTCTAAACATGTACCAAGACCAAACAAACATGACGAGACACATCTATCAAACCAAAATAATGTGAAATAGGAACCAAACTAAACAAGAGAAAATCAACCCAAACTCAAATTCAAAATAGTCGCCAGTGACTATGTCCACAACTGCCTATGCGTTACACCTTAAACGAGATGCAGCTGTAGGTAATTGGCAGTAGAGGACCAATCGTAATGAGGTGTGCTTTTCAGCATGTGCTCCTGAAAAGAGGGGCGTGGCACATACACAAACAAACCCCACATGCCCTGGGAGCACAGAGCTTGTGACAAAAGTCTTGGAAAAAAAATATACACATACACCAGAAAATAATTTATTATTTTGCAGCGTTCTGGTTTTGGTTTCATCTCCTGAAACGGTACAGGTTACAAAAGGGAAAACAATGGTATTAAATAATAAAAAAATTATAAAAATAAAATATTGGATTTCTTAAAAAACTGTAATTCAAAGGAACATTGGTCACATTTCCTGTCAATCATGTTGACAGGTTTGTAATCTACCCATGTACACCAGACGATTGACCGGTAGATCGCGATCAACATGTTTGCACCCCTAACATATGCAGTAATACAGAGAAGAATATGAAATATGAAGGTACATAGAAAAGAAACGTATATCAAAAGAATTATAAAGTAATTGCAGTTTCATTTATTATTACGGTAATATTTTATTCAAGGCAACGATGCACTTGGAGGTGAGTCTCGTAGGACCCTATAATGTCTCCCAGATGGAAGCTGAGAGCAGACATTGTGTCCAGGGTGAGTAGGATCTTTCAGAATCTCTCTGGCTCTGTATAGGAAGCGGGTCCTGGAGATGTCATCCAGTGTAGGCAGGGACTGAACAATAATCTTTTCATCAGTGTAGGAGGGCGATGCTAGCACATGCAAGTCGAGAAGAAAGAATCTGGACAGGTTATTGTTTCTCATCTATAAATTACGTTACAAACAACCAGGATTGGATTTGGAAGTACATTTTACAATTATGCAGTGTATGAATCCAAATAAATGCATGATTTTCTTTAGTTGGCTGCTTAGTAAATCAGTAGGAAATAATTATGACTCATTAGAATGAAAAGACCTGTAAAGAAGTCAAAGACACAGGGTTTGTCAACGGATGCCCAAGCCAACAAAACAGAGCAACGTTCCAACAGTAGGATTACTTGGGGATTACTAAATTATAAAAGAGTTTTGATAAATCACTGGTTGTGAGCTTAATTTTGCTTTCACCATGCCACATTTTTGAAAGTGGTCCAACAAAAGGTGCCTGATAATGCCCCTGGGAAGAAAAAGCTGCTGCAGGCAGGGAAAGAAAAAGAATGCTGGCACAAGTGGACGCTGCACACTGCTGATTAGCATGAAGAAAGGAAGGTGAAGGACAATAGCAGTTCTATGGGCTCGTCTTCCGACTGACTGTAAATTAAAATGACACAGTGCTTTTGTGGTCTTTACTTACTGACCACGCACATACAGGTATAACTGAATAAATCCTGCAGGGCCAGCTGTAAGGTTTTATGGATTTACCGGATTGGGAAAGACTTTGTACCTCAGCTAAGGCTTGTACTGAACGTAAGCACTGTGTCCAGGCTTTTCTGTTTAACAAGGAACAAGCACTTAAAGCCCTAACACATCAACAGACGTTTCTGCTTTTAATAAAATAAAATTTAAATTTAAATATTTAAAATAAATGCTTCAGACATGGGCATACTATCAGATTCAGAACTCCCAATGTGTCGTTAATGCCCCCATGATGACTTTGGCTGCTATTTTATTTAATATATATTCACTAGCTCTTGTGGTGCAGCAGATCCAGTCTCAGCTGTGCTAACGGCCAGTCTAGCATCTGGAAAGGCATTACTTGCCATGTCTCAGGGGAGGGAGGTAAAGGGTTTAATAAAAATAATGGCAAATAAGGTTTGCAAATCAGAATAATCCCGGTTTTGTGACCATTCAATACAGGGGTGGTCTTTTTTTCCTGTTATGAGTCCCCTAACAATGTAATCCGTATTATTGATGTTATGTTGGACGCCCTTCCTGACACGACTCTCCCTATTTGTCTGGGCTTGGGACCAGTACTACAATGCACTGGCTTATGCATCCTTGTGGCTAGGTACCTATAGGGCACATTAGTGTCTCAAAATAACCTCACTTTAAATGGTGGTTACTCGTTACAAAAGATTCATCATTGTACATGATAGGCAGTTTATTATTTCAACTTATCGCACTTGCATATATTTGGACCATGGGAGGAAATCAGAATCAGAAATCAGAATCAGAAATACTTTATTGATCCCAGGGGGAAATTGCAGGTATTACAGTAGCAACCATTATATAGAAGAATAAACACTCATGTACACACATATAAAGTCTGTAAGTCTTATAATACAATAAAGTAAAGTGTTACTAAAGTAAAGTTAAAGTTAAGTAAAGTGTGTGTGAAACTTGACCTCAGTGTTTTTTGGGTTGGAGTTTGAATGTTCTCCCCGAGTTTGCATGGGTTTTATAAAAGAGCTCCCACAGTCCATAAACTTGCAATTAGGCTATTTGGAGACACTAAATTGTACTATTGGTACATAACCACTGGGGTGCACAAATCAGTGCATCGTTTTGCTGTCCCCAAGCCCGGATAAATAGGAAGGTTGTGTCAAGAAGAGCATCTGGCATAAAGACAAATCAATAATGCTGATCACAATCCGCTGTGGAAGAAAAATAAAACCTTCTTGACTGGTTTATTGCAAACAGTTGATAGCTTGGGTTGTATAATTGTAATTGTAACTGTATGTGAAACGTCCAAGAATCAAAGAGATGTCAGTGCTTGGGAGGAGATGTTCCTTTCACAAATACACAAAGAAGGTTAACAGGGGGCAGCACACAAAGCCTGATGGGAGTTTATGTTAATTATGAAGGTGAGGAAAACTAAGATCCCATCCACACAGACTCTTACTAATCAATGTGGACAGGTAATTCAGACAAGCAGGGAAGGGGGGAGGAGAGAGCTTACGACCTACAGCCTAGAGCTGCATCTCAGCAACCATAACACAATCATAAAGAACCCCCCCTTCCCGCACACACACACACACACACACACACACACACACACACACACACACATTCTTGTTAACTCCTCCTGCAGCAATTTAATCAAAGCTGCTTAAAGCAGGTA
>JAYDZG010000015.1:11763461-11779787 GCA_034509265.1 Microcambeva bendego | reverse complement strand
TGCCGATATGGGCGCGTGACCGGCGTGTGTCGCTCTCCCGCTCCGTTGCAACGTCACCCCTGTCACCCCACTCTCTCTCTCTCTCTCTCTCTCTCTCTCTCACACACACACACACACACAATCACCTATAGGGCAAATCGATGTCTTCATTTCACCTGACTGCATGTCTTTGAACTGTGAGAGGAATGAGCCAGTGAGTTGACCTTCTAGAGGAAACCCACACAGGCACAGGGAGAACATGCAAACTTCACACAGAAAGGACCCTGGAGATCGAACACAGGACCTGGAAAGCAAGCGGTGGTACGGCGTTTTTCTTTAGAGTTTACCATGTGTGCAAGAAAAATCAGCTGACATGCACAGTGAGATAAAGTATCGATCATTCTGGGTTTACAAGGATAATCATCTGAATACTTTACCCTTTCAGTTTCAATGCCAGTTTGGGCCAGAGAGGCTGCCTTTTCGATTGCAACCACATTACTGACATGTATGAATCTATTCTCGGACTGAGGAGTTTGACTTTTACTGCAATTTCTAAGCACTGACAGCCAGGCAAAATAACTAAAACGATTCTCAAAAAGTGAGAAGTATTTTCCATAATACACAGGATTAAAGAACAAACATTACAAAGGATGTCCAAGTAGGGCAAATAATGGCTGCCTGAATAGCTTGAATAGCACATTGGAAAATTATTACTTAAAATGGGAACAAAGTAGTGCAGTTCTGCAAAAATAAAGCCAGTAAAATAATCATAAAATTATGCACCTATAATGACCATGGCTCAGCACATAACTGTACACAATGAGCTTTAGAAGTCGAAGGCTAGTGCCCAAGGACAACTTGTTGAGCAATAAAAAGCATCATGATTTGATATTAACTTTTTTTGAAACAAGCACATCTTGTGCTTTTTGTATCTGCTGACAGCTTCTAGAACCGCGAATGATCCATAATGGTACAGAGCGTCAACATGGTCATATTATTAGTAAAAATAATTGCTTTTATCATTGCAAAAAAGCCAAAATATACACCCACCAGGCACTCGATTACTATAACCCGCCATAAACATGAGCTATGCTGACTATTTAGAAGTACAGCATGGCTATATAATAATGCTAACCAATCTAGTAATTGAACCCCCACCGTCCTTCCTCCTCATTAGTGTGTGTTACTGTGTTACTGGTGCGTCAGACACAGTAGCGTTGCTGATTTGTTTAAAATACAGCTTAAATATTCAGGCTTCTGTATTGGGAAAACCCACTTTTAGCATTTGTTAAATGTGTTTGGTTATTAGCGAAAGCTTTTATGTGTAATAATCTTTGGCTAAAATAATACAAAAAAAGGTTCATATGTTCAAATGTTCATCTTTCGATCTTCTTTAGTGGTGCTTGTGTGTCATTCTGTATTAGTATCTGTGTGGATAGGAAGAGTTTTGTCTCAGTGTCACATAGGGTAATTTTACAATAATGAATGATATAGAGGTGTGTGTGTTCCACAGCCGCCAAGTCATTACACAGTCTGTGTCAGAAAACCTAGTGCAGAATTGTTAGTGCACTCCAATAATCCCATAATGCACTGCAAAAGTAGTGTACAGCCGATGTACACTATCTGGTCACAAATACCCATAATGCACTTCATTGCTTTCTGAAATCATGCACTACCCTCCTGAATTCAGTCCCCTATGAGTCTACTACATAGTTATCAATATATGGAATAGGGAGCCATATCTGTCATATCTGTCTTAATGCTGAACCGAGTTGTCTACACCACACCTCAACTCAAGTCCAAGTTTTCCCAAACTAGCATCTATAGCCCATTGGTTCACTCACTGTATATTTTCACTAATAAAATTAGTAATTTTATTTTAATCATAAAATCAATTAAGACTCTGAGTTTATAAGTATGATGGCGCTCTCACTCCTAATGTTATGTATGTCTCAGAGGGGCTAATTATAAAAAAACATTTATTAAATAGGCTATATGTTGTGAGGCTCTGAATGTTTAATGGGCTACATTAAATGCACTGCATGAATGCTGTTTGATATAATAAGATCATCTGTGATGTCCATATTACTGAGTTTAATTAGTAAGCTTCTATTAAGCGTCACCAGTAATGGAATGCAATATTTATCAATCAGCTCTTAGTTGCAGTTGTCTAGAAGATACAAGGTGGCTGTACCTACCATATTTTAACATATTTTAACAACTCTTTTGGACCAACAGAATAAAAAAAGACATTTGTCATAGAAAGGCTGTTATACTGACAGACTTAAATATTTTCAGTTCATAATTTATTCTGGTCAGGGACTAGTTTACACAGAATAACTGAGCAGGATCAAATAACTCATCCCTGACAGGACACCAAGCCATCATGGGGCCTCTGTTCAGGTTTATTTGTTTATGCAAAGAGAAGAACATGGGACACATTTTCTACCCACCAGGCCATTGCAGCCTCTTTTTCACACGTTGGTTACATTCATGACACAGCTGTTAAACAAAATGTATCAGTTCACAAGGTTATGTGAAACACAGTAATGGATAATTTTGTATCTACAATTCACCTCTCTTTGGGCTGTGGGAGGAAACTGGAGCACCCAGAGGAAACCCACTCAGACGTAAGAGAACTCCTTGAAACAAACATTTTTTTGAACCAATGTACACCTGATTTCCTCTTCCACGCAATCCCTCAGTAATGCACATGTATTTGTCAAGTTCACTGCCTGTATGCATGTGTCACATCTTAAAGAACCATTTATATATCTTTTTATATTTATTTTAAAATATTTCATAGGCCAGCTTATCTTAAATGTTGTATTTCGAGCTTGTCTCCATGCCTTTGCTAAATTTAAATGATTGAAAAATAAATGCTCAACCATTTAAGTGTCTCATAAATTCTTGTTTTTCTCTAAATCGGTAAAATTGCTTTTAAAACTTCCTTAATAATATTAGTGATATCAAATTAGAAAATAGGCATAATATGTAGATTATTTATGGTCACTGTGTATACTGTGTCTGTCCCTGGAACACAGGGTGTAAGGCTGAGATAATACACTCAGGGAATTACGTGATTATTAAGCCATTATGCAGTCACTAATTCTTATTTATTTACACCGGGTGATAATTTAGAGTTAATAAGAACAAAATGTTTGTACTAAAAAATCCTATTTCAGAAATTATTAATAAAACAATCCTGCTGTCAGTCACAAAGCACATTCAATGTCATCTTCAAAATATAATGAAATAAATAAATGGCTTTTAATAGGCAAGTGCAATATTTTAGTTACTTTGTTTTATCAATTTATCTGCAGACAAATCATGTAGTACTGGCATCTCACTGGTATAAATATTCAGAAAGCAAGTCTAAGGACCATTGTCAACACAACATGCGTGTGCCCAACGTGATATGAAAATGACCTATATTTTGTGTCGACGTAGAATAATGTAATTTTATTTTGTATTCTGTTCATTGTTGATGTGAACAGCTGCCTACTTCAACACGCTATGGGTTTGTGCACTGCTGTGTAACAAGCGTGGGTGTATGTCCAGGTAGCTGCGCCATTGAAATAGCAATCTGCAAGTCAGACCACACCTGGCTCTTAAAGTGAATGGCAAGTGACACTCGGATTGGTTTATTGAACGTTATGCCCAAAACATTTACATTTGCAGTACTTGGCGGTCACCTTTATTCAAAGTAACTTACAGTACAGTGTGAGCAACAAGAATTAAGGGCCTTCCTCATGGGCCCAACAGCAGCAACCTAATAGTGCTGAGATTTGAACCAGCGACCTTCGTATTACTAGTTGTGTAACCACAAGGCTATGACTAGCCCAAAACACACCCATTATTAATTAAGAGAATTAGTACATGCGTTTTGCTTTTCTTGAGTGTGGACTTTTCCCATCTTATGATAGCAAAGACACACTGATACAACATAAACCAAGCTGTGCGGTGCGTGGTTGGCGGCTCGCTTGAGATTGCTAAAATAGTGCCTTAAGTGGGCAACACAACAGACTTATCAAATAAAAGAGAATTAAATGAGTGCAGACAAATGCATCACTTTCTCAAGCCTGCTAGTTCAAATCGTGTCACCTAGCAGATGGACCATTAAGCCTCTAATTGTGTTATTCTGAGAAACGACACGCTATCACACATACTAACAATATAGATGGGCAGATTTTAGAGAGTCACTACCTAAGAGAGTGTCTTTAAAACAGTATAATATTAATTCTGTTGGATTAGTTACACGTCCAGTTCTTTCGACAAACATGTCAATATTGATTTTATGTACATCAGACTTGCAATTATACCCAAATGCCACCTTATAAAGTACACCTAAACTACCTAAGAGACGTGTTGCACAGGAAAGTGATTACTAACTCATCTTTTGTTAACCACTCTTCATAATGCCCATCACTTTAATCACCACCGATCCTCATTACCAGGGAAGATGGTTGTATTGGTATTATTTCTAGAATATATGCTGTATACACACAATGTCCTCTTTATTATTTTGATAATGTCTAGCATGTCATATTATTGATCATTATTAACTGGCTGCACGGTTTTTCATCACCGGATAAATATATTTTATGTACAGGGTGTACACAGCAAAACTACAGTTATATAATACTGTAAGACTACACTGATCAAGCACACTCTTATGCATTTTGTGTTGGTCCCCCTTTGTTGCCCCATACACAGGTGCTATGATGAAGAGATAATCAGTGTTATTCACGTCACCTGTCAGTGCTAATAATGTTATACCACGTCAGTCTATAAGGCTACTACTAATATATTCAGCCATCGTATCCAGCTATGCACGTTTGTAATATGTTTTTACTGACATGCACAGTAATGGTGGGTGTACGGCAGTGGAGATTTCTCCATGACTGCAAGGGAAGCTTCCCCTAAAATGACAAAAATTAAATATGTACAGTTGTGTTCAAATTTAATTCAGTACAAATGCATTAAAACATCTTAACATCTTAATTTTGTTTACGTCTCATACATTCCTGTAGCTTCGATGCATTTCCCCATAGAAGAGCATCTATTCACTTAAACAGGACTGCATAAAAGTTTTTTTTTCATCACTGGTCATTGGATAAATTGTTTATTATGTAGATAAAACTCACTCAAAGTATTTGCTTGTTTCAGTTTAACATAATTTTAACATTTTCTTGTTCGTGTTCGATCGTTTCGTTAATTTGTTAAATCAATCATTCATTGTGTTGGCTAGGTCTGAGTGAACTATGACATTGAGCTTCCCTTCTTTGAAAGACCAGCAGCTGCCATGGGTATACGGTATATAAAATAATAAACTGGCAACTTTGGAGATGACCACTTGTTAGAAGGCTTTAAAATACACCTGTGGGTTGGTGCAGAAATCTCCAGAGTAAACAGTGCCTCCCACATGCCAGGCCAGAGAAGGTCACAGCTCTGTCATCTCAATCGTCTCACTTAAATCACTGGACAAAGTGGGTTGTTAGGAATGCTGCTAATGCCATTGGTATGCCTGTGAAGAGATACCACCTCAGAACTTTGCTTCGCCAAATTAATATAAAATAGAACTGAAGGGCAAAGGCTTGAACCGTCTTAGCTTTATAATTTCCGCATTACCAACAATGGCTGGTGTGTTTCTGAATTCAGATCAAGGACTCTGAAAGTGCGGCAGTGGTTTATTTTCTCCTTTCTCTCAGTACTTTCTGTGACTGTCAATGGCTCATCTGCCCATTTGCAGGCTGTCCAGAGACATAGCACTTGCTGTCGGATGAATGATGATGGTGCCCTCTATCTCCGGAGGTGGGTGTATTTTGTCAGGAAAGCACGACTTCTCTGAAAACTGTCTGGAAGGATTATGGCTTTGGATATACAGTTTAATTGCAGTTTAAAATATGATTTAACCAATGGTTAACTTAATAAAGGGTGTGTAATACGTTTGCATAAGATGACTTTCTAACCGAGTAAACATATAATAAAATCGCAAAGCTTGTGGGCCATTTTACTAGCTGCTATCTACAGAGTGCTTGTTCTTAATAATAAAAATAAATTCAATTATTATTTCATCTTACATATTTAGTATCTTACACTACTGAGGTTAGCCAAACATTCATTTGTATATCAATTCCGTAGCAGTTAACTCTGCCTGCAGACTTTGATTAAAAGTATTACTAAAACAATTTAATGATCAGAAGGCACATAATTTATAATTGTAACACAACTGATAGGTAGATGATACTATGCTAGTTAATGTGTGTTTATAATGACTTATTAGGTATCAGTTCCCAAGTTATGTTTAAGGCTGAATGATTTTTTTTTACTGCAAGCATGTTCATGTTTATAATATCAGGCCAGCCTTTACTAGGTTTATAGCAAATCTGAATCTTCTTCTGAGATTAGTGAGTTGTTCTCGTTTTCTTGAAATAAATATAGTGTGGATCATGATCTGCTATGGCTACTCCTAATGGGAACAGCTGAAATTATTCACATTACCTATGTCAGTAATTTAACTACAGCTTCAACAACTGAAATACTAAATGTTAATAACATAGGTACAACAACAGTAAAACTGTCTATTTCCAAAGCCCTCTAAAGGAATCTACAATATGTATGTATTGTAACTATTAGAACTCTCAACCCTTCACTCACAACCCAGGGACAGTTTGGAAGATTCTTACGTTCTGACCTTCACCTATACGGTATATTGGGTTTATTTGTATGCAGCACCGTACCCATTTTGATCTGGCTAGAGGTGGATGAAGCAAATATTAGACAGGAATATACCTTGGACAGGGCATCTGTCCTTTTCAGAGCAACATATGCTCACTTACTTACACCCAGTGGAAATCTGGCTCAGTCTTTCTACCTTATGCATGTTTGGGAAGTAAGATGAAACTAGAGTGCTCAGAGACGTTCTCCATCCTATTAACATTTCATTTAAGTTTTGTTTATTGTGTTCATGTTGAAATGGATGAACTTAATTTATTAAATAGTACTTCTTGTACTGGAATAGTTGATCACAGACTTTAATATTTAAAGCTAGGTCACTAAAGGAAACATGCTTTTATTGCAAATTTGCATAAAACTTCCTGCATTTAATTGCTCAACCAAACAAATGTTATTTTACAGCAATATCGTGTTTAATTATCTTCCAGCTTAACACAGACAGATTACTAAATCTACGATAGAATCGTTTAAATATAAGGCACTGACTATAAATACAAGGCACTAATTTTTAAACACCTTAGTGTCAATGGATCGACGAGAAAAACGAAAATATGAAGCCAACAGTGTCCCATGATAAAACAGAAGTGTCCACTGATAAAAGACAAAGAAGCTCAACACACTGCATGAAAAAGGAAATCTAGTCTCTGACAACCTCTACAACTAGTGCTAACAGGTTATGTGTTCCTAATAAAGAGACACATGTAAACAACAGTACTGCTGCACCTGCTACACTGACACAAGCACAGCACACTACCAAGACATTAGTTCATTACTATCATTGCAGTTCTGATAATAGTCTGATATCATAAAAAAGCTGCTCACTGGTGGTGAATAGTCAAAATTGTACTTAGTAACAACTGGGCAATATACGGTACTTGTATACCTACTAATTCTATGGTAGGTGATCAACCAGATAGGTAAACCTCTGTAATATATTAAGCATACATTAATTAATGGTTAAAGAGTGACACTAGTGTCTTAAAATCTACACCACCATCATCTTCTAATCAAATTTCTCTAATACTGCGTGGGAATCTCAACTTCCCCAAAAATGTAAAACAATTAAATGGTGATATAAGTACAGTTGTGTTCACAGTTGTGTTTATTGACTACAAATGCATTATAACATGTTCATCTTGAAGACAAATTCATTCAGAATCAGAAACAGATCGACTGACTCGATTTTGTTTACTTCTCATACATTCCTGTAGCATCGATGCATTTGCCCATAGAAGCTGAGCGTTTATTCTCTTCAATGGGACTGCATGGAATGTCTTTTTTTGTATTGCTTCAGACGATGAGCGTCACTGGGGGTGAACGGAGCTGTGGGCGGGTCTGGACGTGGAGCTTCTGCAAGATGAACAGAGGATCAGTCGAAAGGCTGAATCCTGTTTTGATTGACAGCTGTTTTGAGATCTACACTGTCACTTAATCACTGGGAGCTTCAGTCTCGAGTGAAGTCGATTTATTGGTATTTGCTTGGTGAAAGTACTTGATCATTTATTAATCCATTGGGTAAATGAAACACATTCATGGTATTTCCTTGTTTCAGTTGGAACATAATTTCAACATTTCCTTTTTAATATCGTTTCATTAGTTCGTTCAATCTCATACTGTTGGCTCGGTCGGAGGGAACTATGAGCTTCCCCTCTTTTCACCCTTCTACAAAGAGTCTGGCTTGGGCAGTGTGCATGCAAACCACCTGACTCAATCCTCAAGCTGCATAATCATGATTAGAGAACGAGAGAAAAAAAGAATATCTCCATAAAAGACTCAACAAATGAAGTGTTTCCAAACCAATTCCTTTCTTCTTATAGAGAGAGTTTGTACATGTGGCCAGATGCCATAGTTTGAATGGCAACGTGAGAGGATGAAGAGAGGCATCTGAGCAGGCACATACACTATATGGCCAAAAGTATTTGGACATCTAAAACAAATGGACTTTTCTAAGTAGGCTTTTCGAAAGAAAGCTTTGCCCATTAAGTCAAAAGAGCATTTGAATGGCTGGGCATTGGTGCACGGAACTAGAAGGTTTTAACTGATGTTTCACTTCAATACCAAGCTGTGGTCAGAGCTCAGTGTAAGACACACAATCACAGTAATGCTGGAACTTTCTTTATATTTCTCATCTTCAAAGACTTATGAACAAAACTTATATCATTATTTTTTTTACAAAACTTACACATTAACATATTCCACAAAAACCACATTTTATTTGTAATGTTTGTCCTAACTTTAGTAATTTATGCATTTATAATTTAATTTCTAAAATAACTTATTTTAATTTTTTTACATAAATTTGATCCAACAATCTGTTAATCACAGTCATTCCTATAAGTCATTCCCATTCCTGTTTAATCTGCAATAGCACTGATGGGGAAAGGGTTTTGCTAAATATTTACAACAATAATGTAGACTACTTTATTTCTGATTAGAAAATGGTGAGATTATTAGAAGCAATTTCCGGCAGAGAATGTCTAAATAATGCAACAACCTTGAGGAGTCCAAGAAATGAAATTCCCTTAGTGGTAAATAATATCATATACCCTTTGGAAAACCATGGATATGAATCAGCAACATTTGCAACCCTTTACCAAAGAGTTAACTAACTAAATATAACAATATCTCCTAAATATGTGAGATATTTCATCAGGTGACAATAAATGGGTGTGCTATAACACAGTGAACTTTATTTGTTTTTTGATCCCAGAGGATTTACCCAACTGCGCCACTATGCAAAATGAATGTCAATTGAGTCAGAGAGGCACTGAACACGTAAGATGGCATTTAACCGTAGAAAAAAACCCTTCATTTTTCTTGTCTAGAAAATAGCCTATATCTTATAGAATTTATGATTCATTGACAAGCTGACAAAAACATGGAAGGGTGCATTTTAATTTGTGCATCTAAATCTTCGAATCATAATGCAAAGCTGCACATATTACAAAGCTGCATGTATAATGGATGTCTAGTATGTAGATAAATGTAATTAGTGTTGGATCCTTTTGACACACGGGCTCTTTGGCACACAGATGGCATGTAAAGCTCTCCTACAATTTCAGCCTTGGCATGAGAGCAAGAAAATCCTGTACACAACAAACTAAATCCCACGTCCCAGAACAGTTTTTTTCTGACAACAGTGTGTGGTTTCCCTCTGAACCAGGGACAAAAGGAACAACAAAAGCAAGGATCAAAACACAGGACCATATTACCCATGTAACCCTATGTAAGTACACAGTTAAAAATAGTGAGCATGTTTATGACCTAAGCATAAACCTCTTGAGAAACTTTAATTGGTAAACTGGTTTTATTCACGTTTAAGCATGATTTAAGTTTTGTGCTTATTTATCCCATCTAGTGTACTTTTCCTTATCCGTCATCTTGGATCAGCACATGTTGCAGCGATCGCATTAACCCAAAAGAACCCACTGTGACTTATCGGTCGCAAACTAATTTAGAAATGTGTTCCATGTGATCTATTTGTTCTGTTTCATACGGCTCTTTTTGTCAGTTTAGGAAAATGGGTCTGGGTTCTTATGGATTAAATGCCTTCCAACAAGCTAAATCGCAGATTCAAAGCGGACACTCAGTTTAAGAGCATCTCACATGTGTATCGTAAAATAGATCTTAGAGACAGAAATGAGCAGTTGTGGTACACTGGCTTTATAATGGATGAAAGAATCATCTGGGAGTTTTAGTTTGTGAACCCCAACCAACACAGATGGAGTTAACTTAACAAAATCAGCTATGGATTTTTGTCACAGCGTCTACATGGAAAAAAGCTGATTGTATCATAAAATAAATCTTACAGATTTGTTTATTCTGTTTACACACTGCATCAGCCTGTAAACATGGATAAAAACGCTGCTCCAGCTAGTATGGTAAAGGGTTGTGTTTCAAACTGCATTTAATTTCATGTGCAGCCTGATGTAGGAATAAATAATGTTTCTGACAGAACTACAAAATGAACTTGGCAATATGCTCGTTGACATTTTATAAAACTACATTAACCTCAGCTGTTGTCCAATAAGGTACAAACATTACAAGTCATCACTTCTGTTACACTTGTTAGAACTTTTCTGTTTTTATCCTATTGTTTTGGGAATTAATTCAAATCATTTAATATTTAAAAACATTACTGACAGTGCATCTTTGAAAGAAGAAGCAAAATATTCCATCATAGATGTTTTCTGCACGTACTGACGCATGTCCACAATACTTTGGATTTTTTTTTTCCTTTACTTGTCTGCAACTAATCAGCAACAGAAAATGACAGCTTCATGTGCTGATGTTGTACGACTCATAAACGTTTTCCTTATTTTTGTACTGAATATTACACAAGGTTCAGTTTGCTGATGCGCTGATGAGACTGATGCACTGCTGAGACTGATGTGCTTCATGGAGCACCGAATCTGTGGACTGTTGGTTTATTCTAACTCTAAATAAGAACTGATCCCCTGCTGCATGTTTTTATCATATATAAACTACACAGTACATCACATTAGGATGCAATATTCTTAATTTTAAGAAATCAACAATATTTTTTTTAAACTTACCTGGTGTAATTAAATTATAAAATAATAATTCCATCATAGATTACCGAGACTCGGTATTGCTCGTGTCAATATTGCATTATAGACATTTGCACACTAAACATTCCGATTCACCTACCCTGTCTCGTAGTGCCAAAAACGGTAGCCCGTTGAGTCTCCAGCCGGCTCACTAAGTCACCATGAACCCCCGAGAAGGAGGGGATGGACGGCGAGTGCCAAAATCCTCGAAACTCCTGATCTTCTTCAGTTTTCAGTTTCTTCTCTGTTTATCTGTCTCTGTGCAAGATCCTTTAGAAGCCGCTCGTGCAGGCAGACCTGCAGGCTCTGGACTGACTGCGCGCGCTGTGTAGACAGACTATTTCCGAGCCGGGCGCGAGACACGCTGCGTCCGTCCGTCAGCGCGCGCTCAGCTCTAACACTGCTACAGCGGCTTTAAACACTCACCGGTTTATAATTCACTTCAGAGCTCTCTCTCTCGCTCTCTCTCTCTCTCTCTCTCTTTAAGAAAGAAATATACCACTGCTTGTCCCAGGGGCGGCATCGAGAGAACTCTTCAGCCTTTAGTTTGAATACTGTTAGTAAGGTACTTTATAAATTTATCATTGTTATACACAATTCGTTTGCATTTAAACACTTTTCTGTGGTCAGTGTTGACCAGCGTTGCGTTCTGTCATCCACGACTGAGCAGTGTAGTCCAGTCATTCAAGCTTTTGCATGTTGTATTGAGGAAAGCGAAGTACCCCTACATGGACTACACTACACTGTTGTTTGTTTGATTGTTTATTCGGATTTTAGCTTTAAACTTTGGAAACTGTATTTAGCCATCACAGAAGATTCTTCATTTCACAATGTTATACTGAACCAGTCAAATTGATCTTACTTGTACTTGGAGTCCAGGAAGAAACCAGAGCACCCGTATTAAACCCTCGCAGGCAGGACCCCACATGGGTATCGAACCCAGGATCTTCTTGCTTTGAGGCATCAGTGCCCCTACTTAGCCACCATGCCCCTACACTGCTGTAAGATGTAGGATTTGTATTCATTAGTTTCATTTAAAATTCCCCACTTAATAAACAGCAGACCTATGGTCCCTGTGTTTTAAAACAAAATAAGCCAGTGTGCCTTTTATTATTTAAGTTACTACTGTTTGGGATTTAATATGGACTATGGAATGACATAGACATCCACATGAAGCAGTGGACATACATCTACAAAACAAAGAACATTTAAGACAATAAAACAATCAATAAATATAGACTTTACAAATGAGACTCAGAACAGATATTCCTAAACATATAATCAATGCCCTTCCCATTTCTCTCATACCCAACCCAGAAGCCAGCTAAATCTAACTTCAACATGTAATATTATATTATAAGACATTTATTGTTTTCTGAGTGTATGTTTTTGAAGCAGTTTCACTTCTGTCATCAGCCCCCAGTCCGTTGGTAAATGGTTTATATAGCAAAAATGTTTTTACAAAGCTGTTGTGTGTGTTAATATTCATAATTACAATATATTTATTGTTATTACATATTACATTTTAAAATGCTTTTGTACAAACACACATGTTGTATATATTCCAGAAATGCAATATTTTCAGGGTGTGATAGCAGGTGAGTCTATCTTCTAGCGCCCCTAGTGGAGGAATTCTAACAGCTGGGTTATACGCCAAAGGTTAATGATGGGTGAATGAATGGCTGAGGCATGTTATTGTGATAAAGCAGTACTAAATAATTTACTTTAGATTTAGTTTCATGTTTAATGTGACCTATGTGTGCAATTTAGTTAAAAACAAAATGAATGTACTGTTCGATAATAAACACAGATTGTATGGGTCATCGTTACCTTTATTCCAATAAATCATACCCAATAAAACCAATAAAACCATCAGCAAGATAAAGCAGTGGTAAAACAGACAATGAATGATTAATATTAGTAATTACTTTTTCAAGGCTTTTCCATTTGGCTTTCTAGATGTGCATTTTCCAAATTCAAATAAATGGCCTGGAGTAAAAGTCCATTCTCTTTCTATCTGGCTTTCTCTGTCTTATTTTCTTAGCTACAGGTCCAGCAGGGCCAACTCCAAGCTCATAAGAAGATTGTTGTTAGCCGCAGGCCTATAAATGGTACAGCTTTAACACCCACAAGGCTAAGGGCTAATTACAAGTCCCTGTGTTGCAGTCTACCAAACCATATCCCCCCAATCCTTCTGCCAAAATACACTTAACACGTCCAGCTTTTATGAAGGGTTTTACTCATCCAGAACATCACACTGCCAATCTGTAAATCAGTTTCTTGTGCTGCCGTTTTAATATAAGCAGAAATCCTTGCGAAAACAACGTTAGTGCATGCCCATTGTAATTGGCTAACCCCTATAAACAATCTATTTATTGCATTAAGTGAATTTTAATATTTTAAATTGTTGTTATCTAATTGACTGTTAAAATGTTCAGTTCATTTTCTAAAACCACTGATCCTAATTAGGGTCGGGTTGGGGTTCTGAAGCCTATACTAGCTCTTCAATGGGTGCAATGCATACAGTAACACCCTGGATGGGCCGCCAGTTCATCACAGGTTCCTACAGGACAATTCAAAGTCTCCAATAAACCTTATGGCAAACTCTAGCATGCAAACTCCACACAGAAAGAACCTAGATTTTCCCATTCAGGGATCAAACCCAGGGCCTTCATGCTGTGACAGTGCTATCTACTAAGCCTCTGTGCAGCCCCTATTAAAATGTGAATCTCAGAAGTATAGCATTTTACAGAAGTAAAGAAGTTTACATTATTACAATTGTTGCAAAAGGTTAAATGAAAGGAACACTTTGTTAACATAAGGGCTTAGCAGCAGCAACAAACTGGAAGCAGTTGGGCTTGAGCCAGTGGCCATCTTATTAATAATACCTTAACCACTTGGTTATGGCTTGACTGGATTCACGTAACTGATTTTTTTTATTTTTTAGCAACAGTTTAGGTCAAAATATAAACAGTATATGTACAGTATATATTACAAATATATCAAACACAGTCATGGACAATTTACAATCTCTAATTCACCTCACTTAGGACTGTGAGAGGAAATCAGAGGTGTCTGAGGAAACCCACATAGACACAGGGAGAACATGCAAACTCCACACAAAAAGAACCCAGACCACCCCACTTGGGGATCAAACCCAGGACTTTTTATGGTAAAACTTGTTTCTTACACATCAACTTAGGTATAATATTCACTTGATGCCTAACATATCCCACCCGACAACAGGTGCCATGATGAGACAAGTGTTATTCACTTCCCCTGTCAGTGGTCATAATGTCATGCAGTATATACACGTGGCAGTGCTGGCTAGATAATGTAAAAGTAAGAGAAGAATGTAAACGCATTCAGGGTGGGAGGGGGGGAATTCATTCACATGAATTGAAAAATTAAAATGGGTGCCCTAATACTTTTATCCCATTAGTGTATTTTGTATGGCCAGTCTGGCTTGAGGGTCAACACAGCTGAAATACCCAGGCAGCACATCAGCCCCATCCTCCACACAAGCACACACACACTCCATCACAGATACAGGTTGGTAAACCTTTATAGGGTCTTGGCATGTTGCTGGCAGCCATCCTTGTGCTCTCCTCATATCCAATATACTTCTTTTCTCCTGGACCTGATTTACGGCTGCTGCTTTCCCCTGTGATGCTGGACAGGGCTTAGAGCCAGGGGCAAGCTGCAGAAACCGCATCAGCTATTTGTGACAGGGAGGAGACCTGTGATAGAAGCAGTGCCACCCTCTTTCACTGCAGCACAGTGTGTGGGCACTAAGTGGGAACTGGCCTGAAGCAGGGGACCGGGGCGGTGCATTCGTCATGGCCAGCACTTTTTTCCATATGATAAATGGGCAGAGGACTGCCTGGAAGCTCTGGGCCACTAAGTTTCAGTAGTGCACTGTTCCCTTATTACGGTGGGGACACAAATTTGGCAAAGTGGGTTGAAAGACATTGTGAAGGTAATAAAAGGCAATCATTTGCGCTGATTTCCACACTGAGGATTTTTATGAAGAGAAATTGATTTTTGACTCACCTCCTGCATTTGTCACAGGAGATTCGAAGGATGTTTAGAAGGATGTTGTTGTTCAATTAAGCCATGTGCTATTATCCAGGTCTCAGCTCAATTTAAAATATGAGATCGTTTTAAAAACTCCCCCATTTGGCAAATTAAAATGCCTACCTCATTGATTTTCTGTTTTTCATTGGCTCTGTTACAGAACACACTGAGATGATTTTCTGATACTGGAATACTGTGGTTATTTAATTCTGGGATTAAATTATATACTATGAAACACACACAACATGCTCAACATGTCTAAAGTATAATATACTTTATTAAATAATTATGATTTATTGTTTATTATTACACTATTTTATTTGGCTAATTGATGTCAAGTTTCACAAAGTTACATGGTCACAGGGGCATAAGGACACACAGTTACAAGAGCAATCTTGAAACCCACCAAATAAACTATGTATGAATGTACCTTGTTACATTCATGATAGACACATGCTTTCTCGTTACACAAGATTAATCAGTTCACAAGGTTATATCAAACACAGTCATGGCAAATTCAGCATTTATTATTCACCTCACGTGCGGCCTTTGGACTGGGGGAAGAAAGCAGTGTTCCCGGAGGAAACCCACAGTGACATGGGGAGAACATACAAACTCCACACAGAAAGGACCTGGACAGCCCCACCTGGGGATTGAACCAAGGACTTCTTGCTGTGAGGCCACAGTGCTACCACAATGAACCACAGTGCTGCCCCGCTGTTATCTTAAGAAGCTGTGAATTCATGTAAAAACTGCTGTTATAATAAAGGTTATCATCTACATATGCATAAAGTATATAATAATGGAGGCAGCTGTGGCCTGGTGGGCTTGTTTTCGGAAGGTTGCCGATTCAATTCCCATAGCCAACAAGTCACGACTGAAGTGCACTTGAGCAAGGCACCTAACCTCTAACCGCTCCCCGGCCACCGTAGCTAGGGCTGCCCACCGCTCTGGGCATGTG
>JAYDZG010000015.1:11729325-11739946 GCA_034509265.1 Microcambeva bendego | reverse complement strand
ACACACACACACACACACACACACACACACACACACACACACACACACACACACACACACACACACACACACATTGCTGCTGAGACCGTAAACTGAACTGTCTTAAACCCTGCTCTCCTCAAGCTTCAATATAATACACAGAGCATGTACATTCTGTACATTTTATTTGTGCATTAATAATAATTATTATTATTATTAGGTTACATTTCCTTTCCAATGTGAGATACTGGTAAGATATTGATTATACTGTTCTGTTTATATACTTTTAATATTTGCGTGTTGGTGCTAGTTCAGAAGAAAACTGAATTAAAAATTATCTTACTTGAAGTTTATTTACTGTGATGTACATTTAGAGTAAAAAAATATATACAAATAACTTTTACTCACATAAGGAACTTCTGTACTTCCACCTCTGCTAACACGGTAATGACATAGTCATATCATTTTGGCATTTAAAAAAAAGAAAAGTTCTCACAACATGGATTAAGAGAATTAAGGAAAAACTGCTGTAATCTGTAAATGTTCAACTACAGTACAAGAGATATGAGTTACTAATATAGAGCCATTTAATAAAATTTAAAATATTCTAAAAACACTACTATGCCATCTACTTCCAAAATGATCGAAAGGGTCAATACACTGAATTAGTGGTCCATTACCCACACAAAATCTGGTCAATTGTTTTAAAGGCTCCTATAGTTGCTAAAATGATTTGGTATGTTAACATATTACACATTTGTATATGTATAGATGGCCTTTGTGTTATTGCATTCTAGCCAGTGATTTCATGAGAGTAAATCAGCGATAAATTATGAAAATGTAATGTAACAAATGATTATAATAATAATAATACAAACTGTCCTGATAATTCCAGTTCATGATATTGTTAAAAAAGCTTATACCTCATCTGAAATAATCTGTGACAGCAAATCAGCCATTACATGTGCTTTACACTCTTGACAGTATTACTACAGTAGGTTAAATACATTGTTCTCATATTTTTGTGTCTCATTCTATTCCAGTTTCATTAAAAGCATACTTTTATCAGTCAGGATGGTGGCTTCATGCCTCAATTAAACCTCATTTAAAGAGCCAAACATTTACATTAACATTTGATAAAGACTTTATCTTCTGTAGTCTGTCATAAAGCCATGAAGGAAGCTTTCTGGAGATATCATTGTCGTGTTTCAACTCTTGCTCTATTATCTTCCTCTGCATCTCAGAGGCAGAGATGATTACATGCTTGCGTCACAGCCTGCGTTTATGCTTTTTTCCCCACCTGACTTTTAAAATGTATTCCTGACTTGAATATTCTGACCACACAGAAATACAGTGACTCACTCAGTGAATTCGCCTTGCCAGTCCCTTCAGAACATGCATTGATAAATCTTGACTTTCAGCACTTAAGATGTAGACATGGTGCATAAACTCAAGTTGGTAATTCTGAAGTTTCTACCTACCTACCATCCTACCACCTACCTACCTGCCTGTGGTTATATTTTGATGGAATGAGCACAAATATTCAGACACCCTTCAAGATGTTTTGAAAATCTTTTGGATTCTACTTAATTTTTGGAGATAGGAGAATTTTAACATACTGTTTTAAACAGTTTCGGAAAATTTATGACAGGAAGTTACTAGTTACACAAATGCTCATTTGTTTAAATTTGTCAGACACGATCTTGTACAATTTAGAATCTCCAAATTCCCTCACTTGCATTTTTTGCACAGTGGGAGGAACAGGATGCAGGTATACTCCACAAAGAAAGGACCCAGGACCTTCTAGGTGATAGTGCCACCCACCTAGTCACCATGATGCCTTTGAATTTAAAATAGTCCAGCTTCAAATCATCAACTTCACTACACATAGAAGTTAAGAGCTTTGTGCTGCAGATCTGACCTACTGCTTGTGGCATGAGTTCTGTCACCAAATGATTAAAAGGAAAAATGATGTAACACATTGGTCTACCAATGTATCCATTTTAAAAACTGCTTTCTGAAGCAACTTCATATTACTAATGTAATGTTGTTTTGGTATACCCAGGTTCATAGACAAAAATCAGGAAAACTGTTCCAGAACAGAACATATTCTTTATAGAATACATTCATAGACCATATACCTCAGTTGACTGCTGATGAATTCTCAATGGCTTAAGGAACATGATTCTGTAAATAGCCTTTATGTGGCCTGAAAGCCTCTTTATCGTTGGAAATTCATATCTTGTAATGCACAAAATGACAAAGTGTTTTCAAACAAAACACATCAAATGATCATGCAGAATGTTAAAATCAGAATTCTTCAATAGCTGATTTATATGTATAGTTAAATTTAAGCACATCACAGAAAGGGTAGCACAGGCTACGGTTCACATCTTCAGCGCAGTCCAAAAAATAGTGCCATTTTGGCTTTTATTGAGTCCAACATAAAATCAAGTTAGTCTTCATTTGGTGTGACATTAAAAGGATAATTGACTTTGTACCGACAGCAGATATATTTCATCATTATGGTGGAAAAGCTGTTCATGCTTTTACTGACTTGCACACAGCACATTATTGGGGTGCTGCAGTTAAACAAAAGTTAATACTTATGGAAATAGGCCCTTAAAGACCTGCCCATTCAGTAATATATATCCATCTCCTCTATACATCCCCATGACTAAATAGCAATGCAATGCTGAATAGTGGGGCAGCTGGTGGAGTGGTTCAACACAGCCTGTGAACCCTGTTTCAATCCTCACCTCAGGGCATTTTTCATACATCACTAATCAACTCTACCTGGGAAACATGTTTTTGTGTTCTGCATACACGAGTTACAAAAGCCCAACTGGCTGATTAATGTAGTTATATCTATCCAAAAATAAATTGACGCATTAGAAGTCAAAACCACAATCTCTGAAGAATAGAGCAAACAGTTTAATGTTAATATAGCTACATGTACCACAGATGTACCATAGGGTGAGCACTGGCTAAGGTACATAGCTTTAGGGAAGTCTGAAAAAATAGTGCCTTTTCAGCTTTTATCGAAGCAAACATAAAATTGAGTTACTCTTGATATAGTGTGACATTAAAAAGAAAAATTGACTTTTTATTGACAGCACTATGTATTTCATCATTACAGTGGGTAAGAGTTTTGCACCTTTACTACCTTTATTCTGGTTGCACACGGCACATTGGCACAAAAGTGGCGTTATTATTGAGGTGTTGAAGTTACAACCAAAAGTACATACTATTAGTCTCTTAAATACCTACTATTTGATGAACATGCTGTATATCTATATCTTCTATTTACCCCAGACCTGACTTAAATTCATATTCATATATGAAAAAGTTGAGTCAGTATTAAAGATGCAAATGAGAAATCAGTGTTTCTTACAATTACTTAAACTTTTATTTGATCCAAGACAGTATGAACCCAAGGTATTTTATATTTTGTTTGGTCAGTTTCATTTCATTTGTTGATTTACATCCATTATTGCATTTTTCAAAATAAAAGTAAATAATAACATTTGGGTAGCGAAGCATTTATCACATAATGTTGCAACAATATTACAAAATGTACCCTGTTCTTCTTCACTCATACCTTGTAATGTGTGTTGTTTTTAAATAATGCCCGAATTAAAAAGTGCATGTATTTATTTATTTTAGTACATTTTTAAATCAGTTTACCAGTTGTTCTAGCTCTATATGTATGGGTGTTCAATCCCTTCTTAGTGAAACATCCTCTTAACCTTACATTGACCGACTAAGCTAACTAAATTCGTGTCTGGCTAAAATGCAGTGTAACATGCAAAATGCACTGCTTGAGTATACATATGAATTAAGCACATTTTAAAACATTAAAACCAAATATATCAAACATGATACAAAACAAAACTCATCTATAACCAATATTTTTATTATTATTTAACAGAAGGCTAAATAGACACTGCAAACACAGTCTGGGTTATTTGTTAAGGATTTATGCCTTATAAGGCTAGCAACTGGAAAATTATTCAGAAAAATCCATTATTAACGCTTGACATTGCGTGGCAGTTTACTTTGAGGTGGCCTTTTCACATTTTAAGTTAAAAAGTAATTTAAGACATTGTTTTGCTTGTTTAATGGATTAGACTACTAAGGCATGGCGCCCCATCCAAGGTGTTACCGGGTACCTTGCACCCATTGAAGAACTGGGATAGGCTCCAGCATGAAAATGAACTGAACGGAACTACTGAGGCAATGAACAGGGGTTGGTTTTAGAAAACTAATTATTAATATTGTTTTGTGACTCCTTTTAACTCTTTTCAGATTTATTGATTTTTTATTTCTCTGCTCTTACTGACTTTTCTTTTATTTTGACTCCTGTAGCCGGGCTTCACGGCTCCGTTGATGATCAGGATCACCTGGGTAACTGGAACCGATTTGTCCGAATAACAGGGAAAAGCTGAAGGTGGATCTGCAGGCATTGCGGGAGATCAAATATACAGCCAGGTCGTCACTGCTATGTTCCCAAACTGACCCTAACTCAAAGAAGCTCAGATCTCCTGATCATAATTTCTGACTCCTTTAAGCGGACCCAGAAGAGACAGAAACTGTCCGTCTCACAGACGCCCCACCAGGAGCCTCAGAAGCATAACACTCAGTTAGAATGAAGCAAAGGTGCGGCACAGCACACTGGCTGCAGCCGGCTTAAGTAGAGCTATGCCAGGTGCAGGCCATCAGCCTTAATGAGCTGGGACTTAATAAACTCAGGTGGAGGGATGCAATCCTGAGCTTTTGGCACCTATACTAACACATATTTATACATAAGACTAATCAAAATAAGCCCACAGCAGTGTCTGTTATATCTGCAATATTTATATATTACAGTGTACACATGTTAAGTCGATGTTGCACTGCACTTTAACTCAATTTGGTTCAAGCATGCATAGGAAACATCAGTGTTAACGGCAATTTTTAGGAGAACTTCTATGTAGATCATATGTTTGGTCTCTCCTTGGTCTGTAATATGGTGATGCACGAGTAGCCAATGGAATTTTGTACCGTAATTTATGCAAGATTTTACAATATCAAGTCTAGCATATGTTCTAGCACTGTGGGTAGCACTGTGTGGAGTTTACTTGTTCTCCCTGTGTCTGCATGGGTTTCCTCTGGGTACTCTGGTTTCCGCCCACAGTCCAAAGACATGCTACCTGGACGATTGGAGACACTGAATTGTCCTGTAGGTACCTGCGATGGACTGGCATCCCATCCAGGGTGTTACCATGCCCCTTGTGCCCATTGAAAAGTTAAAATAGGCTGCAGCACCCCTCCCTGACTAATTAGGATAAGGGGTTAAAGAAAATGAACTGAACTTAACTGAATTTATGAGAGTTAAACCGTTTTTCTTGACACAGTGTTCCATACAGTATATCTAATCATGTGACATATTTTGATAGACATACATCTACCTCTTAAAAAAATCATAATAACATCAATGTTTCAGGCTCTTTCGCTCATATTACTGAATAAATGTTTGAGCATCTTAGTCATTAAAATGAAAAGTTGCACACGAATATTGCATGTTTTGTGTGTACTTTTCCCATATTATTTTGCCAGATGCATGCATTTGATGAAAAATGGAACAGTGACCTTGGCATTCGCTAATTAGATGTACCAGTCAGCTTTATTTCATCTGATAGAAGTACCTGGCCTTTGCAAGAATGGCTTGCACACAAACACACTGTTTGAAGATGCTCTTGTTTGGTGTGTTTTGGACAATTCCACACCTAGGCATGACTGATGTCGCTTAAATTTTTCTGCATTTCATTTGCACA
Source organism: Microcambeva bendego (assembly GCA_034509265.1). NCBI lineage: Eukaryota > Metazoa > Chordata > Actinopteri > Siluriformes > Trichomycteridae > Microcambeva > Microcambeva bendego. The sequence continues at coordinate 11,734,151 of JAYDZG010000015.1, read as the reverse complement.
GTAATGCAGTCCATGAGTTTTGAAACAATCGTCTCCACCGGAGAGATGCTCTGCCCTTTAACTAACATTTGCATCATGAGACAATGACACTGATTACCATGAGCAAGAGGGAGGGTATTTAAGCGGAAAAATGTATTGAGAACATTTCTCTCATTTACAACACAAGGAGCAGATCGTATTATAGGCATAACATTATTTTGGGGGTTGATTTGTGACGGATTCTATTACAGACAAGCCACATGCAGCTACAGATTCTCCACACTTTAAATGGTTTAGCCATGGCTGAATTTTGCAGATGACATTCAAAAACAGCGTGGGTCTCAGCTTGGAAGATGATACTGAAGAAATTGCCTTGCAGTTATAGCTGAGTACAAAATGAAAAGGGCTGGGAATGTAACTATATCTATCAAGAACAATCTGTTAAGGGTGCTGGTTCTAAATCTCCACTCAACCGCTTACTATTTATTTAATACCTTACAACAGAAATATCTGCAGGATACAAATGGCTAATACAGCAGAAATTCTTGTCAAACTAAAGCCAATATTGAAATGTATTAAAAAGATCGCTCATAATCCAGACAATAAATGGCCAAAAGTATGTGAACACCTTTGCCATGGCCAAAAGTATGTGAACACCTTTTTTAGCCACATCTACTGACATTTAAATTAAATTAATTATTTTAATGTTTTATACTAAAAAAAATAAAAGGCCCTTTAATGTTTATTTAACACTCATGGGTTGACAACATGGGTTGACAAATTCGGTGTGATCAGAGCTCTGACCTCAACCTCTGTGAACACATTTTGGAAGAAGTTACTCTAATTAAAAACCAAGCCTTCTGTTTCAACATCTGTACATTATCTCATCAAGTCTTCTTTGACAAAACAATCACAGACAAATTCCCAAAGTCGAGTGTAAAGCTTTATAAGACATGCAAAAGCTGATACAGCTTCAAAGAGGGAGCTTTTTATTATTTTTTGAAATTTTAGCATCATGGGCCCTATCTTACTCTCTGCAAAATGTGCCTGCGGAATGCACATTGCTATCTTACACTATTTATAATGCCAATGGGCATGGTAGTCTCAAAATGAGTTGTGTTTAGGTAAATCACTACCATATTTCTATCTTGGAAACAGAAAACACAGGTGTGCTACTGACCGTCTGCCTTTGAGACTGTTTTTGAGTTTTTATTCATTCATTGCAATATTGGCAATCAATTGTCAGCCCAGGCATGTGCCTAACATGCATACACACCCGCTTGTTATGTACACTTGGGCATGCAGCAGTGCACCCATAGTGTGTGCCTGTTACATCAACAAAAATCGGAATACAAAATAAAATAACATGAATCTACAATATTCTGTTAGGAGACAATGGAGTGTAATGGAATAGAAATCCTTTATTTGTCATTACACAAATACAGCCTTACAGTACAACATTTTTTTTCTTCACATATCCCAGCTTGTTTGGAAGCTGGTGTCAGCCATCATACAGGGTCAAGGATATATGAAATGGCTATAGATTAAAGACCTGGCTAATTACAACGCGCATCCTGCCTACAACAGTGCATGAAATGGCTTCTAACAGAAAGCACACCAAAGCATGCAGTAATAGATCATGAAAGTCAAACTTTAAAGATCAGCCTGCACAGGAGTCACCAGTAGCCTGGTAAGTAAATGGTTTGATAAATAAGCCAAGTGTTTATATTAGGCCATTAAAAGTCAGAAGAGAAGCATTGGACACGTTCAAGTATATGCGCTGCTGAAATAACAAATCCGCCAAAGTCAGACCACCCCGGACTCTTATAGGGAATGGCAAGTGACACGTTGATTGGTTTATTGCATGTTTCACCCTAAACACACCCATGAATAATTAAGACACTTAGTACATCCCCTTTGACTGTTTTTCACCTTGCAAAGCATACTTTTTCTGCTGTTAAGATGGCAAAGACACACTGCCATGCCCCAAAATCAAGCTGTGCTGTGCGTGGTTATTCAGTTTATCCCACTTACTTTTCTTAAGACAGTGGGAGGAAAACGGAACTCCCAGAGGAACACAAAGAGAACATTTGCATTATTTTTACTGCTTTTTATCAACATGACTTACAGTACTGTGACAGTATACCACCTGAGGAGTTGAGGTTTAAGAGTCTTGCTTAAAGGCATATTAGGCTACAGTGAGACATAAACCAGTGAACTTTGAAGACAGTCCAGTACCTTAACCACTAGGCTTCAAACTCCCATACAGAAAAGAATAAGACTGTTTCACCTGGGGATCAAACCCAGGTCTTGCTCGTTATGAGGCAAAGGGGAAGGATAATTCCATATTAAATTGTATAGTTCTGAAATGGGATGGTCATGTCAGAAGTCTACATACTTTTGATGATCTGTTAAAAAGTAAATGCTGCCAGTCATTTCTTTATAGACAAAGATTATTTGTTTTATGTGTGAAAACATTGTCATCCTGAAACAGTGGAAATGTAATTTGAAAGTGCTTAATTCTGTAAATCACTGAATGATGTGCCATTGTGATTTCCCTTCACTGGAACAAAAGAACCCAGCCCAACTCATTAAAAAGTGCTAGCCTAATTTTGCACCACTTTTAAACATTAAATAAGAAGCCTGTAATTTACTCCTGGCATCTTTCAAAGATGTTATCAGTCATACAAATGTTAGATGGAAAAGCATTTAGTCATTCTAGATTTTAAGAATAAAACATACAGTATTGTCATTGCCAGACCAATCCCAGTGTGGCTGCAATACATGGTAATCTTCAGTTGTGTGCAACCGCTTGGCCCTGAATGATTAGCACTTGCAAGGACATTGGTTTAAAACCATTGTAATAATAAAGGAGGGCTCAGAATTCCTGTAAGACGTTTGGCCTGTTTCATTTATTTTATTCACAAATGAACAAACCAACTAAATATCTCTAGGAAAGTAAATAACAGCTTTTCAGCCAGGTGCTCTCTCCTGGACACAAAGCACACATGTAAATCATCCAAAGAGGGATTCAAACAGATCTACAGATTAATAACCACCCCACAGGTGTACACACTAATCACCTCTCCAGTTAATCTCCCATTCTCATCTCTCCCGCTGCATCCTTGAGGTAAACCCCACCTCACCTGTCACAGAATATTTTGTGATAATCACTTCTGCACTTGGCACTTTTGTTCTATTAGCTTTGCAAAACCTATTTACTATTACATTCAATCCAAATAGCAATATCAGGGCAGTAATATATATATATATATATATATATCATTCCTATTTTTAAAGATTGTAATTAATTATTTTAGCTGTGTTCCACTTTTCAATAATGTCAGTTTTATTCTGGTAAAATGGGATTTTCCACTACTGCATCAAAAGTCTGAACTCCCTGGTTCTCTCGAATCTTGGCATTTCTAGTTGGCTGGGTGCCTACCCCAGCCACTACGATGCATACACTAGTGCATTGTAATGCCGGTTCCAAACACAGATAAAAAGGAAGGTTGACCCAGGGTCGATGACAGAGCCTGGGGAGCATCACTGGAGGAGCATAGCCACCACTGACCCTACGCCACTGCAAAATGGCTGCAGAGAAACACAATGCACAAAGCGCTCACTTTCCCTACCAAAAATAAAAACTCGAGTTACCTCCGGCATCCTAGCCGTACACCAATGAATCCTAAAAACGAACCCAGTGGATACCCTTCTGGCCCTACAGAGAAAAACTGGAAGAGAACAATATTAGCAAAGTGTCATTGAAAACCAGAAGGTGCGACAACCCGACCTTGCCTCTGTGGCCATTAATATAGGGTGAAGACAGGTGCAGGCTGTCAGCACTAATTAGAACACACCCAATAAATACCCTGGTGTAAATGCAATCTGTAATCCCGACGATAGCGAGAAATTTCACTTAACTGATAGATTACCTTGCATTTATTAAGTAACTGTCACAGCATTTCAGCCAACACTTGGCATTGAACACAGTAATATTGTGCAACTGTTGGCCCCAGGAAACCCAATACATTCAGAATATGATGAACAACAAATGTACTCATATTGCTTTCAGAGGCAACAAAAGTTATTAAATTTATAGTAGTATTTTAAACATGTTCATTAAGTGTTTGGTACATTTGGAAAAATGTTACTAGGACTGTATCCATGCTAAATGTTGTATAAGAACAAGATTGTATAAAAATACAATTAGGTAATCATTATGATTTCTGTTTCAAGTTTAATGAAGATAAATTTTGAAGTACCCTGGTAAAGTTGAATTCCTTTTCATTAAGAGAGAAACAAAGATGTAAACTGTTGTAAAGTTGTTGAAAATCTATGGTGTAGTAAGTCATACATTGGGGTTGTAAACTGTGCCCATTCAGAAATCCCCTTTACCTTCCATTGCTCAGACTGTTTACTACAAAATATGTATTGCAAAATAAGTAAAACAAGTAGACACTTTACCTGACAGGCATTCCATTCAACCACAATGATGCAATTCCGCTCTTTATAATGGAAAGCAAGGGCCAAATGGCCATTGAATTCTGTTTAGTTCTGCTCACGGCTGTGGGAAGGTCAGAGAAAAACAATCTTCATACCTCAGCCTGATGTTGAGGTTTGATCATGTGGAAAAGCCAGAGGCCTGCGGTTATAGTTCTACCTGCATACATTTCCCAATAAGACCTGGCAGCTAGGCATAAATATTAAATGAGTGCATGGGTAAGTAGCCATTGTGGTTTTACGTACAAGAATTTCAAAGCCTGCTGCTTAATGTATACCTAATAATATATGTATACATAAAACTGCAACACAGGAAGATTTGGGACAGTATGGACAGTGCAATT
>JAYDZG010000015.1:11677588-11688645 GCA_034509265.1 Microcambeva bendego | reverse complement strand
AAAGTGTGTGATCTGCCAGCTGATTTAACACTAGATAAGATTTGAATGTTTCACAAGCTCAAATCTTTTTCTAAACCATTTGTTTCATTTGCTTTAAGAAAAAGCAAACCTTTAAAGAAACCTGTATTTTGTTGTATCTTTCTATTGAACTAATTAACGTAAAATCATTCTACCAGGTAATGATTTCTTCACTGTTTATTTTTATTGGGATTTTAACTTCATGTTTTACACTTAAGTTTCATTCATGGCAGGAAATGGTTACTCATTACACAAGTTTCATTAGTACACGTGGTTATATCAAACACAGTCATAGTCAATTTTGTATCTCCAATATACCTCACGCTCATGTTTTTGGACTGTGCATGGAGACCGGAGCACCTGGAGTAAACCCACGCAGACAGGGTGAGAACATGCAAACTACACACAAAAAGCACCCAGACCGCTCCATCTGGGCATCGACCAAGTACCTTTTTGCTGTGAGGCGACAGTGCTAAACAATTACCAATGCCACCCATATGTAATGAAGTAGCAGTAACAAAAAACTCAATTACAAGTAAGTACCGGTTTAGGTTCACTGCATGAGGACTGTCTGAACATGTGGCGTATTATAAATGACAGCATAAAACAAATGAGATCCCACTCAGTAACTGATGTGTTATGTTAAGCAAGATTAGGAGAAAGATTGTCTTCCTCAGATTGGTAATGTGAAACATAACCCAATCTTAACTTCTCTCTATTCGATTAAGAATGAGCATGTACCGAACACACATAATACAGCTCAAACCGGCTTTGCAAATCATTGCAATAATGCTCACCTGCTGCGAGGATGGCTGCAAGGCTGAGTAATGGAATTAGGTCCTTTGGCCAACCGGTCGAAAAGAAGAGATTCAAACTCAAAGGTCTCAATTATAAGTACACTTATGTTTATGTTCTGGTGTTGTGGCACTTTTCGGGCATCCACCTTAAAATTGAGTAAAGTAATAGCATGTACATTTTTTAAACTAAATTGTCATCACTGAACATAGTAAACTTTTTTTGAATGGCTTTACATGTAACAGAATAAGAATGTGCTAGTGCTTAATCACCCAAGTTGGTAGCTGAAGAAACCAACTGAATAAAAAGTAATACTGGATTATGCTTCTTTTACTTTACTTTAATTGGTGTAACTCCATAGTAACAGATCTTCCTCACTTCAGTTGCTGAAACTCCATAGTAACTGCAATTTTTACATGGGGTTAGATAATTAGTTTGCTCATCTCCCAGCTGTTTTTGCCATTATGGGAATAATTTGCTCCAATTAGAATAGACAGGTGGTTCAGAGCAAACCACATGTGTAGGTCAATCTATTGACTAGGGTGTATGACTGTCAAGTTGGCAGAATCTAATATATTTTTTAATATACTGTGTACCCAAATTTTACCTTTGAACATTAATTATTCTATTTGTATTCAATAAAAGCATGTCGACAAGAGAATTGAATTTCTAATAAAATTGTGGACCGTGTCTGTCATATCAGCTACATCTCATCGGTAGAAGATAAATTCTGCTGTTTATGACAGATGCTCAAGATGATCATTTCTTATCACAAATGCTATAATATTATTGGAAATGTCTCTTAATACATGTTTGTTAAGGCTTGGATGACAGCAGGAATCTACCGCATGGATCAAGATTACATTAGCTAAAGGGTCATTAAGATTTTATTTAAAGTAGGAGTCCCAGATAGTTTCTCTTAAAGCATAATCGATTATATTGACATTCTACTTTGACAGGGGTCACTCACTAGTTTTATAATTATGGCTAGTATAATCAGGAACAGCATCCAGCAATAAGCCAGACATTGTGCTAAATTAGCAGTGCCAAAATAAATACAGGTGTCGAGTGTGTTGCCAGGTCAATGAAGATGAAATAAACTTGCATTCTCTATGGGGACGTTTTTAATTAGCTCCATTCTGAAGCCTGAGTAATAATGAAATTGCGGCACTTATTTAATTTCTCTCCATAGACTTTTATGGTGATGAATCTGTCCATTCAGTAGGTAAATAATTAAAGTTCCTGATTAATTCATCATAACAATCAATAATATAATAGATCCCATGAACTGAGTCTGCTAAAAGTTTCTTATTTAAAAGCAAAAAAAAATTGAAAGGATTATTTAAATTTATTTCAGCAGGCTGTCACGAATGCATCAGCTTGTTTTAATTACGAGGATCATAAAAATGCACTCAACTGGTTCTTTTATCTTTTTCAAACAGGAAACAAGTTTTAATTCTTCTGAACAATATTCAAGCTTTAAGGGAGGGATATCTAGCTGTATCAGATACACTTGTCACACAAGATCCCTCCTGGGAGCAGGTACCTCCAGACATGGAAGTAGTGGTCCGCCTTTGTTGTTTGTCCATCCATTTTTGCTTTCTTTGTTTCCTTTCTTTCCATGTCTGAGACGACATTGCCGGTGGCTTGAGGACCTGGTATAGGTTGGCTTTTGTACTTTTATCTTTATCTGTTCTTCCCACTTTCTTTTAGTGGTTGTACATGTAGCTGGGGGCTTATCACTAAGGCCCCAGTGGGGCAGGCATATGACTAACTGTCTTTTTTGATCTTCGGTGGGGACAGCCCAGCTTCATGTCACTGTGGGGCTAACATCTTTTTATTTTTTGGGTCAGTGTGTGAAGTGTGATACCGTATATACATAGTGTTGTGCTTTCCCACTGTTGTGCTTTTTTTGTTCTTTTGTATTGTACTTTGCTCAATGTTCTGCTCTAAAACATCATCAAAGTGCTCCATGACAAAAAAATAAGCATTATGTAAAATAACCATTTCACTGAGTGGCAGTTTCACTTTTAAATTTGTTTTACAGCTTGGGGTGAATCAGTTTGTCCAGGAGAGTTGTAACATGGAAATTACTGCTTAATGTGGCTTAAGGTTATAATAAAACAACACACGCACATCAAACTAAATTATAATAAGTTCTCTCCAATTCAGTACCTCGGTACTTAAGAAAAATTTGAATATTATATAAAATATTTCATATTAATAATTATTTTTTGAAACTCAACATGTTTTGAACAGACAATGTGTGCATTTCGACTAGGTTATCAGGCATCTTGATTCCATTTAATAGACATCACAGCCTCTTACCATCTAACCGTCATGAACTGAAAGAAGGAGATCCCATTAGGCATAACAGAGAGGAAAAAGCGGGGAAAACAGTGGTGTGGAAGGGTCAGGATAGGGACAGGATGCATCTCCACAAAATCTACTCAAATGGTTCACAAGAGGACCTCATGTATGGCTCTGCAAGACACTCCACCATAGCTAAATGAAACCACAACCATGTCTGCTATTACTACCTGATAAAAATAGAAATAAAATACCCACTTATGTTTGTGTGCACAATCCAGCTGCAAATAAATATCATGAGGTTTGGAACAAACTTCTAAAACCTTGGATCAGAAGTTTGGCCCAGTGACTCCCAAGTCACCTTCCATTTATCACAGATCTATAGATTTTGCCCCATCTTGTTTTTGAGTAGTCTGTTAATCACTTTGAATTGGATTAGTCCAAGTCTAGAATTGATGGACTAGGGTGATACCCTGGACATATCTTACTACCAGATTCAATAAGACATTGAGCAACCGATCTCAGACAAAACCCAGTATCTGTTGCTGTCTTGAAACCAAGAAAACAGCTGTCTGAAAGATTGACCTGAGCAAAGTAATTCTATCAATGTATGGCCAGCTAACTTGGATTAAAGGTTAAGGATGTTTTCTGTGAAATAGTGCCCTTAGCTTTATCTGAAGATGTAAGATAGGTTGAAACTGGTGGTTAAGTGATCGTAGATGGAGATCTGTGGTTCATTGGCAAATGTTTTTATATGATGAACAATCAATAGCGAGTTTTTTTACATTTGCTTATTGTGTTCTAAGTGGGTGTCATTTTCAAGAAAAGTAAGACCTCAACAGTTGACTTTGGATCTAAAGCAGCTTCAGGTTTAGTCCACGGTGGGGATAAATTTGAAGGCAAGTCATAGTTTACAAAAAAAGTGTACCCTGGCATTTGTAGGCCTGGAATAGTGTTAGAAATTTGCAAAACCCAGCCATTCAATTCAGGCACATGTAAATTGAAGGCCCAGATGAAAAACAAAACAATATCGAGCTGTTTGAAGAAAGACATGGGTAAGTAGAGGGCAGATTTTAAAAGAGGTAGAATTTTAGTAGTTTAACTATTTTAATTGCATTGATTCCTCCCAGTTTGTATGTAATTTTTATTTCTCCATTTGTCTTTCTTTTCTTATTTGTTAATTTTGTTTAATGCATCACCTGGGATTGTAGGGTCATATCATTTGTTTATTAGTATTTTTCATGACATGTTTTACACTTAAGTTACATTCATGACATTAAATGGTCAACACTCATTATACAAGGTTAACCAGTTCACACAGTTATTTAACAGTCATGTTGCATGTTTTAAGACTGTGGGAGAAACCCGAAGCTCCTGGAGTTAACCCACACAGACACAGGGAGAACATTCAAACTCCACACAGATAGAACCCGGACCAGTACAAGTGGGGATCGAACTCAGAACCTCCTTGCTGTGAAGTGACAGTGCTCCCCACCATGCCACCCTCCAAAGTCATATATAACAAAAACAAATGCAGCCCTGTGAGGTGTAATAGCACTGGATGGATTACAATTAGTTTTTGTAGAAGAAGTGAGACATTTATAGACCAATTTGACACAGGAAATGAAAAACTCCTCAAACACAAATCTCTTCAGGACATTAAACATGTAAGGTCACTCTGTTTAATCAAATACTTTTTCAGGCATGGAGTGATAGAATATCTTTCCCGCGTTCTGCATATACGGTATTGAAGAAAAGCGAAAGGTTGCAAAATGAAAATCTACTAGGTATTCATCCAGTCTGGACGGGATGAATAATTTACAGATTGTGTTTGGCCATTCTTGGAGCTAAAATATATTTTTGCCAAAGTTCAGCAGAGTAATGGAGCTATGTAAAGCTTGGCCTGTTTAGAAAATGAAGAAAGAAAAAGAAATGTTTCTCAAATACAGATTTCGATTATTTTGTTGTTGTTGTCCATTATCCATTAAATAGTCAAATGTTTTGAATAAAAAGCGTTATAACTCTCAGCCAAAAAACGCCAGAGCCTGCTGCCTTGCCTGAAGAAAACCTTTAAACCCAATATATTTCAGCCTAAGTAATTGTTTAAATATTACTTGAAAACTACATTATTTGTGATAAGAAGATCAAATATCCTATAGCCATCATTTAATGTTTCTGTTTCTGTGTTCTGTTTAGCTAGGTTTGTGTGTGGTTTGTGATCAGATTTAAAATGTAAGGACACTGGCCGCAAGAGGCCACACATGATAACTGAGAGCGGAACCTGAAACATTCATGTCATTAAATTGTAAACATTTATATTGAGTTGAGGTAGTCTATACAACATGTATCAATAGACATGGGACCTAAATGTTAATAATGTTAGTGGGAAGGTGTTGATATTAAAATCACTAATGTCCGTAAAGACTGCCAGTACCACCTGCTTAAATCATTGGCACCTGGTTGCTCTTATGTCTACTATGAGCAAATACTTTGAGAGGCTTTTCAGACATTATATTGTTCATCAATTCATGCAACCCTGGACCCACTGCAGTTTTCTTACAAAAGTCCACAGATAATGCAAAAGCCATGACATTGCACACTACTATCTCTCAAGACAAGGACACATATGTAAGAATGTAAGAATGCTGTTTTTGAACTACAGCTCAGTTTTTAATAGAATTGTTCCTTCAAGACGTGACATCAATCTCCTTGATCTGCGTCTGAACAGTTCTTTGTGCAACTGGATCTTGAGCTTCCTGACAGGTCGATGCCAGGTGATCAGGAAGGGCTGTACCACCCCTACTCTGCTGCGTCTACCTGCATGGTTTCATTGCTAGTCACAGCTCAGATTAGTAGAGGACACGACTATCATAGGTCTGATCTCCAACAATGACGAGACAGCCAATAGAAAAAAAAAACTCTTTTAACATTAACAAGACCAAGGAGCTGATTGTGGACTTCAGCGCACAGAAAGTAAACAGATTCAAGTTCCTCTGGGTTCATTTCACAGAGGATCTAACATGGGCCGAACACACAACAAAGGTGGTGAAGAAGGCCCAACAGCGCACGTTCTTTCTCAGATGGCTCAAGAGGTTTCGGTATGAATCCCCGCATCATCAGGACATTTGACACGTGCTCTGTGGAAAGTGTTCTGGCAGGCTGCATCATGGAAGATGATGGAGCGGAAAGCCCTGCACATGGTGGTACGAACAGCCCAGCCCAGCAGGGTTCAACTGCCAAACTGCCTAGATTTTTCCACCAGTTGCTTTCTAAGGAGGACCAGGAGAATCATAAATGACTCCACATGGCAGGAGGTACAGAAGGATCATCACCAGAACAAGCCGGTTTACAATCTGCTTCTTTCCCCAGGCTATCAGGCTGCAGAATAGCAATGGACACCAACTCTTCACAATAACCTATTCTGGAACTAAATACAGTTGTACTTTACATGCACATGTACGACTTTTTTTTCAGTCCCTACATGGACCTCACATAAATACTGTGTATTTAACTTGTGTTAAAGCTGAGTGGCTATGCTCGTATGCATTTTTCTCAGCTTTCCCTAAAATGTCAAAAAAGAAGCTGAGCATTGATTCCCTTCAATGGGACTGCATGGAATGTCTTTTTTTTTCATTGATTCAAAACTCAACGGTCATTGGATAAATGCCACGATTTTGTCCCTCCCCCAGAAGCTAAGCATTTCTGGGGGTGAACGGAGCTGTGGATTGGTCTGGACCCAGAGCTTCTGCAAGATGATTGGAGGATCAGTCAAAAGGCTGAATCCTGCTTTGATTGACAGCTGTTTTGAGATATACACCGTCACCTAATAACAGGGAGCTTCTGTCTCATCGCAGCTTGTGCAAGTGAAGTTGTAAGTCCCTGGAAAAGATGCCAACTTCGACCGATAGGATCACAGATTCTAGGAACTGAGGGCAGAATTTATGTATGAATAAATTGACATTTTTAATTATATAAGCCGTCAATAAGCTTCCCCTCTTTGAAAGACCAGCAGTCGCCACTGCTGTGCCCCTCAAGACTTTCTCTCACATTTCACACCTGTGTAACTGTGACGTGACAATAAAAGTGATTTTATTTTATTTGGCCTGGTATTATAACCTATCCACCTTGAGGATCTACCATCATTTAATTTAGATTGAATGGAATGCATTTCAAAAAGTGACCCTCTCCTGCCCTTTAAATTCAAATAGCTCACCCTACACTGATGCATGATTTCTTTTGAAGTAATAAAAATAATGATAATATGTTATACTTAAATAGCATCTTTAACCATGCTCAAAGACGCTTTACAAAGGTAAAATATTACATGTGCTTTAAGTGATTTTAGGTAGTAACTCTAGCTTGTTGCATTAGCATAAACCTAATCCATATACAGTACTCAATGAAGAAATGGACATTTGTTCTTTCTGTTACACTGTGGTGTGTGTTTTTATTTCATGGCACAGAATTTTAGGGAAGAATTTGAGCTATAAACTTTCTAATGAACAGCCCACTATATGAACCACCTTTGATTCTGCATTAGAATAATATGAAATTGTAAATTGAAATACATTATAATATTTTGAGAAACCATGTATTATTAAATATACAATCAAGTATGCAGCTTTTTAAAAAGCTAATTAGCTTTCTATGAGTAAGCAGGTTAAAATGTGGATTTGAAAGGTTATTTCATCTTTGGGCAACAGGAAACAAGTTTTCCTTCTTTTCATAAATATTTACTCGGGCCTCAAGGTAGCTGCCCACACTATTACTGTCAAAGAGACCAATGGCAGCGATGTTATGGGCCTGCAAAAACAAAAGTAAAATAAAAAATAGTTTCAATAATAGCGATGTGTAGCCATGTAATTAGTGCAATAAGAGAGACAAAGTAAGACAGCAACTGTGAAGAGGCAGCATGGGAATTTTTTTTTCATCCAGCTGAATGGATAAAGCTTGTACTTGCTGTACAATAAGCAGCACTCATCACCACATGGGTGTTTCAGTCCTCCTTTGCTCCCAGTACTCAAAGGGAGTGGGTTGAGAAAATGAGGGAATAGTGACACCACTGGTGGTGCAGTTTGCCAGTAATGAGGGGGTGTGCTGACAGAGAGCACGCTGGGGAACAAGCTTTGATTATTCAGCTCCACTGGTTCCCACTCTTACAAGGATTGACCCAAAGAACTAATCAGTTGAGCTGTCACATCAACCATCCCCTTCCTCACTGAAACCACCAGCACTGATTTGTGCGCAAAATCAATCCAATTGTTTATGTTCCGGTGTGAAAAGCTAGACTGTTGAAGAGATTGCATGTATAAACATTTTAAATCCATTTGCGGGCCCTTAAGTAAATGTTATAACCAGAGCAACTAGGGATTCGGCAAACATGAAACTATTGATCATTACTTTTCTTCACCTTGGCAGGGAGTTGCAGAGAACACATAATTTGATAAATGAATTGGCATGACACATGAAGTCCAAACAAGTTCTTGCTCATCATGTTAACATAATTAACATAAAATACAATTTAACAAATTAAGGTTTACGATACTTTCCCAAGGGCCCAACAATGGCAACTAATCAAGGGTGGGGCTTGAACTAGCAGCTTTCCGATAACTAATCAAGAAACTTTTACATTTTCCGCATTTAGCAGATGCCTTTATATAGTTACAGTATACAGTCTGAGCAATGAGGGTTAAGGGCCTCAAGGACTCAACAGTATCAACCTGGCAGTGGTGACTGCAGCTACAGCTGGCCCTAACTTAACTTTATAATATTATAAAATGATTTTGTAAATAGAGAATTTAGTGTTTCTTTGCAGATAAAGGCCTGAAATTAAAACAAGTAAAACTGAATGTTGTTGTCTTATTTTTGTTAATACTACAATAAGATGATAGGAAATTCACAACTTTTAAAAACAATGTAAAGTGATATATAAAAAGGTATTTAAAAATTATTGCACTTTAAAGAAGTAAAATAATCACATTGGTACTGATCATATAACTTCACTTTAAATGATCATATTAATCATGTAATTTTTCTTATGTGATTATCAGTGGGACAGTTGGACTATTGTGGAAATGTTATGGTACAGCAGCAAATCAGCGGTTTGTCTGACAGGCAGGGCTTATTATTAGCAGAATCATATTCCCATGGTCAAGTTTGGAGGTGGTTTAGTTATGATTTGGGGATTTTCTGCTTGAGGAACTGGAAATCTTGACAATGAGGACTTACAGAGATGAGTATACATTAGTGGTAATTAGACTTTCCAGCAAGATTACAATCTTTAAAAAATGACTCTCTTAACAAATAAAACTTTACTTACTTAACAGTTTTCCAGTGAACTTTCGGTTCTGAGAAGAAACCAGTGGCCTTTGTTTGCTAGGAACCTATGCTTAGTTTTCCCACTCAAAACATGACATCACTTCCTGTGTTTCTAGATGTCATAGAGGTCTGAGTGGGCTGGGTTTTCAGTTAGTTTATGTGAGAGCTTAAAGTGGGATCAGAATCTGATTTCTGGTCTCCTTTGGTTATTGAATTGGAATTATTTAACTTTATTTTACTTGCACCTCAGTTCGATATTAACCCACAACTTGAGCTGCACCATTACAATGAGGTTTAAAAAAATCAATATTAGCATGAATGACATTAAATCTCAATGATCTGGAAGCTGTGGCATTATGATTGGTTGAATAATTTACAAGAGAGATGTCAGGACATCACTTACTAAACTCACTTGGGGTGGCACAGTGGCTTAGTGGGTGGCACTGAATAATGGGCCGGATCCTTTCTGTGTGGAGTTTGCATGTTCTCCTCGTACAAAGACATGCAAGTGAGGTAAATTGGATACATAAAGTTGCCCATGTGTTTAAGATTGAACTAATGATTTTTTAAACAGTAATTACCTCTCCTGCCATGAATATAATTAAAGTAAGAAAAGCATGATGTTATAATCCTGATAAATGAATAATAAATAAATTCTGAAATCATTTGTTAGCGATTAAAGGATGTTCCATGAGAGTTCCAAATAGAGACTGAAGTTTGAATAACAGTTTACGTCAAACATTTTTTCATGACAACTACACAAATTTAAACAGTTCTTCAAAAGTGTTCTTCAAATGTTGTACAAACATCATAATACGTTTTAGGATGAGGGGGGTTACAGTTTCCCAGTCCCTGAAAAACATCCCCATTGCATGATGCTGCCACCACCATGTTTCACTGTGGGGATAGTGTTTTTGGGGTGATGAGATGTGTGAGATTTGAGATGAGATTTGCGCCAGACAAAAGTTCCATTTTGGTCTCATCTGACCAGAGCACCTTCATCCATACATTTGGGGAGTCTCCCAAATGCCTTTTGGCAAACTCAAAATGAGCCTTCCTATTTGTGTATGTAAGTAAAGGCTTTTTTCTGGCCATGAAGCCCAGCACTGTGGACTGTACGGCTTATTGTGGTCATATTGACAGATATTCCAGTCTCTTCTTGGAAACTCTGCAGCTCCTTCAGGGTTACGTTTGGTCTCTGTGCTGCCTCTCTGATTAATGTCCTCCTTGCCCGGTCTGAGAGTTTTGGTGGGCGGCCCTCTCTTGGCAGGTTTTTTGTAGTACCATGTTCTTTCCATTTGATGATAATGGATTTGATGGTGTTCTGGTGGAGATTTGGATATTTTTTTATAACCCAAACCTGACCTGTACTTCTCTACAACTTTGTCCCTGACTTGTTTGGAGATTTCCTTGGTCTTGGTGTTGCAGCTTCTGGGGCCTTTCAGAAAAGGTGTGTTTATACTGACAGATCATGCGACACTTAGATTGCTCACAGGTGGACTTCATTTCACTAAGCGTCTGAATGTAATTGGTCGCACCAGAACTTTTTATGGGTTTCATAGCAAAGGCGGTGAATACATATGCACATGCCAATTTTCAGTTTTCATTTCCACAAT
>JAYDZG010000015.1:11620663-11640958 GCA_034509265.1 Microcambeva bendego | reverse complement strand
CTTTTGGATTTAAAATACTCTTTTTATCACTGTGCAGTGGAATTTCTTATCTGCATTTTAACTCAATCCATGCAGTGAAACATACATACACACTAGTGAACACTAGGGGGCAGTGAGCACACGTGCCCGGAGTGGTGGGCAGCCCTAGCCATGGTGCCCAGGGAGCAGTTAGAGGTTAGGTGCCTTAGTGGCTAGTTTTGAACAAGCAAAAGTAATAAAAAAAACTTACTCATTACAGAGCATCCCACAGATGCTCAATTGGGTTCACGTCTGGGGAATTGGGGAGCTGGATGAACTTGGAAATCTTAGTCGTGCTCCTCCAACCATTGTCGGACATTTCTAGCCATGTGACTTCGCTTTGTCTTGCTGGAAGATCCCATCTGCACTGGGAAAGACGACCAGCATGTATGGGTGTATATGATCTTCCAGGATGGATTTATATGCTAATAGGTTGAGGGTGCCTTCCACATCTTACATGCACACCAGGCCAGTTCATGGAATGTGACTTCCTCCATGAGGTACTCGCTGCTAAAAAGGAAAGTAGGCTGTGTTTTTTTGTACAGTTTTTAATTGGGTACAGGTCAGTGAGTCAGCTGTCTGTTTTTGCAGCATTTTCCATGCTGCGTAGGCTTTATGAAGTAGCATATGTATGAGTCGTGACTAATCAGTTCTAGGGTGGACCAGCGCTATTCGCTGTTCCTGCTTTATGGCCAGCGTTTTCCAGGATAATGACAGACCCAGCCATGATTCTAAAGAAAACAACAATAACTAATAAGGTAATGAAGTTTGAATGTAATGAATAACTTAAGTAGGGATGTTACGATACCAGACATTTATGAGTCGGTACCAATACCTCTACCAATACTTCTATACCATGAAGATGAAGAAAAATCAACCAAATGAATGCATGTCAACTTTTATTTAAAAACTCTCTTTCCATGACGTTTTTTCCCCCAACAACTAACTTCATTTACATTTACTATTATTGGTAGGCTACTTGGACAGCATTTTAATTTATCCTGTGCTCACTCCAAATAAGGACGCTGTTCCAAATCCTAGATGCCTTATAATCCTCCTGCCTTCAAATATAAACACTATGTTCTGCTCGTCAGTGAAGCTTAAGTGTTCAGTAGCTAACACCTGTCCCATTGATTAGAATAGTACAATGCTAATGAAACGCGATGTAATTGCTACCTAGATAGACCGTTATAACCTGATTTATAAAGCGATGACTTAATAAAACACTCACTAAACAGTAAGGGAGCGATGCAGATCATGTTTTTGATTTAGCTTTCTCTGCTTATTAGCGTGTGATCTGTGAAACATTTGGTACGTCTGGTACCACAGGAAACAAGAACCGAATATTTTTCAGAACTTTGGTATCAACTTGGTACTGAAGTATCGGTTCTTGTGACGTCTCTAAACTGAATTGAAGTCATGTATTGATAGATGTGAAACTCAAATGAAATTAAAATGTTGTTTCTGTGTTGTATTAGATCTACTCCCACCTGAGGTCATACACTGTGCCGAACGAGCAGCGCTACATCATCCGCATCCTGTTTATTGTGCCCATCTATGCCTTCGACTCCTGGCTCAGCCTCCTTTTCATCAGCAATGACCAGTACTATGTCTACTTTGGCTCTGTCCGAGACTGCTACGAAGGTAAGAATGATTTGTCTCAAACCGGTTAGGGACCAAACAGCATCCAATAGTTTTACAGTGACCGAATTGTGGTTTTCTGTACTAACATGGTGACATTTTAAATTTTTCCATACAAATTATACTGTATGGCCGAACACATGTGGATGTCTGACTATGGGCTTGTTGCACATCCAATATAACACAAAATCATTAAAATAGTGAGATCACTGGATCAAGCATAACAGCCACACCTCTGAGAAGAGTTCAGTGCAGATTGTGAAAAAAACATTTGTATCACTTAGCACTGGTGATGGTCAAAAAAGCATCAACTGGTATTCAAATTAATTCCCAAGCTGTTTAATGGGGGGTTGTCCAGTTCATTTATTTATTTTAAGCAAAGCTTTTCATTTCAGCAGTTGCTATGGGTGGTAGGATGGATGGATGGATGGAAGGAATTTTTAGATAGGGTGAATGGATATGCCCCTAGTGTTCTATTGTGTATGTGTGTTTTGAGTTAATTAGCTGATTAGATTGTTCAATATTGAACCTTTTCACAATATTCTAATTGTATGAGAAACTGAATTTGGGATTTGTGTTGGTTGTCAGTAATATTCATCAAAATTAAAATGAATAAACATTTGAAATGTATCAGTCTGTGTGTAGTGAATGAATATAATATACAAGTATCACTTTTTAAATGGAATTACTGGAATTAATGGAACTTTTTCATGATCTAATGTTTCATGTTCTAATTTTATGACCAGCACCTGTAAGTTAAGCAATGCATTTTTGTTCTTGCATTTTAAAAGTAGTTGGACTTAATATACTGATATTTGTTTGAATAGATGAAGCTTTTATTTCACATTATTGTTCCTCAACAGCTTTTGTGATCTACAATTTCCTGAGCTTGTCCTTTGAGTATCTTGGAGGAGAAAGTGCCATAATGGCTGAAATACGAGGCAAACCCATTCCGTGAGTATTTTTTGGGTTTTTTATTTTATTTTTTTTGTTCTTTAGAACGGCCTTTTTCTCGTGAGCGCATTGGATGACACAAAATGTGATCTACAGTTAGGGGTCACCACCATTAATCTTTTATCCAGTTCACATAAACACCTGCTGTTACCAACCATCACGCCACACAAGCTGAGCCATATTTATAGGAGCTGAATCAGAGTTTGCTTTAGGTATGGACTAAATACTGCCTGTGTATAAGCATGAATCAGTAAACTTCACACCACAACTAAAACGAAGCCCAGAGTAAATGTTAGTCTGCAGGTTCGCTTTAATTTAGTGCAGTTTCTCACAGGAGAGACAGATATTCTAGATCATTTGGAATTTTTATACTGCCTCAGTGATGAAGGGCCAGCTGCTCCATCGTTCCTAAATTTCTCCTCTTCCTTTTACGTTCTTCCGTTTGTCTTCAATGACACTAAGTTTTTCTCCCGATTCACTGACCGTACCGTGGTTTGAATTCACTCTTCTTATCAGGTGCCGGCAGATTTTCCTCACGTCCTTCCACAATCCTTTCCAGTATTGTACTTGATTTAGCAGGCTTCGAAACACCACCCAGTACATGGTGGCTCATGATAACGTTCCTACTTTCCAGTGTCCAGCAACTAATTAGACTATTTTGTTGCTCAGACCAAAACTTGCACACTGCCCATAATGTCACACAGATTAACCCTTATATCAGTGCCATGCAATGCAGGCTAATACAATTATTGTCAACTCAATAGGTAGACATCATGCTTTTAAGTTTCACTGAGAATAATATTTCATGAACAGTTTTTTTTATATAGAAATAAATACATTTTGAAGTAATGTTCAAACTTTTAAGGATGTAAAACAAATGCTATCTTATTTTAACACGTACTGGACCGATTAGTCCAACGGCATGTGAAAATACAAAAAATGGGTTAGTATGTGAATTAAATGTGAAAATATTGTCTGTTGGAGAAAAATGTTACTCGTACTTGTCAAGTTTGTGGCTAATGATATAAAATCCATGTGAATTCAGTAGACATTTTCCCCCCAGATTTTTAGGAATAAAGGTGTTTATACACAGCTGGGAAAGCTGGGATAAGAGCGCATGGTCGGCTATTGTACAGCGCATCTGGAGCAGTAAGGGTTAACGGTCTTCCCAACAATGGCCTGGATTTGAACTGCCAATCTCTGGTTGACAGCCCAAAGCTATACCCATTAGGCTACCACTGTCCCTTTAGCTTAAGTTATTTTAATACACATCTGTTGCAGTTGCATTTGTTGGTCACAAGGTAGCGCCATACTGGGTTGTTCGGTAGCATTCTCTTAAATGACTGTCATTAATAACAGTAAAACATACACACATAAAAAAATAATGTATTTTAAATAGCTGTTCACTCAAATAGCTGTGACCGCCATTCATGAACGGGTTAATCAACACTGACTTTTTCTTGCTCTGTGCTGGTAAGAACAGGATAGTACACTTAGACCCATGACGTCAGTTTATATTTTTGTTTGGTTTTGAGATGAATTCAAATTTAGTGCCTAAAGAACTAATTTGAACCAAGAATACGCTGCAATATCATAATTGCAACAGCTGTCGTTCAAAACTACTTGAAGCGGTGTGGCGCTGAGATGAGCCATTAAAAACATCCAGATGCTCCCACATTTGAACAGAGAATTACAGAGAACTGCTTGCATTTAGAGAGCCTTTTCTCTGACTACTTTTCAAAGTAAATAAGAAACCGTTCGGGTAAATTGAGCCTGATCTGATCCCACGCCGAGAGTGAATAGTAATGATAAAGATTTGGGGTTTGGTGGGTGTCGATTAGTGTTTTAAAATCATTCGTTTTAAATGTGCAACTAATACACTGTAGACCGCAAAAATCAGTGCCGGCCCCGAACCCAGATAAATAGGAGGGTTGCGACAGAAAGGCTCAAATGTCGAGGCCACTTTCGTCCTGGGACCACTCCAAGCCTTAGATATTATTTGACCTGACTCTCGTGAAGATCTATGAACAGTTGTTAAGAGGCTTTATCTATAATGTTCTTATCAGTGTGTCTTGCTACTGGTGGACTTTTATTTCTTCTTAATGATACTTGTATTTAACTTCAAACATTTTTGTCATTATGGTTTATTAATTGTAGATAATTGGATAAAGGTTGATAAGTCACTCGCACAGTAGGGCCAATAATTGAAACTCCCAGTTGTGTGTGTATAAGAATTGGATACATACATTAGATGAAGAATCAGTCAGAGGACCCCAGCAGCAGTGAAAATAGTTTAATTAATATCTTAATGCCCTTTAAATGTCCCCAGTCGACTGTGGCAGCCATTAAGTCAGACATAAATCCCTATTTAGTACCAGATTTTGCAGAATGCTTCAAACTTAAGATTTTGGTTTCCAAATTGACTTAAAATTAAATACAATAAACATTTACTACAATCTAAACGGTTGAGGGTATGTGGTTACTTGATTGTTGGGGGCTTGAACTGGAACCCTTTTGATTACTAGTCCAACTTTCTAATCACTACCCAATGCAAAAGCTTTGTCAAATCCAAGATTGTGTTTAGAACGATTCTGCAGGATCTGTGCACTTCGTACACATAATTATAAAAATGTGTGCGCAGATTGCCTCACATGCATCTCAAATTCCAAATCATCTGGTTTTCCAATCTTAAAGTGGACCTGTCTGATCACACCTGCCACTCTTGAAAGACCATGAATAAATCTTGTAGTCAAACAGATCTGAATACAAATTCCGACCTACGCTCGTATCTGCTGCTTTATGCAATTCCATGACATGAATCTGAAGGCTTCAAAATACTCCCTGTTGCCCTCTTTAGTCAGAGAAGCAATTTCTAGAACAGGAGTGTTAAAAGAACAGCTGAATTTATTCAGCTATAATCAGAAGCACTACAGTTAAACACAGAAGGGCATTAAATAGCATTTCATTCCAGAGGAAATTGGCTAGATCTAAGCTCATTTACAGTTAAATGACTATTGTCTCCAATCCAAGACTGCTTATTCAGACGTTATGTAGATACATTAAATGTATATAAATTCATTCATTCAGGTAAAATGACAAACAAAATAATATGCATTGTATTCAAAGGAATTGTGTCACAGGATAAAATGATTACACAGTGAAAAATATTAATTATACAGTTATACATATTTCCAATCCACTTTTTCCTTTAGACAAAGTGTTATATGATGATGAGAGGAAAATCATATAACGATCGAAAACAGAGCTGTGTCATTTAATCCATGTTCTCTGTAATTTGCTAAGGAGCATAAAGATTGGACTCTGGAGCAAGATGTTGAAGCCAGGATCCATCTAGCTCAGATTGTGAAAGAGTGGTTCAGGAAGCATGAGACATAATTTTCTTGGATTGGCCACCACAGAGGCCAGACCTGAACCCCATTGAGAATCTTTGGGATGTGCTGGAGACAAAGGACTTTGCACTGTTGTCCAAATCTCCCATCATCAATACAAGAACTCTGGACAGAAATTAATGTTGCTAGATTGCAGAAGCTTGTGGAAACCATGCCACAGCGAATATGTGTCATAATCAAAGTGAAATATTACATTTTTGCCAGGCATTGTACTAGGGGTATAAAATTTATGTCTCATATATTTTGAATCTCCTGGGTTCAATTCCCGGGGGGCGGGGAAGGTGGGGGGATATAAGTCTAAGTCTTTCTGTGAATAGTTTGCATGCTCTCCCTGTGTCAACGTGGGTTTCCTTTGGGTACTATGGTTTCCTCCCACATTCCAAAGACATGCTACCAGACTGATTTGAGACACTGAATTATCCTGTCCATGTGATTTGCACCCATTGAAGAGCTAGGATAGTCTCCAGCACCCCTACCCGGCCCTAATAAGGATAAGTAGTTAAAGTGGTTATAAGCAAGTGAACTGAGTTGATATTTGGAGTCGTCTCATCATATAATTCACGTCCACATGTGATTTGGCACCGAACTGGTTCAAGAACGAGACTTCAGTGGAAGTGGTCAGCTGGTCAGAAATGAGCTAGTAGACTTTTATTGTCATTCTGCTGGTGTAAAACTTGTAAGAGGCTCTGTCTTATTTCTCAGCTGTGTCTCGATCTGTTTTACACAGGTCGAGTTGTCTGTACGGCACCTGCTGCCTGGGTGGAATGAGCTACTCCATCGGCTTCCTCCGATTCTGCAAACAGGTTTGTTTCTCTATGATTGGCAAACATCTGGGTATATAAACACTGTGGTGCAAATATAGTAAACATCAAAAATCCTATGTAATATTTACAGTGCAATTAAACACTGCAACACACTTAAAAGTTTGATCAAAGGCACGTTTACCACTGAGCGTAAGCTTTGCTACTAATTTCGGGATCCGGTTCACTTGCTTCATTTGAGTCACTTGTGCGCTCATCAGGTGTAGCTCGTTAACATAGCGACACAGCGCTACATAGTCCTGGTAGATTTAGAAACAATACATAATGAAAAAATTATACACACATGCAAACTAACACTGCTAAACAGAATTTTTAATAATATAAACAAACACACCAACATAACCCTGCCATAAGTGTCCATGGGATACCTGAAGATCAGCTCCACACCCTTATAAACAACAGAGGCAGAGTACTGTGTGTTAAATGTAGAACAACATTCACATACTAACAAATAATAACAAACTGTGCACATATGTACATCGCAAAAGCAAGAATTCAATGTGCCAATCAGAATATAGGGTTAATTCAGACTTCGACTCGTGAGTCCTGAGTCAGTTTGAAGATTCGATTCGTTCTACTTGTCACAGCACTGAAATTGCACCTCTTGAGATTAATTTCTGTCCCACAGTCCAAAAACATGCAAGTGAGGTTTTTTCGAAGCAGTTCCTTGCAGCATCTTCAGAAATAATTAGACCAGCTTTATTAGGAACGTTCTATTTAATTATCTTCACATTGCTTGCAGGAAAAATCTACAAGTGTATATTCATACACCCTTTGTACACGCTTTGTGTTCATTTCATTTTGAATAGATGTTGTTCCTTTGTTATCCATGGGTATATTCTT
The DNA here is from genome assembly GCA_034509265.1 of Microcambeva bendego. NCBI lineage: Eukaryota > Metazoa > Chordata > Actinopteri > Siluriformes > Trichomycteridae > Microcambeva > Microcambeva bendego. The sequence continues at coordinate 11,633,271 of JAYDZG010000015.1, read as the reverse complement.
AATATGTCATTGTAAAGATGGAAAACATCATAAAATTTGGTGGTTTTGTCAAAGGCCATATTTTACCCCATTAAAAATGTGTGGAGGACACTCTGCATCCATTCTGACTGAGCTTTTAAGGATCTGCTTTTGAGGAACTGTTGATATTAGGAGGGAGACATTTCGCTTTAACGTTGTAGATCAAAATACCTGATAATAGCCCGTCGGGCTTTCAACTGATTAGCTCAGAAACACTTTAGATGTAGTTTCAGCACTAAATCCTTCAACGTGTGCTTTTGATCCCTCACCTACTCGGTTTTCAAACAGGTTTTAAGCTCATTATCTGAAGACTGTCAGTCAGTCACAGCAGCAGGGACTCTTCACAAAAACTTAAGATAGTAGTTATCAGACTATTGTAAAATATATTTAATAAATACAGCCCATATATATATACATTTAGCAGACACCTTTATCAAAGTGACTTACATTATAGTTACAGTATACAGTCTGAGCAATGAGGGTTAAGGACCTTGCTCAGGGGCCCAACAGCTGCAAGCTGGCAGTGCTGAGGTTTGAACCAGCAATCTTCCCATTGCTAGTACAGTACCTTAACCACTTGGCTAGGGCTGGTATATATGTGTAAATCTGATCAGAAACTGCATCTAAATGTTTAACCGATTATGGTAATAAAGTTTAAGTTGTTCAACCAGAATATTGTCGCTGGCCAATGAAAAACATGTATCTCCATTTTTAGCCCTTCTCACTTCTTACATGTTTGGATTGTGTGTTTACACTTCACTGTTGGTAAAAGCAAACCTTGACCTGTAAACCAACTTTGCAAAACCTAACGTTACCTAGGAAGTTTTTGGTGAGTTTTTGCCTCCTGAAAAGCTGGGGTTTTGGAGATATGTTTTATTTATCGGACCGCAACGACATGCAAGCTCAGATGGTTCAAAGACATTTACATGTTTCTTTCTCGTAATGTTTTTTTTTTCATTATGATCATCCAGGCCACACTTCAGTTCTGTGTTGTGAAACCCATCATGGCCATCATCACTATCTTCCTTCAAGCCTTTGGGAAGTACCATGATGGAGATTTTAAGTAAGCTACGATTTGCATTGTGCACTTACAAATAAATAATCACTTAATATACTGCCAAAACAAATGTTTACTCACTGTTTTTCCCTCTAGTGTTAATGGAGGGTATCTCTACATTACAATCATCTACAACGTCTCTGTAAGTCTGGCCCTCTACGCTCTGTTCCTCTTCTACTCTGCCACCAGTGACCTCTTGAGGCCGTATGAACCAGTGCTGAAGTTCCTTACAATCAAATCTGTCATTTTCCTCTCATTCTGGCAAGGTAGGTGACAAAAATATATTATTACTCCCAGCAAAACAAAGCCTACAGCTAATGAAAACAGAAATCAGTTACTGAACTACTGGTCTTGTTACGGTTCTCAGGATTTTTATGAATGTTATTACTCTTGGATTTTTCTCTGTGTAAAAAGAAACAAGTTTCCAAACTCAATAATTGATCTGTTTTAGCAAATTAACTATAGGTGTGAAAACACACTTTCTATCTTTTATTTTATTATATTTTTGACTTTGCATATAACTTTCAAAGTTACTTTCTTTGACTTTAGAATCCCATAAAACCACTGAAGATTTTCTAAGATTAGGGCAGATCTCCAGGTTTACATATTACTTAAGGCCCAATCTAATTCTCGGCTGTTTAAATTGTGAATTAGTCATAACGTAAGGTTTGCATTTATCAATTTTGCCTTCAGGTCCTTCACATTTACTGGTTACTACACTCATATACTGCAGTGAAAATTCTACACTAAGGGCACTCTACAGTGAATAAGGCGCAGTCTCTGACACGCCTCTATGGATGTTTCACTGTTTACATTCAACCATTACGTTAGGCTGTGCTGTGTACTGTAGCTTCCATTTATTCTATCATTCCGTGTATGAGTGTTATTTAAGGATTGACATGAAATGTGAAGTCTGGCTTCCAATAATTTAAAACGGGGCTGCCAAGTTTTGGGCCCGCATGCCGTCTCTTCTTTTGGCCCGCCTCACTAGATGAATGCAGGGTGTATTTTTGTCAGTAGATGGGAATTTCTTTTAACGGGTAAACTTCCTATAGCGCTTATAACCACAATTTTACATGAAAAAGTGGAGAGCAGAGTGGGTGTTGTGGAGCTTCTTCCAGCCTGGATCAAGTCACTCATTATGACACGAGTGAGACCGAGTTGCCAAATTGGGCATATTTGTGCCAAATTAGGTGGAGGTGTTGCAGATTGGTGGGGGGAAACTTGCTTTTTTGAAATATTTTTGGCTGAAAATCAGTGATGCAATCTGGCAACCCTGGTGAGGCTGTTAATTAAGGAGGCAGTGGCATATGGATAAACTAAAAAATGAAAAATAGTTGCTCTGTATTCCTCAGTTTATATTACATCTAAATCTTTTCTTCTTACCAAAATGATATTTTGCTCTGCATGTTTTCTTTATAAACTGGCATTTGTTCAAATGTTTCTGCTCCTAAAAAGGAAGATTTTCTATTATCTGTTGTAATCAATAAAAGCTTTGTTATTTCTGAGAGAAAGTAGTGTTTTTTTATATATGAAATATGTTATATTTTAATTTAATGCAATAATTTTGAATAACTGCTTAGTTTTGTTTTCTGAGATTATTCGGGCTTCCCAGGTTAAAAACAACTTTTATAATATATTCTTATTTTGTGGTTCCCTATTGGTCTGCTAGTTCGGTATATCTTTGTCTGTATTTTTAAGCTGACACTGTACTGCATATAATTGATAGTGATGATGCGTTTCAAACAAACGAATAACTTTTCTTCTGCAGGCATGATTTTGGCCATTTTGGAGCGCTGTGGGGTGATCCCAGAGGCTCTCATCATAGATGGGCACAAGGTGGGCGCCGGGACGGTGGCCGCCGGCTGGCAGAACTTCATCACTTGCATTGAGATGTTCTTTGCCGCGATTGCCCTTCGCTACGCCTACAGCTACGATGTTTATCAAGAGAAGAAGAGCCACGCTCCAGGTCGGCATAACGTCTAAAACTGCCACTGCTTCACTGAGCTTTTAGTTTTGAACTTTCGGGAAGTGTTCAGTCGGGGTGTTTCAGAGGAATTTGACACAGTAATGTCTCTTATGGAGACGACTAAAGACAGCGGGGGTAAGGGTTCAAAGTAAATCTGGAAAGTTCAGCTTCCCTTTTGAGCGCTCAGTGGTCTGTGTTTACTAAGAGACAGATCTGGGACGTAGCTTGTGGCATTAGCACGCTTGATTTAAGTATTAGAGAAACTGATAACCATTTCATCCACTAGACTTTTCTTTTACCGCTGAGCGCAGTCTAACTGTCTGAATGACAATGCCAAAAGCAAGGAATTGCTCTGTGCTTTGAGAATAAGCTTTCATCTTTTTTGTGTTTCAGCATCTCTTTTATTAATTTTTAGAGCTGTGTGGGGATGTTTTTAATTTTAGACTGTAAGGAAAACTGACATTGTTAGAAATTTGGCATTGAAAAGTGCAGGAGACCAGGTCTTCAGTCCACATACAGACATATGGACAGAGACAATATAAGTTTTAATATCTTTGTGAATGCTTTAAATACTGTAGGAAAGACGTCTATGTAGTGTTTATGTTGGGTTATATTACGAGGGTTTTATTTGTATTCATATTGACGATATTTATTTCGAAGGAACCAGCCGAATTTCACAATCACATTTATGCTGTCCATTTAACTTCAAATTAATCAGCGTAAAAACGAAGTTGAATATGAAATAGCAGCACTGCATTGATTAACCACACAGCAACATAAAATCGCTGCTTAGTTGAGCTTCTCTTCTTCAAATTGAGACCAAATTTATATCTGTGTGTTATTCCATTAGTGATTTAATCCACTCATTGTTTTATTTTTATTTTTGGAGTCAATCTTGTAGGTTTACAGAATGAAGCTTTTCTATAGATCAGGGCACAGCTCCCTGATTTGATTCCAATTAAGAATGAAGAATCATTCTTTGACTTGTTTTCTGTATAAAAGACCCCTGTCCACACTCTCCACCATGGCCAGATTTGTCCAAGGACACCAGGGACATAATTGTAGACCTGCACAAGGCTGGAATGGGCTATAGGACAAAAGGCAATCAGCTTAATGAGGAGGCTACAACTGTTATTATATTATTATATTATATTATTATATATAATTACTATAAAATGGAAAAAACACAAGATGACAATCTTCCTTAGTCTGGGGCTCCATGCAAGATCTCATCAGGGTGATTCTAAGAAAGGTCAGAAATCAGCCTAGAATTACATGGGAGGACCTGGTCAATGACCTGAAGAGAGCTGGAACCACAGTCTCAAAGATCACCATTAGTAACACTACGCTGTCATGGATTAAAATCCTGCAGGGCACACAAGGTCTCCCTGCTCACACCAGCACATATCCAGGCTCATTTGAAGTCCACCAATGATCATCTAGATGATCCAGAGGAGGCGTTGGAGAAGGTCATGTGGTCAGATGAGACCAAAGTCAAGCTTTTTGGTATCAACTCCAGTCGGCGTGTTTACAGGAAGACAAAGAATGAGTTCAACCCCAAGAACACCATCCCAACCATGAAGCATGGCGGTGGAAACATCAAACTTTTCTGCAAAGGCGCAGGGACGACTGCACCATATTTAAGGGAGCATGGATACGAATACGTCATGCGTCATGTGATTTTGGCAAACAATCTCCTTCCCTCAGATAGAGCATTGAAGATGGGTCTTCGAGCATGACGATGACCTGAATCACACAGCCAGGGAAACAAACAAGTGGCTCCATAACAAGAATTTCAAGGTCCTGAAGTGGCCTTGCTTGTTTTTAGATCTGAACCCAATAGAAAATCTTTGAAGTGAGCTGAAACTCAATGTTGACCAGTGACAGCCCAGAAACCTGAAAGATCTGGAGAAGATCTGTGTGTAGGAAAGTGCCAAAATCCCTGCTGCAGCATGTGCAAGCGTGGTCATGAAACATCCGACCTCTGTAATTGCAATCAACGGTTTCTGTACCAAATATTAAGTTCTGATTTTCTATTGTGTCAAAAATGCTCTAAAATACTAATAATTATTTAAAAATATCACATTCAAATACTTATTTTCCCCACTGTACTGCCCAGCTGTATGAGCAACTTTTTTGTAATATCTGTCTAATGCCTGGGGCAGCTCCTGTGTGGGTTTGAATGTCAATATAAAATCCCAGTGGGGAGCAGCTGTCACTTTTCCAACTGTAGACATTACAGAATAACTTTGCGGTTAAATGTTTTATTAGCAATTTAATATTTGAGGTTCTCTGACTTGCCATTTTATTGCTCAACATCCTTCCATTGTCATCTTCATATCCCTCTTCGTTTTGGTAGAGTCGTCCTCACAATAAAACCAATGGGCGCATCATCAGATGACCTTTAGCTGCTGGGGAAAAAGGTCAGGAATAGGCAGGTCTCAGTGCTGACGTGTGGGCTCGAGTTGCCCCAAGGCTAGCGTCTTCTCTAATAGAACAAACCCACTGAGAGTTGACACTCGCTCACCGTGCTGACCTATAGTGACATCAGCCCTCGCCGCACATCACACCCGTGGTTCTGACCCTTAAACACACACTCTCCACTGAACTGAAGCAGACACCCACGGTGGCCTGTGGAGCGTAAACACTCCCCGTGGGCCACTAGAGGGCAGAAACAGAGACAGGTGGCCTTACCCAGGGTGCAGCCCGTAGCAATATTTGTCCAGTCTTGCATCCATCAACAGCAAGACCACATGCAGAATTACATTAGGCTGTTCTGAAGATGTGTGTTTTATCATTAAAACAAAGCAGGACATGGATGCAGCGAGGTTAACGATTCTGTTCTCTACTGAGCACAACATTAGGGAAACAAATCAGTGGAGCGATTTAGAGTAAACAACAAGGAGAATCATTCAATTTTTGTACCTTGTACAGATACCCTTGTACAGATACCCTTTTTTGAAGAGGGTTCAGACTCCAGATTGTTTCTGACCATTCTGACCTAGAGGATTTTTGTGTAATTTAGTTGTATGGATAGTTGTATTCAGAATCAAATTCACTGATAATTACATAAAACATGTTTTAGGGGCGTTCCTTGGTAATTTACAACAGTTTAACAAATTAAATCTCTTTTAATTGCCAAACTTTGTGACAAATCCTGAAGATGTAAATCTCACAGAAAAGTCTGCTGGAATATACCTGATGCAATTTGAACTGTTTTGACATAGTTCGGAAAGACAAGCCTGAATTTATAATTGTCCACAATTCACTCGTCATTGTCAGGTTCAAACCAAGTCATGAATACCTTGGAACTGTCCGAGGAGCTCTGTGATAAAATTTATAGAAAGGCATAGATCTGTTTTTTTTAGAACCCTGGGTTTGAAGGTGGCCAGATTGTAAAGAGTATAGTAAAGAAGAGTTAATACATTGTGTATGTATCTTAAAAACAAGAAAAAATAACCAACATTTAATCTCTCTAGAGCAAGGGTGTCAAACTCATTTCTACCGAGAGCCATATCAGCATTACGTTGACCCTCAATGGGTCATTGATAACATATCCTGCTTCGATTGCTATCTGCTTGGTCATTTTTTTTTTCTGTTAAGATAAATTGATACTGTATATCTGTATTGTACTTCTTTACCACTGACATGACTTGATAAAAGACATGACATATGTTATTTTCTCATTGAATTTCCTTATTTTCTCTACTTAAACATTTTGTATATTTTCTCTATTTGGACATTATTTATAGATATTTTTCAGCTCCATTTGTTGGAAACCTTATGTTAACTCATTACTTAATTTCACTATTTAGCTCTCGCAGGTCACGTAATATGACTTGGCGAGCCGGATTTGGCCCGCGGGCCATGAGTTTGACACAAGTGCCTTAGAGTACACGGTCAAAGTGGGCCTTGTTTAGGAAGCTCAGTCACTCTGAATGAGTTCCAAAACTACAAAGATGATGAGAGAGCCTGTTGAAACGAATCACTTTGTTTCTGCAGTTCTTGAGGCCAATATTCAGATTCGTGTCATTAAGTCTGATCCGGTTCTGCCTTGAAAAATGGAATAAACTGTCCAACGTGGGCAAAGTCTGTAGAGACATTTCCAAGAAGAACTGCAGCTATAATTGCTGCCAAAGGAGTAGCGCTAGCCCGAACACCAGGTTTTGAGCTCCGGATATTCGGCACTGATTGGAAGCGAACATTCAAAGTCTCGGGTTTTTTGTTTTTATTTAATTGAAAACATTGGGCCATAAAAATAGCACTAAAAAGAACACTTAATAAATACTTTAAATACAAAGTGTTTTAAATTTACCAAAATAGCACATATTGTGCCGTTAAAATAGCAGCACAACTTAAAAAAAGAACTTTTTAAATGAACATCTTAACCCCTTTGTGCAGAGCCTCCCGTCGCACACTCATAATCTTAAATCTAAAGTGTGGTGTAAAATTTTACTCATTTTCAGCTGTCTACGTAGTTTTTGAACAAAAAAAAAACGGGATTGCCAGTAGCGTTGTAGAATGGATGTTTGGAACATGTTTATAAAGCATGACGACTTACAGCTTCATCATAAAAAATTATAAATGACCTAACATGGACAGAACTAATGAACAACATATATGCAGCATGTTTTAATTTAATAACTTACCGCGTTATTAAAAAAAAGCTGATTGATCATTAGGGCCGTGCATGTTCCATAACTGTCAAACAATAATACTTACCGCATGTAAATGGTTCTTTAAGCTTGTTGTGCCACCATGATAAGTGAATTGAATATCACATATTTAACACACTGCTTTTGTCTCATCTGCACTCCATTTGAAATGCTTCCAAACAGCTGAGCTTTTCAGCATTTTGCCTCTCTTATACTGCCATTAACCTGAACTGAAGTGTGAAGTGTTTCCAGTTAATTTCTTGGATCCTTTTCTTTGTTCTTGGTGATTAATTTGATTTGCTAAAATGGCAATTGTTTTTAAGCCAAGAGCTTATAGGCCGGATTTAACAGCATGAGATTTCCACCTTTTTGTACTACTCAATTTTCATGGGGCAGCACGGTGGGTAGCACTGTCTCCTCATAGCAAGAAGGTCCTGGGTTGGTTCTCTGGTCTGGATCCTTTCTGTGTGTCGTTTGCATGTTCTCCCAGTATCTGCGAGGAAACCGAACTTCCCGAAGGAAACCCAGACACAGTCCAAAAACATGCAGTCAGGATGATTTAAGACGCTGAATCACTGAATTGGTTAACAACAAGGCGACGGTGTACAAAAGTGACATCATTTGTTTTTCAATTTTTTTTAAAGTGTAGAAACTGTGGTGTATATGTATTTACATATTTATTTATTTATTTTTTACATCCTAGATAACGTCGCCCCCATGCACAGCATCTCCAGCGGACTTAAAGAGACCATCAACCCTGGAGACATGGTTCAGGATGCCATCCACAACTTCTCGCCGGCCTACCAGCAGTACACGCAGCAGTCGACACAGGAAGTTGTTCAGCCCAATCAGAACGGCAAGCTGGGCCCCGTGGTCACCAAGAGCTCAAAGAAATCTGACAAAATCACCCTGATCGACACAGACGACGAGTTCTAGAGAGGCAATGTGTATGTATTTAAAATAAAGGGCTAAAGAGGGCGTGAAGAACCTCATTAGCGGTTCCTGAAACCCAAATTGATCTGAACCTCTCAAATCCCTGCTAATAAAAGCAGATTATTAATGCTTATGTACCCAGTTCTTCAAAAAGGCTTTCTTGGGTAATGAAAGGATTAGCTGAATTAGGACTCCGACTCTTCTGACAGCATTAAAGGGGGGGAAAGGCATTTTTAGTTATATCATGTGTCGTTCAGCTCCGTTCTCACCGACAGAATTATAAGGACGACGTCTGAATCCACGCCGACTGCTGGCACTGCAAATAAACGCAACGGGCTTCAGAGGAGCGTTGTCGGCTGGAACTGACACTTCACAGAGCACCTCTTGCGTGTGCCCCGTTTGAAGTATTGCTCAGCGGGCCTGTGCCTCAGTCTCCCGACAAAAGGAGGCTCCTTTCAAAAACGACAAGGCTTTGGAGCATCACTCTTCAAACTGTTTACGCAGCCCCTTTGAAACTCTTCGGTTCCCCTGCAACACGACAAAAAAAGTGCACTTTAAGAGCGCTCAGGCTGCGTTCACAAGGGCGCGCTGGTTCGGAAAGCGCATTGATATTCATCGCCGGTCTGCTGTGGCGGGGTGGAAGTCATTTTCTTCTTGAAAAGCTCATTAAATCACAGTTAAAGCTGAACACGGTGTAAAATAGGTACAGCAAACCGGCTCATTTTGTTTCGATGGCTGCTATTGTTCTTTGTGGGTGACTGAGCGATTCGCTCATGCAATTCTATTCTCAAAAAAAAGGACACGTCCTGCTGCGTTCATCCATGTCATCAGCATCGGACTCGGCTCAAGATTTATTGTTTTATTTTGAATGAGTTGAATTTGGGGGTAGCATGGTGGCTCAGTGGGTAGCACTGTCGCCTCACAGCGAGAAGGTCCTGGGCTCTACGTGGGTTTCTTCCCACAGTCCTAAACATATAGATGCCCCATATATATATATCACTATGTGAGCGTATATGTATAGCAGAATATATTGTCTACATGCAGGTGGAGGTAAACCGACATGTGAGTAGTACGGATGTAACGATACCCACGATGTGATACAATTCACGATACTGGGTTAACGATACAATTTTTAATTCAAATGAAAGTTTCCTTTTATTATTTATCTTGGAAATAAAAAAATACTTTTATTTATCTAAATAACAAATGCCGTTTTATTTCTGAGGTAGGTTCAAAGTATACAAAACTAAGCCCAGTTTTGCAACTTGGTGCCATGAACCAGGCAAAGTGAACAGCGGCAGCTCACTCTGCTGTTTAAAGTCAATATATATGCATTAAACATGAATTTTCAATTAATTAATCAATTCTCGCGGTGCATGGTTACATCCCAAGTAATTAGTATGCGTTTCTTTGGTCTTTGTTTGGTCGTCAGGTTAGATTTGGTACCGATCAAGCTAATGAAGTATGTGACAGGATGTGACACAATTTACATCTTGTCCTGATGTCCATGATAGGTATCTAGTATACAACTGGCTGTTTATGCATTGTAACCTATTTGTGTGTGTGTGTGTGTGTGAGTGTGTGAGAGAGTGAGCGATTAGGCAGCCATACCTTAGTAGAATGAGCGTTTTGCCAGACACCTTGGTGAAACCTTGTGAACGCAGCCCTAGCATCTCTTGAGAATTCCTGATAAATCATCAAGTAAGATCAGTAATTATACGCACAACAAGCCTGTATTTTAAATTGTAAATATCTGTATATAATTCTTTATTTAGGGGGTGAATAAGTTAATTGTTTGTAATAAATACTTTTTCCTCACTTTTTTCACCTCACAATGGACGTTTTAAAAAGAAATCGTTTAGACTAGTGCACATTTGTTTCATTTTACACAGAGCTGGCATTTCTGAGGTTCAAACAGCTTCATTCACAGATCCTGGTGAGGGTCAAGGCAGGTCCCCTTCCTGGAAAGGAACTCGGTCATTTATCGCAGGGCCCTGTTCTGAATTGCTGCCTCCGCATTCCCGAAACAGCCTTTGTAGACGTCCAGTTGGCTGGTAGCAGTGGTGGCCTAGTGTGATGGACAGCTGCACCACACAAGCGCCATCATGTTTCCTTGTATCATAAAGCTTTGGTGTTTGTCTATGGATGGTTTCCAGACTTGCATTCACTGGATTTTGCCAAGCAGCACTCAAATCCAAGATTGAGCAGTTCCTAATCTAGGGCTTCTGAGGCTTCTGAACAAAGGCTTCATTATGGTCCAAGTAACCAGAGTATTACTGCAACAGTAGCTTAAAACAGATACAGAGGTCCTTTTAGTGTTCAGCTTTAAAGGATGGGAGACTTTTACTTCTACAAGCTAGCTTTGTAGAAAAGCTTTACCCTGTTTACATGTGGGCCACAACCAAAAGCAACACGGTATTTTATTATCACTTCATGCAGAGCTTGGATGTGTGATGTTGACCTTAAGGGGACGGTGGTAGAGAGTTTGAATCCCATCTGTGATGCAGCCACTGATGGGCCCTTGAGCAAGGATGGGCCCTCTTTTCTCCAAGGATGCTGTGCAATGACTGAACCTGTGCTTCCAAACAAGAAGGGATATAAGAAGAAAGCATTTCTATGTACTGTACAACTAAAAATACATAAAAAAGATAAATAAAAAAACATTCCGTACCAGCAACCTTGTAAATGGACTTGCACATTCGTTTCTCACCCCTGAGCAGTTGATTTATGCAACTGGAAACTTCATTGTTTCATGTGCCAAAGCTTCCTGCCTTCAAATATTGGATCTGATATTGGTATAAATCATCTAAGCTTTTGTAAATAGCAATATTCAACATCTTGAGTCAGATTTTGTGGATTTTAACCAATAAAGCTGTCTTGTTTATTAAAGTTCTCACAAAATAAAATGTGAGATGACAAATATTCATAAAGAGCTGTCACTTTTCTTCTTTTATAAGAAACAATTATATGAGAAATCGAGCATAACGGGGTCGATTTTCACCAGAATTGAGTTAGAAGTCATAAAGGAGCATCATTCCGCCTCATAACATGACAAGATGCAAGAATATATAACATTTGAGTTCTTTGGGAAACTGTCATTAAATTTTCATTTATTTTTATTACCTTAATATCATGATCAGGGTTGTGACATGTCTGGTTCCACTGGCAAACATTGGGCGCAAGACAAGCTTGTATGTATTTATTAATGAATTAAATTACCTGTAATGTAATAAACCTGTAATTACCAGCACAAGCCTACATGGGCAACATCAGTTTGCTTTTGCTCAGTTTGGTAGGTCATTGGATGGATGTCGGGCGGATGTCGAGTGGGTCGATGGGTGATGGATGTTGAGTGAATGGATGGATGTCAGATGGGTCGATGGGTTATGGATGGATGGATGGGTGTTGGATGGATGTCTGGTGGTTCAATGGATCCATGTTGGGTAGATCAATGGGTGTTGGATGGATGTTGGGTTTATGGATAGATGGCTATGTTGGTCGACGGGAGGATGGTTGTCAGGTTGGTCAATAGGGGGATGGATGAATCCATCATCTCACTCATGGATGGATGAATCATCAGACAGACCATCACAAATACCACACATACACTGGTTTAAAAACTATGGGTGTGCGGTGGATTATCCATTGAACGAACACAACGATCAAGGTGCTCCCTGATACTCAATAGGGTTCAAGTTCAAGTAGCCGGCTATAACTTCTGCTCTTCCAACCTATGTCAGACGTTTCTAGTCGTGTCACATGTAACATTGTCTTTCTGGAAGATCCCATCCGCCCCTGTATGGTTGTACGTGTTCTTCAAGGAGGGAGTGCCCTCAAAACCTTAAATACCCACCAAGCCAGCTCACAAAACGTGACTTCCTTTATGAGCTACACACTGCAGCCAAGGAAAGTGTGAAGGGGTCTTAATAATGTGACTCGAAAGTATAGTTTGGCCATGAAAAAAATGAACATGAAG
>JAYDZG010000015.1:11599179-11610882 GCA_034509265.1 Microcambeva bendego | reverse complement strand
CCAGGCGCATGCTGGCATTCTCACGTGCCAGCTTATCCACCTCTTGCTGCAACTGCGACTTCTGGCGTTCGAGCTCTTCCTTCTGGGTGACGCGCTTGATGCGGCAGCTGGCGGCATACCCGCGGTTCTTTAGGGTGCGCCGGCGCTGCTTTAGCCGCACCATGTCGTCCTTGGTGAGGCCACGTAGGTGCTGGTTCAGCTCCCGGACGGACATGGCCACGAGCTCATCGTCGCTCAGAGCTGGGGCGTTCTCGCCCGTCTCCTTCTTCACCTGCAACGGAACGTCGATGACACAGATCTGTTTGAACAACTATGGTGTCAATATGATGCTGAAACATTGCAGTTACAGTTTCTGTCATCAACTTCTGCTAGCATTGAAGGAATTGGTTAGAAATGATGAAAACAGCCACAACTTATTCTATTGCTGCATCAGGAAAAGCAACGTACCACTCTATTCAGAGAGGATGAAAGCCAAACAATCAATACCTCAGAGTTCTCAAGCTCAACTCAAATGGACTGAATCATAAGAGTCTGGAGTTGAGCAAGAATGGGCAAACACCCCGCAAGCAAAACCACGAGTATCATAAGTTCCCAAACCATTAAAAGTGGCATTAATCAGAAAGTATTACATCACAGTGATAAACCCTACGGCTGTAACGATAGATACAATTCATGACACAGATTTCTTTAAACAAAATGAAATTTATTTTTTTAAAAGGAGTTTTTAAATATTTCTCTCAAAATAAACACTGGAAGAATGATGTGTTTGTGATAACCCTTTATCTATCTATTCTAAATCACGAATGCCTTTTTTCTGACGTAGGTACAAACTATGCCGAATAATGCTGCAGCAGTAAAACATGCTAGCACACCAGAGTTGGGTTTCTGAATACGTAGTTTCGAAACTCGACCTCTTTGGCTTGGACAAGATAGGATCAGGGAGAAAAATTGAGTGGGAAAAGATAAAAAAAAATATATATATATATACATTTATATCCTAAGTACCATGTACCATACCTAGTAAAGTTTACTTCCGTTTCTATTGGAATAGGAAAACATTTTCCTTTCACACCCTTAAATATGCAATACTTGCCGTAGTAAATCAGCAAATAATATTAGATAATTATTAATGTTATTAATTAATGTAATCACTGGCCAAAATGTTCTACAGCTGAATATATGTGTGGTTTTGAGTGCGTCTGAGTTATGATTCGTTTTGAACGATCAAATTATGAGAATTGGAGTCATTTTAATTGTATTTTCCAAATGCATTATATGATTTATTGCCCCGGTCTATGGATCAGTCATTTTAAGTAACATATTGACTCTCTTTAAGTAGTGAATATGCATAACGGTTGAGTTTAATTAAAAGCTTACCTTAACAGCTTTGTTTGGTTTGAAATTAGTCGTCATACCCTGCATGCAAGCAGCTGGTCGGAAGCAATTGAAAATGTCTGTGGAGAGAATAAAAATGATACCGGACATTAAAAAATATCTTGAACGCCTTTTAGATTCTTAGTTGTATTGTGGATTAATTAGGAATGGATTAAATTGCTATTTTTTATCATCCACAATGACAAAGTGAAGGAATCCACAAAGAGAGGATCAATTCTTCATGATAGATAAATTGGCAAGCATCTGTAGATTGTAGATTGTCATCATCAGGTGTTTCCCAAATGTTTAATTTGAGTTTTAGCTAGGACACTCAAAAACACTCTCATAACTCTCAATGTTGTTTTTGCTGTATGCGTTAGGTTATTGTAAAGGTAGGTGTAACTATAAACCTGCATTCTGAAGGAGGCTTTGACAGACGTCATGGGTGTGTATTCTTAATCTAAACTTTTATATAACATAACATGATTTTTATCGCTGCTTGAATTGTTTTTGCCTTGCTTTGAACACACAGAGGTATGATTTTGCACATTTTTGCACAGGGCATTTGGAACGCAGAATGAAAATTTGGGTTCTTTCTTACCTCCCCCACAATTTGGCTAGAATTTTCAGTGCTGTGCCAAGCATCTTTGAAATCTTTCAAAACTATTGCAGTAGTTAAACAACCAGTTGGGTAGACACATCTTAATCCTAAATACAGCAACACATTTTGGAGCAAAAACTGAATAATGTAAATGTTGTCAACTTATTATATATATTGTTTGAGTTGCATAACAGGATTTTTGATTGGCATGATCTCTTGGGTGTTCTTCTTTTGTGAATCGGTGTTGCTTCCTCTCGAACACACCTAACAGACATAGTTAATAAAGGGATGAGATGAATCAAGTGTTGAAAACAAAGCATAGAACTTGTTGTTGACTCTTGTTTTCTGCTCCAGCACACCCAAACCTATTATATATACAGTATTCTGTGTGATGATGTCTGCATGTTGGCCAGCAGAGGCCAGCATGGTCATACAAACCTGTGTAGAAAACAAGGACCACCCTGTTTATTTGCTGAGAACACTCTCACGGTCCAGTTCACCAGACCGTTACAAGAACCGGAATAGAAACAGGTCAGCCTTTAACGTTGCTCTTTGTCTGATTTCTCTTCTCAGCAATCCAGGCCAGGACAATTTTATGTCTCAATGTGAGCTTTACAAAGCTATTTGAGGAACACGTGAGTTTGGGATGACCCTCCTGGGTAATTTAGCAGTTTGTGGGGTCTGTGTGAGAATGCACACCTGAAATCTGTGCAGGAACGTTGCTATACAGTAGATGGAGAAGCCCTGTTGGATGGGTCACAAGACAAGGCTAGCAATGAAACCTAGTTCATTCTTCTGTAGGCATGTAAGGATATGATGAAAAAAATGAAATTGTGGTCAAATTACAACAGTTCTCTTCATTATTTGTATATATTTTATATATTTTTTATAAATCTAAACAATCTTTTATTTCGGAAGTAGGTGCAAGCAATGCCTAAAATGCTTCCATGTGAATCGTTACATCCTTAGCATTCTGTTATGTGTTATGTGTTATAAATGAACACATATTAGCCAGCTTGTTTTGTACAACTACTTTTTGAGGAATTTCCAAACAGCAGGTCACATTCTTGCATTTAGTGATTTGAGAGCTTCAGCTATGTTTAGATCAAACATCAGAAGGGGGGGGGGAAATCACAAGGTTGGTTTGACTAAATGTCAGAATTTGCTAGTTTCACATACAATAGTCTCTGGAGTTTACTAAACTTTACAGTTTAAAGGAAGGGGTAGAGGCTACCTGGAAGGCCACCATAACCTTAGTGGCAATGGAGCTTTTATTTACAACTTCAATGAGCAGGGATGCTTCAAACCTTGAACCTATTACAGCAGAAGAAAACTGGATCCTGAGAACCCCTGAGAGCCAAGATAAGCATGGGCTAAACAAAGTAGACAGTTACAGAATATCTTCATTAATGACACAATGTGGAGACGGTAGGGTCTGGCATTGCAGCATATGAAACCAACATGACTGTGTGAATGAGGAGGGTTTTCTTAGCATACATTGAGCCTCCAATTTCCAATAAAACATTAGCCTGGATGAGTATTGCTGCTAATAATGTGCTTCTCTAAACAGCCATGATTTACCATTTTATACTGATTACTGTCAGCATCATAATATGTCAATGTCAACTTAAAGCACCTTAAGCTCTAAGACCGATAGAATGTAAATTATAATGGCTGCCAGGGTCATTTATATAAAATAAATTTGAAACAAGCTAGAATGCAAATAAATCTGCAGCAATTAACATGGACCAAAAACTAATTACTAATTACAGTCTATACATTTTGTCTTTCAACTGCTTCCCTATTCAGAGGTCACCACAGTGAATTATTCTGGCATGCATGCACAATTGAGCACAGTTTCTTTTTTTCAAAACAATAAAAGATAGAAAATATGTTTCTTTATTTAGACAATATTCCAATATTCGTGCCGGAATTAATAAATGTGGACCAATTCTCATTACATACTCCAAAATCTAAAGGAATCTTGAAAGAAAACAAGCTCATGATCAGGTGTCCACATACTTTAAGTACTGACTACCAATTACGTCTCTTTATCTTGAGTTTTCCTGTGAAGAGCTTCTTTCATCAAACAGTACCTCACCTAAAATGAGAACAAAGAATGTCGGCAGCAGACAATGGTCACGCTCACCTTTTTTCTTTTTTGTGGGACATGTCAGGATCCGTTTTGCTATGCTCAGACCAAACTGTATGTGTCTGTTTAGGAGATAAGGACAACATTCCAGAGTGCACTGTGTCACTGCAAATAGTTTCCCTTACACAGTCACTGTTATATTTTTACTGTTGGACAATGTGCTCTATCAGGTTCAGGGCTGTGGCTGACAGGCAGACAGGATTCTGATACATTGGGCTTTCCTGGCTTGTTGCATGCCCTTATTTAACTCTCCTGTTTATATTTAGCTCCATGTGCTAACTTTAAAATTTTACCAACAATGCGATTTAAGTGGAAACGTGATAAGTGATACCTCATTAGTATTGCAGCCCTGTATACAGCAACATGCTCAGCAAATGGGAGAGATTATTCTTCAGGGAAGCACATTCCTTATTCTAAAAATAAAAATAATTTATCCTGTCCTGAGTTCTGCATTATTTATTCCTGAGAATGCAGGTTATCTGTATACCTTATCCCTGTTTCCATCTCCAAACAAAACATCTGAATACTTTTTGCACTGACATACTGTTGCTGCTAGCAGAAAACCAGTGGAGACGACCTGGCAAATTTTCTAGTAGCTTTAAAAGAGCTATAATTATTTGAGTTATAATTAATTTGGCTCAGACTAATAATACTCTGAAGGCTTTAAAAGTAGTAACAAAGCAGGGGGAGCTGTGATATAATTTTGTTAGGCAGTGGGCAGCCTAGTGGGAAGAGCTTTGGGTTGCAGCCACTGTTGAGCCCTTGAGCACGGTTGTTAACCCTCTCTGCTCCAAGGTTGCCATACAATTGCTGACCCTTCATTCTACAAACCTGGTCAGGCAGTTCACTTGTTGTCAGGGAGCAAAGAAAGAAGTCTTCTCATAACTTCTTTTTTCCTTTCAATCTATGCATTTCTAATCCCATACCACTTGCACCTCCCCCGCCTGGCTTGCTGGAGAGTCAGGCTTTGCATTACACATCCTAGACAAAACAAATGTTGCATTTTCAGCAGCAATAAGTAGAACCCTGTGTGCCTTTTCCTCCCTCCAACACAGCTATAGTCTCAGCTCCAACACTTGCTATATCAAGTCATATATGTGTAGATGCAGGGCAAGCTGTTATGACTGAAGAAAAAATAAGAACATCTTTATTCTCCATGCAGTTTTACAACTTAGAAGCCAAAGCTCTGCCCACTTGACTACCATTGTCTGAATCTGCATATAGTGTGATATTCTTTTAAATGCAATTTAATACACAGGTGATGGTGTCAGTGGTTGCCACCTAATAGTACTCTATGCCTCCAATCACCATGGGACCAGGATGAAGATGTAAGTGAAAATACATTATTAAAAGTTATAAATAATGATTTTAGGCGCTTGAATGATGCAACCTCATAACAATTCGAGTTTGAATCTCAGCTGTGCTACCGGTTGGCTGAGTGGTTGCATAGATGATCACACGATTGGCTTGTCTGTCCGAAAGAATGGTCAAAGGGATTCCTCATTATTGCTGTAAGTGCACCCTCTGCTAGCTGGTCAAAGGGGTTTGCAGGGAGATGTTGAATAATGGAGTGCAGAGCATGACTTCTCTCTTTATGAAGATGCTATGCGTGTCCGGAGGTGAGAAGAAGCTGCAGACATATTAAAGGGGGCATGGGTTAGCCATGATCCTTCGCGGCCTGGTATGGGTCAGCAACAGTGGAGGAGATAAAACTGGGTAAATGGAAGCAACTAGATTGATGGTAAATTTACAGTTGACTATAAAATATTTCTACATTAATTCTTAAAGGAAAATAATAAAGGATATATTAATTAAATATTTAAACGATATATAACATTTAAAATTTTTCATTGACCCCGAAGACATTGTTTTAAAAATTATTTAGTTATTAAAGTTGGACAGTGGTTGAAGAACAGGCGGGTGCAGATGTTCAACTTAAAGAAGTAAGTTCCTTGCCACTTTTTTGACTGGTTAGGGGAAAGCACACCTGCCATGAATTAACTGCCAATCCAAATAGTTTAGCCATGACGTGATCAAAGGCTGTGTAAGACTGGGCATCGTCGGTCAGGTTCAGCATTGATAATAAAGCAGACAGTTGAAACTAAACACCACAAAAGAACAAACCCAAGTTGTGATTTATTCCATCTGGACCTCAGTGCAGGGCCCCAACTGAGCCCCACGGTACGTTTTATCCTGAATAAAACACAAATGCTCAAAGGCAGTTATGGTGTGTGCAGTTTTCTAAAAATGCCACTATAAAGAGGGTTCTCAAAACCATATATAGGCAAACGCAACAGTGGTATGCAAAAGGGATGACGGCATGCTCTGTGCTGTTCCCATTCTTAATCCAGTAATGATCCGTGTCACTTAACATGGAAAGCTGGGCCATCCTCAAGGGTTAATCTCTAAATAAAACTGTGACAAGTGATGCAAGGCTAGCCGAGATGGCAGGAGCATTTCCTAGAGAGCAAATTGGCAGGTTCATGGTTGCTTTTAAAAGGGCTACGTCAGGGAGGGAAGTCTCTGCTTTTCTTTCCAGGGAAGACCATCAACTCTAATGAAAAAAGAACCTTTCTATGCATGTGGGCCTCGTCTTTGAGTCCTGTCCGTCACCCATGTTGAATTCCTTTAGTGTGTGGTTGCTGCAATCTCAAAGAAGAGAGTTGACTTGACAAGAATGGGGCCCCTCTTTCTGCTAAAGTGGCCAAGCCCAGCATCCCAAAGCAACATTTTCATCATCCCACTCAGAACAACCGGTGCATTTTTCCTTCCACTGCCTTCGGCGGCTGAAGTCCGATGGGCTGCAGAACATTGGGGCTCTTATTCAAGCTATCGAGCGCAAGGCTAGCAAAACAGAAAAACATGTCACGCTCGAAGGCCTGGAAGAGACGCCACAGAGAAGGCACAAACGTGGGGATGAATGAGCCCAATTCCTTAGCTACACATTCAGAGAAGGGGCCTCAAATTTCCATATGGAATGCTGCATACTTACTGCATAGCTCGGGTCACATTGAGAAAACCTAGAAAACTAGGAAAAGATGTTCAAGCTTATCTTGTTTATCTCAATTAGAGACAGAATACAAAGTTTGGACCAATTTCCAAGACTTTCCAAGACTGTGCATGGTGTGGCATGAACAATCTGTTTTTTTTCCGGTTTAGTCACATTAACAATGATTTTTTAAATTAGGCTGATGTGTGAACTACACTATTCAAATTTAATTTGTAACATTTGTAATATTTATAATTGTTAATTACTCACAGCTGTGCCCCGTCCAATGGAATTAACTAAGAGGTTTGAGGATCCTGTGGATCATTTTGGAGGAGACTATTTGACTTTTGAACTTGGTTTGGTTTTCTTGGTTATATGACAGTTAGAAGCAGATGCTTCTTACAGTTGTGACAGTTCGAAACTTAGCAATTAATTGTTAAAGGCCTTTCTCAAGGGTTCAGCAGTGGCAACGTGGTAGTGCTGGGGCTGGAACAATTAACCTTTGGGTTATTGGTCCAGTACCTTAACCACTGTAAAGTGTGTCATGACTGAATTAGGGTTGAAAAACAAACATAGATTTGGAAAACTTCAATATTGTTTCTGTTTGTAAATATTTAAAGAGTGTCTCTACTGCCCACAGCCTGTAAAGGACACAGGTTAATAACACGGCCTCAGCCACTCTAACACACTTCTAACACCCCTAAGCAGACACCTAAATTGGCACCTTGACATAAATTTAACCTACTTAAATAAATGTTTATCACATACACTTTTAAGCTTATATTTATTTTATATATTATAATATTATTATTTAGCCAGAGCTAGTTTAGTTTTTCCTATCGCAAAACCGCCACTAGCCTGGATGAGTAACACATGTGACATCTAATACTCCTCAAGCCAAATTCAACCTCTTTTTAAACTTTTGCTCAGGTCACAGGTTTGCTAAAAGTACCAGACATAGTACTAATGGTACCAAAAGCTCACAAACACACGATGTTACTGATGAGAAATACTACTTCTCTCACCAAGAGCATGAAGACAATTATACTCTCTCTGTGATTCTCCCAGTGATCTCCAGGTAACAGAGTGAAATTTGTTGAGGTTGACAGATTCTTTTTTTATTACATCTGATACTGTTGCCTTTATGTGCTGCGGTGCCTGAAGGGGTACAGGATACGCAGGCCAAATCAGGAACAAAACCAAAAGGATCCTATTAGGCTTGGTTGCAAATCCATCCAAATAAAACCCTGGGCCAAAAATCAGTCCATGCATGTTAACTTCACTTTCAGTTTGTGTGTGCTGACAGATAATGTTTTTAAACCTGGAACCCACTTGAACACTAAATCTTGTTAAACCTTAGTGTTTAATGGTGCTTTTTGGGGTATAATTATTATTATTATTATTATTACTATTATAGTATTATTGTTGTTGGTACTAGTTTTACTAAATACAACTCATTTTGGGGCCTTGTTTAACGGCCCAACAGTGGCAGCTCATGGCTTGAACTGACACCTTGGTTTTGGAATGAGACCAACCACTTAACCATTTAGAAACATTGAAAAAAAATGGTGATAAGGTTAAATATGAAATGTTATTATTTAAATACAGGTTTAAATCAATGAACACTGCATGCTTTTTATATGCACCTCACATCATGCCAAGACTTGGAAGTTGATGTTTGTACCACGTGACATTTTGTGGCTGCAATTTAACCTTTATTCTAGCACATCAGCTGTGTCATCATCAGCAGCAAAGGTTTCTTATCTGCCTGTGCAGAATAACCGTGACAATATCAAAACACTGAATGGACTATCAAAGCTAGTACATAAAAGCCTGGCAACTTCAAATACTGGATGAGTCAGAACCGTTTAAACAGTACCATGACTGTACTTCCCTGAAGACTGTATAACGGATGGCCAGATATGACCATTGCTTCATCGGGGATGACTTCAGTAGTCTTGTGATTGGATCTGTGTTCCTCCGGGCTCAGCAGGAACGAAGTCAGCGTGAGTTGAGGATCAGTACTTTACACAGAAGTTCAATAATGCAAAAATGCAAGCAGCTTCTGAGAACAAGCACGGCAGACTAGGACCTTTTAGAGACCCCAAGGGAAAGATGATCATCAGGCTGTGTTCAGAAATGTAGGTGTGGCATTATGAGAATGTTGCTCACTGTGCCAAAGCCCATGGTAACAGACAATATTATCCTTGTTAAAATGGTGTAACTGTCGCACGTTTTTCCGAAAGACAAATTGAGAATTTATTAAATCCTTCTGCTTAATCCTCGTCTGGCAAAACAGACTTGATCTCTGATAGAAGACATGAATATATTAGAGAATACTGTTGAATTTTTAGGGTATGAAATATTTCAAAAAACTACAGTATTTACATCAATTTTCAACATCTACCATTTCGACAGGTACCATTTGAATGCCATCAGCAAAACTTTTTATGGGTTGAGCGTATAGCTATTGATGCACTGCTGCTTTAACATCATTTTATGAAAACCGTCTCCCTCTTAAAGCTTCTTTGAGTGGTACAAAAAGGTGGAAATGAGATGGTGCTAAATCCAGACTATTAGCTCTCTCAGAAATGTCAATGCTGGGCAGGGACTTGTGCTCCAACTAAACAATACAGATATAGATCACTGTGATCAGAAAGACTAATATTTAACACATACTAATAGGGTGTTTGTTCCTAATAAAATGGCCAGCAACATTAAACAGTATTAACACTGCTTCATCTACTACACATATCATTTGACTTACGCTGACACATCATTTTCATGTTATTGCCATTGCAGGAGGTTTTTGTCAGGAAAGGCATCTGGCATAAAAACTATTATCTGTACTTACAAACTCCCAAAAAATAGGGGTTCTGATGGGTTTTCAGTGGAGTATCTTTGAACTGTGTCCACTTACACTAGAAGTATGGTAATGTCTACTATGGAAGCACTTCTGGAAGTCGCTCTGGATAGGAGCATCTGCTACATGCTTAAAATATAAAAGTAAACTATGAAAAATGTCAAACACAGTCCACATGGTAAGTACCTGCACCTGGGTTGAACCCAGAACCTTCTTACTGTGATGTGATAATGCTGCCCACCAAGCCACCACCATTAAGTGTGAGTATTTGTATCTTTTTAGTTCATTCATTGTACATTGTACAAATACAATGTCAAACCGTCATAATCAATTTAGCATTTTCAAGTCATATAACTTGCAAATCTTCTGTAGGAAGGAAGCCTACAGGAACCCAGAGAACATGCAAACTCCAGACAGAAAGGACCTAGACCACTACATCTGGGATTCAAATGCATGATCTGAGATTATTTCTGTGAGCTGACATTATATGAATTTGTACATAACCAACTAGATTTTAATTATCAGGGCCATGTAATTAACAAATTAGACATTGTCTTTAGATTTGTAGAATAAAACACTGACTTTGCCTCTAGTTTGTTTCCTTATCTCTCTGCCCTCTACTGAAGTGCACCACAGGCACATTCATTGCTCCTCTCATTCTGCTGAGAGAAGAGTTTAAAAGGAACAGCTCCTCCCTGCTCAGTTTTTCACAGGAAGGTAAAAAAGGCCCGTCTGCTGTGGCTCGTAAAGCGGAGCAATCGGCGGGATCTTATGTAAAGGAAACTGAGTGCATAGCCCAGCAGTGAGTCACGGTGTTTACTGGTAAAAGCGAGGACGAGAGGCTGAGAATCACACCCTCCCGAAATGACGTTTCCTGGAAAATCCTGCTGTTTCTCTGAGCGGAAGGAAAAGTACGAAGAACGGGCTGGCGTTCCTGCCGGAACTTTCTGCGGATAGGGAGGAGAGGTGGATACGTGAGCAAAGCAACCCCCCCCCCCCCAACATGGAACACAGGGATTGAGAGGAATGTAAAGAATGCACAAAACAAAGACAAGCCCATCCAATTGGCCTATGTACTATGGGAAGCTATTACAGAGTGGCTAACAGGGAAAAAGTAGTGTTCATGCAAAAATGTGCAGCACACATATTTTCAGATGTCTTACAAAACTGAGATTTGTCCTGTAGTTCAGCCGGTAGATTTGCAATATGAACGCCTCACTACAGTGAAATACGTAGTGCCCTTAACTAACCACACTTTACTTAAACTTAGCCCTGTACTGTGTACTACACACGGCGTAGGGAATCACCGTACATATGTATTCTGTCTAATAATATTCTAGATAGTCAGACAGACAGATAGATAAAAAAATATTAACTTACATTATGCTTTACCACTTCTTTATCCTGTTTTTGCATTATATATAACCAAGCAGGCAGTAAGAACATACACACTCAACACAGAAAGGATCTACACCACCAAGCCATCAACAATTTTATAATGTATGTAAGTATGTATGTCTACAACTTTCTGCACTTTTATGGTTTGGTTGGAAACAACGGTCATCTAATTTCTACCCTTTTGGATACTCAAAGAAGCTTTAAGAGGGAGAAGATTTTCATGTGATGATGATGTGAAAGAAGTGGTGCATATATATATACCGTAAATTCCGGCCTATAAGCCGCTACTTTTTCCCCGCACTTTGAATACTGCGGCTTTTAGCACG
>JAYDZG010000015.1:11544154-11558523 GCA_034509265.1 Microcambeva bendego | reverse complement strand
TCAGTTTTCCCCTACTAGGCCCACACAGTTAACCTCTTGCCATTCTAACCGGCATGTCGTTTAACATCGCTCTCTCCTTCTGTGTATCGGGAACTGTTAATCAAGTAAATTGTGATATACAACTTAAAAATCTATTAGAATACAGACCTTTTGTAATTTGTAATCTGAATTATGGGATTGCTGAATAGTACTGCTGCGATGGACTGGTGCCCCATCCAGGGTGTCACCTTGTGCCGTGCGCCCGTTGAACAGCTGCGATAGGCTCCGGCACCCCTTCCCGACCCTAATTAGGATAAGGAGCTAAAATCAATGAACTGAACTGAACTTAACAGTAATGTGTGTACGTATGATGATGTAGAATGCTGTATATATAGAGATCACTAGGTTTTGGACCAGATCTTTCTTGAGGTCTGTACAAAGAAGCACTAAACAAAGAAATTTAACGTGATTTCATTCAACTTAATGTATTTTTAAGAAAAAAAAATGACTATATGTCAGTCCACCCAGAGAGGAGGAGTTTAGAGTACTCAATATAGACAGTCGAGAACACAAGTCATTAAGCATCATTCTTACCTTTATGCCCCAACTTGGCCTGGTTAAGATCAGCAGAAAAGTCTGGCATGTTAGAATTCTTGGGATCGATTCGTCTAGTCTTGACGACGACCAATAGGAATTAAGACATGTCTTTGTATCTTAATTTATCCAAATATAAAACCCCGGATTTTTTCCCTCTATAAGATCCTCCCGTTCACACCGTGGACAGAGTCGGTAGCTACACGTAAGTTCCCTTTGCAGGATTGAGAGCCCGTACCGTCTTCTCCTCGACACCCAGGAACGGCTCCACAATCGTCTTGTCTTTTCTTTTTCTTTTTGGAACTCAAAACCGCCCGCGTCACGTGCAGAGCTTCTGCAGCCATGATTGACGCTTTCTTGACCCGCCTCTTCGACAACCTCCGAACGAGGATCGTTCCATCTCGGACGTGACCGAGACACACCAAAATGTGACGTAACCGTGTGTCTGTGTTGCAGTTCTGAGGGGAAGAGGACGAGTCCGAGTTCGGGCCTGTTGATCGACTGGCTGGGTCTTCTTGACCCTGAAATCATCTCCGTATGCTCGGACCTTCAGCATAAACTGCTCTTCTCACTGAACAAGGTACCGCTACCGGGGTGAATTTACCCTGTGGAACCGTATCTGGAAGCGTGGAAGGATTTACACTGTTCATGTGTTTGATTAGGCTAAAGCAGCCAGCGTGGACGTGGCCCCGTGCTACCGCCCATACCTGCTGGCCCTGCTCACTCACCAGTCTAACTGGAGCACCTTGCACCAGTGTATCACCACACTTCTGAACAGACCCAGAGAGCACAGGTGAGCATGTACACTACCAGCTGTTCTTTTCACTGAACTGAAGCAAATAATTCACTCATATCTAGTAATGGACTGACTCAGTAAAGAATCGATTCGAACCGTTTTGAGAATCGATTCACCGGTGATTATTTTCTAATGAATCATTTTTCACTTTAAACAGCAGGGGGAGCCAGCGCTACATTTTTAACACAAAAAAGAAATCTATTTTTTACTACCTCCTGAAATAAAAGGGCATTAACTATTACTGATCATAATTACAAATATAAAATGTTATAATAGTAAATGCAACTGCTAAAAATAAGTACAATCATTAAAATATAATAATAAAACAATAATACATACTACTTGAACTTCTAATGCCAATAATAATACATACAATTATATATAAGTAAAATAATAACAATATAAATGTTATAAACATTTGTTTACCAACATTCATTTTTATTTACAGATGTAGAAATGGATCCATTATTTTTGATAGTTTGGCATCTTTATAAATAGGACATTTATTTTTTTAATGAATTAAAGATCATTAAAACTACAATTATCATTGATTCGGTTTTGTGAACGCAGTATCGTGAATCGTACCGCATCGTGGGAAGAGTGTATCGTTATATCCATACTTATATCCCTTCATAGCTGCTTAGTCTAGTTGTGATGGAAGGTGAGTTGTTACATTAAAGAAACTTGTCAGGGCTCTTTCAGTAACGTTTCCCACAAAAATAACGAGGATTTAATTAGAAACATCATCTGGCATTACAGCTGTGCCAAATCTGGTAGGTGCACCAGAGTGATCCGCTATGGTAACCCATTAAATGCAGGATCAGCCAGAAGACGGAACACATGCTAATACGATATGATCGGCACAGATTAATTTTGATATTTTATTGAATAAAAAAATAGTAGTATTGTTTGTTGGGTAATATAAAACAGTTTACCACAGTGGAAACGGTAACACAGTTTACAGAGGGAGACATCAGTTAACAGGAAACAGGATTTGCGGTCACACCTGCTACACGCCGACTAAAGTGGTTGAAAACTAGCACAACTAGCTCATGTCGTGAGATCTGTATTAACTGAGAATTTTTAGCTGTTTGACCTATTTGTGGTCAGTGTAGTCACAGGTAATCTTATTCGCCTTGTGCCAATTACCAATATTGTCAAAGATCGCTATTATTTAAATCCATGACGATATCATGTCATTTATCCTGCCTAAATATATGACAGTGATATGACACTTCTTCTGCCTGATGCATTCTAAGTGACGCAAGGGTACGTTTTATCTAAAACAATCTAGTCTGCTGCTAAAGTATACTGGGCCTCGAACCACTCATAGTGCAGCACTGCGTTCTACACAGTGATGGGTCGTTCGCAAACGATCCGATTCCATGAACGGATCTTTAAAATGAACTAAACGACTCCCGCCTCTGGGAGCCGTAATGAATATTCGTATTTGCTTCAGACAAATACAGGGAATCGATCATAACGAGAGCTGTATATTGTCAAACTTTAAATATTGTAGTATCACCTTCCTCCACGCGGAGAGACCGGAAGACGTAACCGAACTACTGAATCTGCGATCTTTCCCTAAATGCTGCAACTTTTGTATTTATTTTATTTTCATTTTGTGTTTTATTTAAATATACTTGTGTTAATTGGTTTATTTATGAAAGAAATCTCTTTATTTTTATTGAAATGTTATTTGAATTAGACCTACATTTATAGCAAGTAAACAAGCTTTGCTCGATTGTTCATCAGTGATAGTTTTAATACAATGTTCATATCGGAGGTGCCTCAGTAGCGCCTTCCTCTGCCTTAAACGGCTCAAAGAACCCCCAAGAATTCCCATCAGGAGCGCAAAGCCAGTACAATCGGTTTCACTTCATGTAAAAGCACAGCATTGCTCACGTGAAGCTGTTTATTTTACAACATGATAACATAGTTTATCACCATAATTCTGGAGAAGGTTATCGTGTGGCTAAATTGACATTATCTTATACACCGTCTCCCTCCAGAGTGGACCCCTCCTCAGCTTTGGATTTCCTGTGGGCCTGCAGTCACATCCCTCGCATCTGGCAGGGTAGAGACCAGAAAACTCCACAGGTAAGGATTAGCTCAGCACCTACAGGAAATAACAACCACAGGTAATTTAGCTAACTGTAAACATTAGGTAGCTTGGTTCGGTTGCCTCTGAGTCTCTGAGGTTCACCAGTGAATAATACAGGTTTGATGCCGGATGCTCTTCCTTATCAAACCCTCCTTACTTTATCCAGGCTGGAGACCTTCACAGAGCCCACACTGACAAATGCACTTCTTATGGCCTGTATGTTTAGCCATTCCTTATCCAATCAAGTTGTCTGTATACACTACTCACAAAAAGTAGAATAAAAAGGTGAACTTAATGGGACCTTCTCTAAGCTCTTGAACACACTCAGTCGGGCAATCAGAATGTCCGTGTTGTGAATGTCAGTGTTGATGTGCTGGCGGAATCTCCTGCATTAAATAGGGATTCAGTCGCGTCTCTGTCCCGAGATGGATTGCGGCGGGTATAGACGAGCCCCATCGGTCATAACACGCCTGCTCTGTCTGCAGAAGCGCACGGAGAAGTTTGTGTTGAAGCTTACCAGCGATGAGCTGATCAGTTTGGTGGAGCTGATCCTGTTGGAGTCTGAGCTAAGCTGGCGAGACACCGGCGAAGCTGATGGCACGTTGGACCAGGCGTCCTGTTCTCTCATCCAGTCCCGTCTGCCCCTGCTACACAGCTGCTGCCACAGTGACCCTGCCAGCGTCCAAACTGTCTGCGTCTACCTTGTCAACTGCATTAAGAAGTGGGGGGACAGGTATGGCTATGGCAAGATGTGTTTATATATACTTATTAATGAATCCATCCACCCACCATCCGACCCACCCTCCATCCATCCATCCATTCACCCACCCGCCCACCAACATTCAATCCATCCACCCACCCACCAACCATCAATCCATCCACCAATCCATCCACCCACCGACCCAGCCACCCACCGACCCAGCCACCCATCATCCATCCATATATATATATATATGTATTCCTAGACTTGTCACTTGTAATTCTCAGTTTCATTTGCACTTCATTTGCTTTGAGTCATGGCTTGCTGAGCCAGAAAAGGGACTTCCACAATCTGTTTCTCAAAGATATAAAACATACAAACTCTTCTTTAGGACTGATTTTGGACACTAGTCAGGATTTTGGCCATATCGAAAGCCAGAAATTCAGATTTGGACTAATGCAACGTTTCGGGTTTTGCAGTGTGATGAGCAAAAGGTGTGAGAACCTGCTGCTGCAGATATACCTCCAGTTTCCTGAAGTCATTCAGCATGTGCGTCTGCCCGGTGCTACTCTGAGCGGAGAGGCAGCTGCTGATGGAAGCACCTGCAAGGTACCGCCACACCTGCCCTGTTTAAGCTTCAGTGTTAGATGTTGTACTGAAGTGTTTAAATCTTTCATACATGTTTGGCTAAGTAAAATACCCATCGCACAACATCCATTACATAGGATTTAGCTAAACTAACACAGTTAGCATCGTGCCATTCAAAAAACGCATCCCACGTTGTATCGAAAACACTTAAGCTTCACGGACTTTCAAATAACAACATCGATTATATAGGGAAGCCTTTGGCTAGTGGTTAGGACACAAGACTATTTATTCGAAGGTCATTGGTTCGAACATCACGACTGCTCTTGAGCAAGGCCCTTAACCCTTTATTGCTCAGACTGTATACTGTATAATGCGGGCCAGCATATAACCTAGTGGTTAAAGTACTGGACTAGTAATCTAGGTTTACCTAGTGACTTCCACACAGCTGCAATCAAACAATACTTCTTCCTGATTGGCTGGTCAGATGCTCTAACATTAATCGGATGCAAAGCTTAATCACAGTTGTACAGCTATGTGCATTTAGTTTAATCATAGCTATAGAAATATTTAAAGGTGTACTCCCGGGACGGAGGCTTTCTGAACTCTTAGATGCCTTGAAATACTGCCTAGTAAGTGTGACGTATTTCACTTCATCTCAAATGAGCATCCAGTACTTTCTTAGTGTCGAATGCAATTTTTCACAAATGTTTTTTTAAATAAGTTAAGAAACTTAAACAATAACTTTGTTAGCTTAGTAAATGATAACGGACAAAGAAGTGGGCCTGAATAAGAGGATTTATCTTATTTATAGAATAAAATATAATTAAATCATATATTCTACAATTGTATTATTAGAATATTAGATGTCAGCAGAAAGGCAGCTCCATAGGCTTTCGATTTTGCTGCAAATGAAGTTTTAATCAGTTAAACAATGCAGCAAATGAAGAAATAAAATGGGTAATGCATTTTAGATTAACAGGATAAATTGTTAATACTGCCTGATCATATAACCCACTTCTAATCTATACGACCTAAAGTTTGGTTACAAATGATTCTACTATTTGGAATAAGCTTATTATTATTATTAGCAATAACTACTCATAACTTACTCTGTGACTTGCTATATAATCACACACCCGAGATTCAAGTGTTGAGTGTCCTGCAACCCTTATGAAAACAAATAAGCTGTCACAAATGCTAACAAAAACATTAGTTGTAATAAGATTTCCAAACCCCTGACATTTAGTACGTAAGACACAAATTGAACAAATCACGAGCTTTCCTGTCCAGTGACTAGTACAACGTAATGGTTCAGTTCAAACGAATGTCTTCTTATCCAGTGGGATGTTCTGGTGCACCGTCTCGTCACGCTTATGGCCGACACCGGAGAGTCCAAATCTACAGAGAACCGAGTCTCGGACGCTACCCTGGCCTGCAGAAAACTGTCCGTCTCCCACCCTGTGCTCCTGCTTAGGTGTGTCACATTACACACACCATTCATTAGTTCCGGGCATTCCTTAATAAGGTTCTGGAACTACTATCAGTTTGGAATCACATGTAGGATTAAGTGGATAATTATTATTTTTTTCAGACACCTGCCCATGATTGCGGCTCTGATGCATGGCCGAAGTAATCTAAATTTTCAGGAATTTCGACAGCGGCATCATCTGAGTTTCTTTAGCGATGTACTGGCCATCCTGGAGCTGCTTCAGCCACGGGTTTTTCACTCCAGCCACCAGAGGGCGCTGCAAGACTGCTTGGTGTCTTTTATCAAAGTCCTGCAGGTACGTGCGAACTGTATGAACCTGTGTTTTAAAAGTATGTTTCTTCACAGTAACGCAAATGACACTTTTACTAATTAATAAATGATGTTAGATGTTGCTACAGCAGATCACTCTGGTCCACAAACTTTGATCTTTCTTATATTTGGGCTTGAGACCAGCACTACTTGCCCACCAAAAGTGCACCACTGAGTGCTGTTTAAGTCTCACACCCTCCTTTCTCAGACATTCTTAGTCGTAGGAAGCACAAGGACGGTCTCGGGTTCGATTCCCATATGGAGTAGTTCTGTCTGCTCCAGTTTCTTCACACAGTCCAAAGACATTGATGTGAGGTGAACTGGAAATTGAAGTGAAGTTTGTAATAAATTAATACAAATCACAAAAACATGTTAGTTCATCCACTAGCTGGGTGTCTACATGCATCACAATTTGACTGTCTGGGAGGTGGGGGGGGGGTTGTCGACTGACACTGCATTGCGGTCAGTGATGCTAGCAAAGCAGGAGCCAGGAAAGCCAGCTGTAGCCTAGTGGTTATGGTACGGGATTAGTAAACCGAAGGACGCTGGTTCAAACCTCACCAATGTCAGGTTGATGCTCTTGGGCCCTTGAGTGAGGCTCGACTGTATACTGTAACTAATGTTTTTACTTTTGTCACTTTGGATAAAGGCGGCTGCTACATGCTGAAAATGTAAAGGACCCACTGCAACTCCAACCAGGATAAAGCAGTGGTAAACAACTTTGAAACTGTGGTTTGTTAAAGATTTGTCATTTGTGTCCTTTCCAGAACTTCAGGCGTCTATCCCGTATGCCGATCATTAACAAATTTGTGCAGTTCATTCAGAAATACATCACCCACGATGCAGCGGCCGCCGTGCCCTTTCTTCAGCAGCACTCAGACATTCTGCAGTAAGATGATGTTATATGTGGGTTATTTGAGAGCTCTTGACCGTGTTCTGTGTGTATTTGACGTGTGTGTTGTACCGTCCCTTTTGTTCATCCCAGGGGGCTGGCCGCAGAGAATCCCGACCTGGTGCAGCTGAAGTCCCTGCTAGCCGGTCTCACTCTGCCATTGAAGACCGGCTCGTCCGAGATGGCTGCTGAGGACAGAGATGGTACGTGGCTTAAGAGAGTTTTCATAAGAGGTACTACTTCAAATTTGCTCGCTCATTCTCATTCTCATTCCAGGCGAAGACTCTTCATCCGGATCTTTGCCTCTGGTCAGTGTCACAGCCTCGACAGCACTCAGCTCAGCAGACATGACCAAGTACCTGAAGAAGATCTCCAAAGGGGAGGCTATCGAAGGTGAAAGCCTGTTGTGTGTATGAAAATATAGAGAACATTTGCTTGAAGGAAATAAAGGTTAACTTGAATTCTCCTGTGCTTTCTTTAACAGATGTGTTGGAGGTGTTGACACAAGTGGATGAGAAGTCCAAGCGGAATCCTGAAATAATACAGTATTTTGTTGTAAGTTTGTTCAAAGTCTTTGAGGGAAATCATATATGTCCATTTAATAATTTAGTAATGAATGTACTTTTTTATAGAACGATCTTCAGCGCTTGATGAGCTCACCTGAAGAGCTTTGTCGCAACATGGCCTTCAGCCTTGCACTACGCTGCATGCAGAACACTCCCAGGTATGCCAGTAACTAATAGAAACGTTTTAACGGTTAGGGTATTCTTAATCTGATTCTGAACAATACAAGCTAATGAACTGCATTAAGCAATGCATATAAATATATATAATTATATATATAAATGAAGAAACCATGTGCTATAACCAGACCACAGACCTAAGTAATAATAAGTTACACTTATATAGCGCCTTTCACACAACCCAAGGTCGCTTTACAGACAGGATAAATATTACTCCAAGCTAGCAGGAGATGAGGAGAAATATAACAAGATATAAGAGAGATGTTTTTAGAAGAAGTGGTTGAGCATAGGGAGAAAGGAAGCGGCAACACCAAAAGATTTTAGTTTTACAATTTATGAGTTTGTGTTTGACCAAAATGAACAGTGGTGTTTTATTCTATTCTAATTTGTATTCTAGTTTAGAGTATACAATATAATATATATAAACTGTATATGTTGATTTTCTGTCAGGATATTCAGTCCCTTCCCCTAGTATTAGAACAGTCTGGCCATTACCATTATTTTAGCCATATACTAAAAATATTTGGGTTACGCAGTATAGACTTTTAGGTCATGATTTACGCTTTGGTTACATTCATGACAGGGATCAGTTATTCATTACACAAGATTCATCAGTACACAGGTTGTATCGAACAGTCCTGGACCTCACTCGAATGTTTTTGGACTGTGGGAGGAAACCGCAGCACCCGGAGTAAACCCACACAGACAGGGTCATGCAATACACAGAAAGGATCCGCACGGTCCCACCTGAGGATCGAACCCATGACCTTCTTGCTACTCACTGCTTTTCATTATTTTGTTACTTAATAAAGATCACTATTAAGACCACATAGTTGATGTAAATATCCACTAAAGAATCAGCAGATGTGAAGCCAGCGATTAAATAATTATGGTAAAGAATTAAAAAAGCACACCAATGCCTCAAAAACAATTTACAGACTTACTGAAGCTGGTGTCACTGTGTTGCTCTAAATGTAATCTTTAAGTTGTTATTTCTCCAGTTTGTAATCATGATTTGTTTTAGCTCTGTTTATTGCGCACTTTTCTGAGATCAAGCCTGGACCCACGTGACTAAGAAGCTGCTGATAGAACTTTTACCCGGCAGATCAGACAATGACTCGTGTTTGTTATTGTTCAGTCCATTCAAGTTGCTTCTAGTATGGGGAAACGTGTTGACCAGTGTCTTCTGCCAGTGTTCCACTGTTAACTCATTTATACCGGCGTGCCTCCCACCGATCTGCTCAGCTTTAGAGTAAATGAAAGTATTTTGTCATTTTGTTTTATATAGCCTGGCATCAGACTTCCTTCCCACCTTCATGTACTGCATGGGCAGTGGGAACTTTGATGTCATCCAAACAGCCCTGAGGAATCTTCCAGAATATGTCCTGCTTTGTCAAGGTACTATGCTCAGCAAGCACGTGACGTGTCTTGCATATAAACGCTTATTATTATTATTTACTTCTCTGACATCCTCTGCTTTCTCTAGAACACGCCGGCATTCTGCTCCACAAGGCTTTCCTGGTAGGCATCTACGGGCAGATCGACACTAGCTCAACGATTTCAGAGTCTCTAAAGGTCCTGCATATGGAGGTCACAACATAGACCTCAGGCTTGCTTCTTATAGAAAACCATTTTAGTCCAGTCATAGACTATTACGTCACCATTTCCTCAAATGCAAATCTTCAACCCCAAGCTTTTGATCGATTTGTCTTTAATGACATAAGAAACTTCAGTCAAAAATGTAGGATTAAGGGATTCATGCAAAAACAGCAGCTGAAATAATGCAAAATATTGTATCTTGATGATGTTTTTGTGGAATCACATAATAAATAAAATAAATTTAATTGCCGTTTTAAAGTTTCAAATTCAATGGTTAAGCTTATTTTATCATATCCAATTATCCTGTTTCATTATGCTTCCTCTGTAATGATGTTGGTCTCCATTCTGACTGAGGAGATCCGCGACCTAAGCGACAGTCGTAGTGATGTAGTACAAGTGAAGTTAAATGCGTGCTCATTAAGTCAGAATTTTGTATTAATAGTTTGGAAGGTTGTAAGTTTTCAAAAGCATCAGTTCTCCAGACCCTCGCCGACATTTTAGTCATGGTAGTTCGCTTTAATGAATGCCAAGTTGCCATGAAAGTGTGAGCTGTTTTTGTTGAAGTCACCGACTTCCTTTGAAACCCCATTTGTGTACTCTGAGGTAATGCGAGAAACATCATGCTTGTGTGCTCAGGTCCTCGTTTATGAACCGTGTCTGTGATTATCTGTATATATTCTTCCTTTGGCAAGGGGCCATCATGTGAAGGGAACATATAGGGGCTCAAATTGAGGGAATCGGTGTTCTGTTACAATGGGGTACTCATAAACACTTCACAAGATATGGAGGAAAGGGTGAGAAATTCTGTACTGTACCAGCAACTGGCTTAACATGGCCACTTTTTGTCCCTGGAAGGCGGGGTCGGGTCTCTCACACATAGCTAAGTGCATGTTTGCTTTTAATGGTGGGATAATTGAGTTTTATATTTTGATATAATACAAAGAAACCATCAGCTTAATATGTCTAGTCACCCCATATCAATAGAGATAATGATTATTTAGAATAAGGATTTATAACAATTTTCAGTTTTATGTCCTATCTCAACAAACACCTGCCAAGGTTTTTACCATGATTGTAGAAACGTGCAACCATTTAATTTTTGTAAACAGCAAATGCTGGGTCAGTTGTCCACCTTCCGTGTGCTTACCTTGAACTGGCACAACCCCAGAGGCTCTTGATCTTGATCTTGACCGAGCCAAACAGATTCAGGATACTCTGCCTTGACTAACTGCCAAAACTACTGCCGTAGATTGCTTATCATCATGCCTGGTATCGTAATAAAGTCTTCGGCTGAAACAATGCAGTCACAGTTTTTGTTACAGATTTATCTTTGCTAACCCTATTTTTAGTTTTTCTAGCCAATATTGTGCTTCTCGGACTGAGCTGGCTAACATTAGGTGTGTGTGGTCAGGTTGAAACCACCCTGCTCTAAGAAACTTCATGGACACACCTGTCAACAGAGGGTGCTGTGCATATAGTAGGTATCTCTTGCTTTTAATATCTAACTGGAACTGAACCTGGGATTTCAGTATTCGCATATAGATGAGTAATGAAAATATTTCATCAAATTCTTGATAGTCTTGTGGGGTTGCTGGACACATCCTGCTAAAAGAGACAACAATATTGTTGGTATGTCAACGTCAGTTGAATGCCAAGACCCAAGGCTTTCCTAATTAACATTGATCAGATCTTCACACTTCTCATCAGCTTTCTTCTTCCCATAGTACATTATGGAACCATCTATTTTCCAGGTTAGTAATGCACACTGTGGGATCAGCTAGCCTTGTCTCCCCACATGCAACAATGAGCCCTGGGCATCCATGACACTGTTACAGGTTCACAGGTTGGTATTGGAAGTATTAAAAAAAACTATGTTTTACTAATTAAATTATACTTCAAATGAAGTTTTGGAGTACAGAAATGTTTTTTGCAACACTACAATGTCCCAATTATTCAATCCCAGTTTATATTACCTTAAGTCACACATGATTAAACAACTGGGAATCAATAACCTTTAATTTCCTTCAGCTATGTTGTGAGGGTTTCTCCCCTGATGTTTGTAGTTAGCGCAGTTGTAGCCTAGGAGTTAAGATGCTGGGTATAATTCATAATCTGTGAAATGCCCAAATGTTATGGTTTTATTTCTTTCAAACTCATTAATGATGTCCATCATAAGATCTCTTATCAGCCAAGACAGTTAATAGCAGAGTTTACCAAGAAGCACAGAAATGCTAAACATTAGCATCCATAGTGTACAATGTTGGAAAACGATGTGTAATCAGATGTTTTTAAGTATTTGCACCATCCTGTTTCTTCATCACTTGAAATGTGTTAAGTAATTGCCTAGACCCACAATGTTTTAATCTATAAAATCTTCTACCTTCTTGTATTTTGAATAATTGTTTAGTCACGCAACCAATTGCCCCTGAGCTTCAGATCACTGATTGCACCAACATTTTCCTTCAGGATCTTACATTTTTAAAACATTAAAATCAGTGCAGCTTAATGCTGAGCTATATGTCCATGATCTTTATAATAATCAGTTTGATTTGGTTTCCTTCATTAGAAGAGTTAGTTGTTATTAGCTATTAAGCGAAACCGTGTGTTAATATAGTGTCGACTATAACACGGTTGGGTTTTTTTTTTCTTTTGTGTCTCAGCAGCCAGTGATTTGCAATAAAAATAGAAACACATCCAACAGTTTGTAAATCTAAGCGTAGCATCAACGTGCATTTACTGACATGAGGCTGGTAAACTAGTAGTATTTTCTTGACCTGTGCTTATAATATAATGAGATTTTGCTTACATAACGAGATAATTGCATTTTTATCACCCCAGCCATTTACACTGATGATAGCCTAATACCAATTATTTATGACTGTATTTATACTGTAACTTTAGCACTCAATATCAATGTACTGTGGCATTGTAGTGCCATAACTAGGGTTGGTAGTTATGAGTTATAACATTCCTGCAGAACATTTATTTGAATAAAGCAGAATTGCTTTATGTAATTCGCTGATAATAAATGACTACATAAACTGTATGCTTTGCTTCATTGCAATAAGGTTGGTTTATATGATCACCTTGACGACAATCGTCCTGTTCATCCGCGCAATCCGTACAATTATTCATCTCTTAAAATGTCAACATCCTTACAGGCCAATTTCACATGGCACTTTAAAACAATTAGCTGTTGGACTAATTGCAGAGATGATAGACTCAGCACTCTTCTGCTATTTCTCCAGCAGATGAAAGGCTTGATCAGTACTAATTGCACCTGTAAGGTGTCATGTAACAAGTCTGTTTTTTCAACAGCTTTTAGTCAGCATGCTCCGGATGACTTTACTTGCCCGGGCTCTTGCCGAGACATCATTTTCCACACTGACTGGCTGGCAGTGGGGTGGAACGGAGCTGAGTGACAGTTCTGCTGGGGTGGGGAGGTGTTACTGAGGACTGCATGAACATCTACTGACACGCTGCTAGTTATCTGATAGACCGGTTTGACAGACCTTTAATCCAGGACTAATACTTCATTGTACATTATTAATTATATTACGTTAATTTTGGAAAATTTTAGCCGTTGTTAGCTGTAATCATTCCAGACTAGCTTTCAGGTGATCAATCCTCCTATGTCAGCATTCCAAAAGACTCCAGACGTATTTTGGCCAATCACTCACATTTGATGTAAGTGGAAAATATGTGGAAATTAGCTTTTTCCTTGAACCTTTTTCTTGATGGGTCATTTAAAGGCATGGGACGTGGAGTAGATGCTGCTTGTGTATTCTTCACCTTTAGTATAGCTGGTATGTGCTGTTACCTGCCCGTTGCACACCTGTCTGCTCAGTCTTCTCCTCAACAGCACCTTCGCCTTAGATCATCTCCACTTCCTCTACGCATGAATGGTACCTGGCTATAACGTGGAAAAGAGAATGTAGACTACCTCGCCCCTTTCCCCCTGGTGCTTTGAAGTGTGAAGTGTGATTGCTGTTGCATTGTGAAGGCTTTCCTTGAAGGTTTTGACATGAAAAAGCAGCCTGGGTTTTTTGGTGTAGCTCAGCGCCAATGATCCAGGACTAAAACCATCAACTCTGCTGACTGTCAGAAGATACAATTACCAGACAGAGAGAGTGAAGCCATGAGGAATCCACTTAGCTCAATCACAATACCAACATTGTTTTCCTGCTCAGTTTCATGCATGTAGTAATGGACAAGACCAGTTGGGCAACAGTTTGCATGGTGTACCATGTACTGTATAGTGCCTTTGCACTGACCTTGAGATCAATATCAAGAATCACACCAGGTGTAAAAAATAATAAAGTCTAAAAAAAAATTGGCTGGATGGTGATTTTCATTTTTGGCATGAACGCAATGGAACACTCAAATAAAACATCCTAGATCTGAATGAATGAAATATTCTCATTGAATACTTCTGTACAAAGTTGAATGTGCTGACAACAAAATCACACAAAAATCATCAATGGAAATCAAATGTATTCACCAATGGAGGCCTGGATTTGGAGTCACACACAAAATTAAAGTGGAAAAACACACTACAGGCTGATCCAACTTTGAT
>JAYDZG010000015.1:11531490-11543128 GCA_034509265.1 Microcambeva bendego | reverse complement strand
CCTACAACGCCTGGGCATGCTCCTGATGAGGTGGCAGATGGTCTCCTGAGGGATCTCCTCCCAGACCTGGACTAAAGACATGATGTCCCAGATGTGCTCAATCGGATTCAGGTATTGGACAATGGACAATTGGATTATGCTATTGGACAATTCAGTATCTCCAATTAACCCGACTGCATGTTTTTGACTGTGGAAGGAAATCGGAGCTCCTGCAGGTTTGACAGGACAAGTTGCAACAAGAAAGCAATTGCTAAGACATCAGAATAAGATAAAGAGGCCTGGGCCATGATTACTGAAGACTGGAAGAAGCTATTATGGACTGGAATCAAAACTGAAATCTTCAGTTCATCATGCAGGATCTTTGTTTGCCGTCGAGTAGGTGAAGCATGATTCCACAGTGTGTGACATCAACTGTCAAACATGGAGGACGAAGTGTGATGGTCTGGTACTGTTTTGCTGGATCCAGGCTCGGTGACTTGTACAGAGTAAGAGGCACCCTGAACCAAAATGGCTACCACATTCTGCAGAACCATGCAGTACCCTCTGGTATGTGCATAGTTGGTCAGGGGTTGATTCTACAACAAGATAATGACCAAAGTCCAAGCTATGCCAGAACTACCTGGTAAGCTTGAAAACATGGAGAACATTTCAGTCTCCAGACTTAAACCCCATCAAGCAGGTTTGGGATGAACTGGACAGAAGAGTGAAAGCAAAGCAACCCTACATGTGCCACACATTTATTGGAACTTCTGCAACAGATTTGGGAAGAACTTTCTGAAGAAAATGTAATTTCTATTGTAGAAAGAACGACATGAGTGTGTTTAGCTGTTATATATGCCAAAGGTGGCTACTTTAATGAGTCAAAAGTTTAGAATACATTTGGTCTGCAAGTTGAATCTATTATTTCTTTTTCAACTCTAATTGCTTATTTGTACAATGGTTTCGTTTTAGAGGGCAATGAGACTGTAAACTGAAGAGTTTCCAAAAAAAAGGTAGTGTATTTTTCAATACCTTTTTTTAAATACCATATTGTTGGTGCTCATATTGAACAGTGGTAAAACTCCCTAGCACACCATAACACATCAGTGTGAAACTCAGTTCAGCCAGTTCAGCCAGTTCAGCCTCCTCAGTCAGAGTCTAACACATTGGAGTAAGAAATGCATTACAAATTGCAGCTCATTGGTGTTCTTGCAGCCAGTGGTGGACCAGACAGCTGTAGGAGCCCAGTGTAACTATTAGCTCAGTATTTTTGGCATGACATGGTTCCCATAGTCTACTTTGTTCAGTCAACAAATGACTACAACTACTGTGCTAAACAGTTCCTGGTGTTAATATGCAATAAAATTGATTATTTTCTTTTTTGTTGAACCGACAACCTTCCGATCACAAGCCCAGTTCTCTGGGGTTAGAGAACTGCACTTGTGATCGGAAGGTTGCCGGTCACAAGCTGCCATGTAAAAATTCAACTATCAATAACCAGGCCTCAGATAAACCGCATGGGCTACGATACTGCCACTGCACAAAGCTATCATAATTAATAAATACATAATTAATCCAGTTTTTGGTTCTAATGCTTGTAATTTTAACTGGGTTGTTTTGTAATCATGCTTTCACCTGAACTTTGACTGTTCATGAGCTATCAGTTTTGCCTTCCCAATTTAAAAGACATTTTCCCATGACTTAAATTACAGCTGACATTATGTTCCCTGTAAAGGTGTTGTTTTTGCTTAAATATCTCTCTCTAGTGTATGTGTATTAATAATATTACTCATTACTCATACTCTGTCATTTTTGTCCTGTCCAGGCACATTTAGCCTGAAATCTGATAGCTCCCCGGCACAAAACGATCATAATGAGGCTTATCATATCCAACACAAAAGATACACATATTTAATATAAAAAGCACCAGTGTTTGTTTTACAATTGGAAATAGGGATCCGTTTTTTTCTGAGCTGTTGTCTCTTTCATAGCAGTTTTTTTCCCTCCAGTGTTAGCCCTGCTATTTAAACCTGCATAAAGCAGTCAGCCAATAATGCATGAATCATTTCCTGGCGCAGCAGAAAGCAATTAGCCCTTCTAAATTACGATCCGGCTTCACAAATAGATCAATCAAGAGAATCCGTGCCACACTAAGATGCAGCCGTGAGCTCATTTGAGTTTGGTTAGCGGCGCTATGAATGGAAGAGCATAACAAATAGCGTGGCGCATTCCTTTGCTGCCGCCGGCATATTTGGGTGGTATATTTACCATTTTATATTGTAATGATTTGCTTTAATTGTAATTTTGTTTTAAACATTTGTGATTAGCCTGTGAGTGTGAGTGGAATTTTTAAAGGTCTTTTTTTCCACCTTGAACATGGTCTTTGTAGCTCCTGGTATAAGGGAAGAGACTTTCTAAATACCAGCTTTGGCTGGTTTTATTGGATTTGCCTGTTCCAACTTTATGCAGGTGTTGCAGCCATTTATTAAAAATTAAAGAAACACTTCAATCAGTCAAAAATCATTAATCCATCTGAGCCTGGATTTATAATCACAATTAAAATCTAAATTAAAAACTCCAATCACTGGCTGATCCAATTTGTAGGAATTTATTCACAGTTACTCATAATGTAACTCAATAGAGGGTAAGGTCCTCATGTGCCTGTATGCTCTCCCGACAACATCTGGGTTATTTCTGGATGTGACGACTGATGGAGTCTGTAGGATCACCTCCCAGAACCGGATGAGAAAATCAGTGAGCTCCTGGCCAGTCCATGACAATACGTAGTGGCCTCAGATGCAATGACTGTCCCAGAGGTTCTAGTGAATGGCATCAATACCTTCATCGTCCAGAAACTGCCTACACACTCTCTCCACAGGAGGAACCCAGGGCTCGCTCCACAAGCTTTAATCTCTCTAAAGGAATCTCAACCTTGTATCTAACAGCAGAGAATTCCAATCAAGTCCCATTAGTCAAGAACTGAAGAACTGAAGTTGTAGCTTAGTGATTAAGGAACTGGACTAATAATCCCCACCACTGCCACACCACTTAAGCAAGGCCCTTAAGTCTCAATTGAGTAAACAATATATTGTGACAATACTGCTTTGGATAAAAGCATCTGCTAAATGCCAAAGAATATGCCTTGATGAGTGGACAGAAACATACACACAGTTGCCCACTGGAGGTCATTTTATACAGCTCCTCCTTGCACAGAGGAGGAGAGACTTGTCCTTCTATCGGGTTGTAATTTGTAATGATGTAATTTTTTACTTTAACCTGTCTCATCAAAGAATGCTTGTGGCAAATTTGTTTTTTTGTTATTCCTCAGCACCAGCTTCAGTAGTGCTGACAGTTTAATTACAACACTGTTGTTAAAGTCCAGCTGTTCGAACTAGTGTGGAAAGTGTGCTAAGGATGTCCTGTGTTT
This sequence comes from Microcambeva bendego, assembly GCA_034509265.1. Lineage (NCBI taxonomy): Eukaryota > Metazoa > Chordata > Actinopteri > Siluriformes > Trichomycteridae > Microcambeva > Microcambeva bendego. The sequence goes on along the minus strand of JAYDZG010000015.1, from coordinate 11,539,722 downwards.
GGGAAGGTGTTAATAGATCACTGGTTCTCCTCGCTTTTTGTGACCTGGTGTATTCCAGTGACTCAGTCCGTTTGACTCTGGCCAGCTGTGTGCAATGCAGTTCACAGCCTGATCAAAGCCCATAGCGGCTAGCACTGGCACTGTTGACAGCTCGGCATGTTCTCTAAGCTCTGATCCGATCAGCCGGCAGGGTGTGCAGAGGTGAATGTGAGGTAAATACATTTTCAGTGGATTAATTGGCACACCTGTGTTTGGTTCCTTGACAAGCAATCACACTGCCATCATCACCTGTCTGTCAACATTTGCCATGTAGCTGCATCTAATGGATTGTCATTCACTTTAAATTGCATCCAGATGTACATGGATCTGTGCGAAGCTTCCTGTTTTTACAAGTCACTTAATTATTACTATTATTTATTTTTACATATTTTTGATAGACCCAAAATAGGACAACTTGATATTTTCCATAACGCAGGACAAAGAGGAAAATGAACATCCTGAATGTCCAAAACAGAGTTTAAAAAGCTCATGGTATGAGGGAGTGTTTGTGTCTATGGCGTATAACTTCCACATCTGTAAATGCATTATTAATGCTGATGAGAAAAATAAACACACATACGTACAACATATGCTGATATCTAATCAATGACTTTACAGAATTCAATGGTTGCAGATTGCAAATTAGCATATAATCAGTATCAAATGTCTGTCATGTATATTAATAACACTGTGTGTTTTACAACTTTTACCTTAATAAGACTTGTGGTGAAAGCCTGGACAAGTAGCAAGTCCATTACAGAGCAAACACACATACGCACTCACACACTCATTCTTTGGGGGACGTTTCTCCAGTTGACCTGACTACATGTATTTGGACACTGGGAGTAGATGTAAACTTCACTACACGCAGGTCCTTCTAGCTGTGAGGCAACAGTGCTGTCAGCCGAGCCTGGGCTCCCATTTACATTTAAATTTGTAAATGACAGTACTGTAAATTATCGAAGCAATTGAAGGTGAATGGCCAGCTCAAGACGCAACAGTGACAGTGGTGGGACTTGAACCTTTTGATCACTAGTACAGTATTTTAAACACTTGGTTACAACTACCAAGTAAAATATTAAATGTCCAAAAGTTTTTTTTGGTATGGAATCCACTTTTTTCTGACAGAGCTTTTGAGTTGAGTACCATTAACAAAAACTGTAAAACCCTACAACTAATAATCTGTTAATGCCTAAACCAATCTTCTGACTGACAAGATGTTGCTCCATTCAATGACAGAAGTACCTACACAAGCTGGATTGTAAAGATCAAATTCAATTTAACAATAAATAAGCAGACATACACATTGTATGCTTACTCTGGTATTGTTTTTTTTTTTTTTTAAGTTAAAAAATGCCAAGTAATTAAAATGTAGCCATTATCTTTGCCTACCTTAGCTGTATATTATTAATATATGCTAATGTGACTATTCATAAAACAATTATTATTATTATTATTATTATTATTATTATTATTATTATAGTAGTCTAGGCTAGGTTCAATTCAATGTCTCCATTTAAGATGACATGTGGGAGGAAGCCGAAGCTCCAGAAAAAATCCACGCAGACACGAAGATAACATGCAACCATTATTAATTCAGCAAATCCCACATTTCATTTACCTCAAAGTGAAAGATGTCCTACATGTAATAATTCATTTGTAGCATCACAAATTGGTGCTAGCAAACGGACCATTTCTCATCATTTAGAATCACAAGGACCCAAACAGAAGACAGGATGTTCTGCAAACACTGTCCATATGGTAGCCTTGAGATTTGACAATGTCACCCTGGCTGCAGCAGAAAAAAAGTGTTGGCAGGTCTTATACCAATTTATACCAATCTAGTTGTTAATCTAACAGGTTACGGCTACATGCACAAACTTAAAAATATGTCTGTATACAAAATATATTATGAAAAGGGATGTGATTTACAACACTGGGTTCACAAAACATATTGTACCCATTTTTTTAACAAAATGAAATTGGAAACACATTATGACAAAGTTTCCTTTCTCTTAAAAATAAAAAAAACTGTATTTGTGATTATATTTCCTTTAGTTACATAATGAAAGCCCTTTAATCTGAGGTTGGTATGCAAAATAGTTTTTAATTAAGCCCAATTTGGCTGGAAAACCCTGAATTTGGCCACTAGGTGTATAACACCAGTGGCGTCAACCAGGCAAGGTGAATTGAGCCAGTGCCTTCTGCTGAATATGGATTAATTTAAAATGTTAAATTGACTTGAATTGTGGAATTAAATCAGTTTTCATCATGAATTATATAAATCTATCACAATTCATTACAGGTTTACATTGTACTTAATATAATAATATGAAACAAAAAGGTTGACAAATGAGTAAAAAGTTTGAAATTTCTTTCTCCTGCAATTCTAGCCTCTGCAGTGAAGTTGATCTTTTTTCAAAGGACATGGATCAGTGACCCACATACATAGCAAGTGAACTCTATCCTCAGCCCAGTCCCTAACAATTCCTCTTGTTTGGACAGGTGAGCTTTGATTGAGATAACCCACTTAGACAGTTCCTGGATCAAAGCAGTCAGTTTCAGTCATTTGAAGCCAATGGAGTCAAAAAATCAACATTTTAGTCACCGCCATGTTGGATTATGGAAACTCATCAGCACCTTCCCTGAGGGCTGTCTCTCTTTTTCCAGTCATGAAGAGGAGCAAATGAGTGTGATGCAGACAGCCATATGCCACAAATGGGCTAGTAAATGAATGTCAATTACGTGGGCCAATTAGTGTGATGTGTTTACTGTGTAAACAGAGGCTGTTTGTTTGCATTCTCAGAGAAGATTTTTATCTAATGCTCTGGTGGGGAGTCCTTTGTTAAACCTGCTCAGCTGTAAACCCTTGATCCTTAATTTCAGATTTAACTCTTCATTTCTTCCCACATCGTTTAAACTTGTAGGCTTGAGAGTAAGACATAAGTGCATTGATTAACAGCAACTGTATTTTAGTAGGATTTTATTTTAATTGGGCGTATATTGGTGGGTGTACACACTCTATTCTCTTTTGGATTAGAAATTCAAGTTACCACAGTGTAATACATTAGCTTGCCACTGCAATGGTGTAGGTTAGTTAATGTTTTAGTCATTAGTGCAACAAGAATGGTTGCGTGAACAAGCGTGCCATGTCCCCCATGGCAACTTGATAAGCAACTTCTGCACCAAGAAAGAGATCTGCTCAATTTTGGATAAAGAAACTGTAATGAAAAGAAACCCTTCCACCTGGAACGAATTATTGCTCAAAGAGATATAGGTGAGATCACTCAAGACAAATTGACAGATAAATCATTTGTGCATCATTGCCATCTTTTCCTGTCATATTTTGGCAATGCAGAGGCACACGCATCTGTACCCACCATCATGTTGATCTCCAAGGTATATGGGTCCGTTACAGTTGGCTTTGTTGATGGGTGCCACACCATCATTGCTGTAGTAGAATGAATGTGGTACTATTTAAGATTCATAATTCTAAAGAATATGTTGTCATAAATATTTTTGTGGTTAAGAGGTTAATGTTTGTGCTTGACTACTAAGCTTTTAAGACACAAATCTCCAGTAATTAATAATGCAGAAATGTCAAGTACTCTGAAAAAAGCAAGGTTTATTTACTGTCTGCGTACATGCTTAAATGTTCATAAATCAAGACCTGTCTTATTTTATATTTCCTTGTTACACTCCAGTGCTTGTGTCTGGTTCGTCACGTTAATAGATAACACAAGAGCGGACTAGTGCCTGAACTTGTCTTGAGAGGAGTGCAGAAGAAAGGCCTCTACAAATGAAGATAAGGATTGTATTCGGTGCTTTCTGTCCCACATGGGCTGGGGCATGAAGAAACTGTGTCATGGTGAACTGTTGATGAAGAGTGATGTTCTAAGTGTCTGCTCTTAAATGAAGCATCGGGGTAAATTCCCATCCTGATCAGTGGAACAACTTCTCCCCTGTGTGAAGCGAATTATTGGTCACAGGTCGGTCATGTGATTGGACGAGAAGGTGGGGCACCTATGAAAAGTCATTAACACCTGATGCAAGTGTCTTTTCTTTAGAAGAACAGAGCAGATCTTTACTTTTAAATGTATCACACCATCCAATGCTTGTATGTAAGGAACTTTTCTTGAAACTCATCAGATGTGAACATTTCAAACTTGATCTGTAACTGAAGTTGTACTTCTCTGGACTATTAAGCATACAAGTGGTTTTGCTGGTTCTGGAACCTGATCACGGACTACACACACATGTTGGCCATGTTTAGCTCTGGACAGCTCCTGTCTTCACTAAGCCCAGGAATCTTGCACTCCCCAGCGGCCCACTTCTTTCCTGCTTTTCCAAGCAGACTTGGTCCTCCTCAGCTCCTGATCCCAGCTCCATTGCTCAGCTATGAGCTGCTGCGCACCTACCTGCAGCCTGAACCCTGTAAACAAGCTTTGCTGCTGGCCTCGCAGACGTCCGCCATGGTTCAGTTGTCCAGTGAAATAGGTAAGTTTTGGTAAATAATGCTGAGTCGCTGTGTACATGTATTTATGATCGGTCCAAATAATCATGATTAACAATCTTGTAATAGTTTGATACATCTTATTATAATTTACATGATAAGCTTTGTATGTCTGTGTATATTTTTTGTATCCATATAATTTCGCCATTTTGCAGAGTGACTTACAAAAGTGCTTCCATACTAAACATGATCATAAACGGTGGATTTAGTCGTTTTTTTAAATTACTTTTTTAATAATAAATACAGTGTTAATGTTTAATGTTTTTCTGTAGAGACTTCAATTTAAATTTAACGTTCTCGCTACAATTTTTTAATGTATGAAAATTAAACGCATTTGAATTAAATACAAAATAGGATTATAGTTTAATTCTTAGTTGACATTAAGTGTGCAAGTATTGTTTTGAGTTATTGGCCCACTGTGACCCGGACCATGACCAAAACCAATGAATCTTTTATTTTATTCATTTTTAAAGCAAGATTTTTACACACTGTTGAGGCATTTGGCCATTTAGTTGGCTGATAGCCATTTATCCTTAATATTAAATAATTAATTACATTTTTATAATATTTGATAATATTAATTTGTTGGAATTGGAATAAATTATGGCGAAAAAAATAATGCCTCCTTTAAAGAAAAGAAAACACTTTACTTAAAACCTATTTAAAATTAGATTTAGAAATCTTATAATACTACCTTTTAATAAAAATAAATATTAAAAATTGGCTGGCACGGTGGCTTAGTGGGAAGCACTGTCACCTTACTGCAAGAAGGTCCTGGGTTCGATCCCCGGGTGGGGCGATCTAGGCCCTTTCTGTGCAAAATTTGCATGTTGTCCGTGTGGGTTCCTCCCACAGTCCAAAGACATGCTACCAGGTTGATTGGAGACACTGAATTGTCCCATAGGTATCATCGATGGACTGGCGCCCCATCCGGAGTGTTACCATGTGCCTTGCACCCATTGAAGAACTGGAATAGGCTCCAGTACCCTTCCCCGATCCTAATTAGGATAAGGGATTAAAGACAATAAACTGAACTGAATATTAAAAATAAGTGTGACTAAAATCTGATGACTTTTCATTAAAACTGCTGATATAAGATGGTATTTGAATACAAAAGCATTTAAGGCTCTTATAAGAATGAATTATTAAATTATTAACAAAAATATTTAAACCAAGCTACTAAAATCTGACTGAAAAAAATGTGAATTCCACAATACAGAGCAGCCCATAATAAAATCCCTAGCAAGCGACTGTGTGTTTTGGCCACTGAAGCAGCAAAATCAAATGTCTTGCATTGTTTGTTTAGGTAATATATTTTTAATAATGCACGTGTAATTTTCAGTATGAGAGGTAATTCAGGGATGATGGCCTATTCTCTGATAACAGCCATCCTTGGCATTTAATGGGACCCTGAATGTTTACAAAGGATCAGTTAACAGCTTGTAACTAACAATCAATTACCCAGCTCCGCCAGAGAGGGTTTAATGAATGCAGCGCTAATTAGCCAATCCAGAACTGTTAGTTCCCCCCGTCAGCCACTGGCATCCAGCTAATTGGCCACATGCTTCCAGATGAGCCACGGCCCGCCAAGCAGCGGCGCGCTCGCGCCAACTACAGCAGCTGGCAGCTGGAGGAGCTGGAGAGGGCCTTTGAGAGCACGCACTACCCTGATGTGTTTATGAGAGAGGCCCTGGCACTTCGACTGGACTTGATCGAGGCCAGAGTACAGGTACAGTGTGAGATTGGCTTGTTTTTATTGATCATTTTTTTTTAGAAATAGTGTAATTTGAGACCATCTGTACTGCATGATCTGTGCTGGCTATTCGCCATGCCTACTGCTCTACAAGCTTTCATATTTATCAGTTTCTGACATGCCTGAAGAATAACAAAGAGCTTGGTAATTAGCTGATGAGCTGGAACAGATGTAGAGAACACTATATAGGGCAGTGGGCATTCAAAGCTGAGAATTGTTGCTTGGGGCAAAATGGGCAAATGCATATAAAATCATCATTAGCTGTTAAAAATGTAGTTGTGCACGTAGGGAAACATTTTTGTATTTGATTTTGTTGTGAAAAAAGCATTATTCTTAATTAGTGGTGTATCATTATTCATAGTTTTATAGAGTATAGAATTTATAGAATTTGTCTGCATTTTAACTCAATATGTGCAGTGAAACATACAAATACACAGTAGTGAACACTAGGGGACAGTGAGCACACATGCCCGGATTGGTGGGCAGCCCTAGCCACGGCTCCAGGGGAGCAGTTAGAGGTTGGGTGCCTTGTTCAATGGCACTTCAATCATGATTTGTCAGCTCTGGGAATCAAACTGGCAACCTTCCAACCTTTTTTTGAGAAAGAAACAGGTTTTTAATTCCCAGCAGTGTTATCAGCTAGTCAGATGTCTACATACAGATAGGATTGGCTATGTTTGAAAAGGTGACTGAGGCTGCCACAATGGATTAGCATCTGCCCTGGATGTGCTACTGTATTGTACCACTTGATTCCAGGGAAACAATACTTTAGGACCCTGATCAGAATAAAGCTGTGGTAACACTGGTGAAAGAAAGAAGCATCCCTACCACAAAATGCTGAATTATGTAATGTGCATTGTTTTATTACCAGTTGTAATAACTGAATGAGTAAGTGAATGCACTGAATACATTTTATGATTACGTTTACAGCATTTAGGAAACACTATTGTGTAGAGCAACTGAAAACAACACAAGGGGGGGTTTGAAGCAATAATCTCTTGTATCTAATTTACTGTACTGGGCTGGAGAACCAAACATCATTTTTCCCAATTATTGTCCCTTGAATCTGTCAGAATAACTTAAAATTGATTTACGTGACACTTTTGTCAATGTAGATATGTAGACCCAGTAAATGTAATGAACTGCCCAGAAGCACCTGAATTTATGTTGTATTTCCTTTCACTTGACTTAAATAAATTAATACTGTATATTGACATAGCAAAGTATTAATTATTTTTGCATGTTTTAACATTTACATTTGTGGTATTTAGCTGTTTCATACAAAGCAATTACCAATTATGACTGAATTTGACGGTTGGAGCCTAGTTCAGTATATTAACCAATGAGCCAAAGCTGTTCAAATGTATAATTATGACTGAATTTGAGGGTTAATTGTGTTCAAACAGTATTACCAACATTGAACCCACATTTCGGAAATTTCAAGTAACTAAATGTTAAATTATATCCAATTATGACCAAAATTGAGGGTTTGGGCCTCGCTCACTAGTCCAGTACATTAACCACTGAGCCACTACTGCTCTTGCATCCAACTATAATTGAATTTGAAGGTTAAGGACTTGGGCCCAGCTTAGCCTTGGTGGGTCCATTACATTTACTGGTCTAAGCTATAAAGAAGGCTGTAAAAGTAAGTGTTTGGCCTTTGCTAAACACTTAAGAGGTTTTTAGTCGTTTTATTTAGCAGTTATTCTGTAATATTCAGGTGTGTTGCATATTTACGGCATCTAATGTTTCTCATGTAGAACTGTCTGCAGTTGCAGTTCAAATAAAAGGATTTTTATAAATCACAGATATTTACCAACCATGTCTGTTTGGTGCAGGTGTGGTTCCAGAACCGCAGGGCCAAGATGCGCAGACAAATGAAGCTTCAGGGCCAGACTGGGGATCAGTCAGTGTCATCCAAAAAAAA
>JAYDZG010000015.1:11457936-11481469 GCA_034509265.1 Microcambeva bendego | reverse complement strand
TTAGATGTCTTGTTGCATCAAGAGAAAAAAGCCAATGATTTTCCTTTTTTTAATTCCCTCCCTACCACTTAGTGTATCTGAGACAAGGTATGTTGAGACAATGTTGGTTACAAAAAGTGTTATACAAATAATGTTTTCAGTGTTAATGGTCTGGGTGTTGTTTGGATGGATGGCTTGTGACTTTGTCTTGAGTGTCATGTGTCCTTATATTGACTATTTAAAGTCTCAGTCTTGTCTTGGAGAGTGTGTATCCTAGTCCCGGCTCTGTCTTTTCCCTGTGCCTTGTGATTGGTAGATAGAAACAGAAACAACACTGGTTAATGTTTTCATATTATGTGGTAATAAGACACAGTGGTACAGTATTTATGTGCATAGAATTATATGTGCACTGTGGTCAAACCAGATGGGCCATATTGCTGAATTATTAAGTCTGAATATTAATATAAATTAGACAGAAAATGAGTAATAATTCTTCTGCCCTGCAGAAATGATTAACATAATTCTGATAAATAACCAGATGGCAGAATTGAGGAAAATTTATCTTAATGAATATCTTGAATCTACTTGGAGGAAGGTAAATGGCTCCACCGGGGCCAAAGATGGCCCTGCGTCTCTGTGTTTATCTGTGAACCACTCTTAAAGTGTGCCATAGAGTGGGAGCAAAAAGAAATTAAGCAGCTCTCAGGGTGTGTATTAGCTCAGATGCTAATATTTTATAATCTCTCTCTCTCTCTCTCTCTCTCTCTCTCTGTCTATGATTGCTCCTAGATTTTTCCCACTGTTTAACAATTTTTCTACACATTATTTACTTCATAGGTAATTATCAATTTCATCCTGGAGAAGCAGCAGTAGCTTGCATGACCTCATTTCATAGTGCGATCATATACATTTACAAACATCGTTTGCATAAACTAATAAAACAGAAGCAATTGTGCAGTGTAATGGATTTTTATAAAAAAAACTGACTAATGGTCTGGGTGAACAACATTTTAATCCCTTGTATTTAAAACAGTAATCTAATTCAAAAGCAAACTGTGTTCTGTAGCTGCGGAGCATATTTGTAAAATTTTCAAAAGAAAAATGTTTACATAAGTCACGTACATTGAGTTGGAGATCTCAAAACATTTCTTTCTTGTATGATTAACATTTTTTTTTCTTCTGCTGCTCCCTTTAGGGATCACCTCAGTGGATTGTGGTGAGCATTATTGATTTGGCCTAGTTTTATGCTGTTTGCCTTCCTGACCCAACCCTCCATAGTTATCCCGGATTGGGAAAGGAACTTAAATGCACTGGTTTATGCATAGAAGCAAGAAACCTATAGGACAATGCAGTGTATGCAATTAACTTGAATGTATGTTTTTGGACAGTGGAAGGAAACCGGAACTGCCGGTGGAAACCCACATAGACACAGAGAGAACATGCAAATTCCTCACAAAATAGACTTGGACCACTCCATCTGGGGATTGAACCCAAGACCATCCTGGTGTGAGGTGACAGTGAACACACTGAGCCACTGTGCTTCTCCACATTTTCATCCTCACTTCTCACTGTAAGCAGTTCGTTACCTGAAAAATATGCCTAATCAAAGCAAAATTCGCATCTATGTAAGACTTGTGTTTGTTGTCTCAGATATTTTTCCAGTTGTGGCTTTCTCTATGGTGTCCTCAGCTTATCACCTCATTGTTTTCTTCTTTCTTATAGTAAACACAAGAACACTACGTGGAGTTTTACATAGGCCAGACTTAGAATTTAACTTATTACTAGGGTGAGGCACACTTCAATTCTATCATGTCATGTGGTGTAGGAAAAAAAGGATGAGCAAAAGGCTGTCAAGGCTGTACAGATAAACCAAGTAGCCTGAGAAGCCAGTAATCAAGATGTGTTAACAAAAATAGCAAATATCCAAAAACAAGGTCTGAACAAAGGGTCATACTGCGAACAATAACAATCAAGCGCTCATTATGTTACTAACAGAGATATGGCAAGACTGTGCAATGGACCAAATAAAAACAAGTTCTAGTATACAACCAGATAAACGAACTAATCTGAAACGGGTGAAGCAATTAGAATTGTGAGGAGGTAGAAGTAACAAGAGCTTTGTGATCGGTAGTTACATATGCGAGTTGAACCTCACAATGTGACAACAAATACTTTTAGCAATGTCACAACAAATACTTTTAGTGTTGACTGAGAATCATTGATCAATGTATTTATTAAATGAGTTTCATCCCACAGTCCAAAAACATGCAGCCAAGTTAATATGTCCCAAGCCTGGATAAATAGGGAGGGTTGTGTCAGCAGGAGCATCAGACATAAAAAAAACGATTCCAAATTCAAAACTGTGGTGAGCCTTAGCGGGAGAAGCCAAAATTAACTAAAATTAAAAAAAATAGTAGTGTTGTTAGTTTAAGGAAAGAGTTCTTATGTTCTTACAACATTTCATAAATAATTAATGAAAAAATCACAAATTTCTTAACATACAGATATTAATTGACCTGATCAATATATTCTTCTGCAACTAAAGCTAAACATGAAGTAGGAAACAAATTACAAAATCAAATTTGACATTTTTAATTAATTCATTAGGATTCATGCTGCACCGCATAATTAAGCTTGAGTGTTTAATTATACATTTAAATGGGCTCTTCAATTACTTACAGCTTAATAAAAAATCATTAGTTCGTCTCCGAAGTTCTAAGCTATGGAGACACATATTAGTCTACCTACTTAGGAAATATTCGATTATGAACAGACTGGGATTTGCCAGGAGCTCATTTGCAATCTGTGGTAAATTTCTGTTAACCTAAAAGCTGTAGCTCGCATCAGAATTTGACATCAAGCTACAACAATGTAAAATTTCCATATTAATTAGCACTGGGGACTGCTGCTGCTCAATGACTGGGTATATTTTGGCTGTGAGGAACCACAGTGCCTCCATGTGGAGGTGAGCACAGTGCTATTGAACATGACATCTGTTGTTACTCGGTATGCTCTTGACTGTTGATTGTTTTTAAGTGCTTCATACCAGCTATTTGTAAGGGCATGCTAACATTAGCGTGATTAATCTTTCCTGGTCAAGGCATTTTAAAAGGTCTTTAAAGTCCCTTCATCTTCACTATAATTCAGATGCAATAAATTACTGTTATTATATTAGTTGTACTTGAACATTTTCCCTTCATATGTTATATTTGAATCAGCAATGTTTGATTTGACCAGGCCTGTACACTGGCTCTTCAGAACATTATGACCACTGACAGGTGACGTGAATAACACTGATTATCTCTACATCACCACACCTGTTGGGGAAGGGGGGGGGGGATGTGTGAATTAGACAGAAAGTAAAAAATGTATCCTTAAAGTTGATGTTATAATCAGGAAAAATGAACAAGTATAAGGATTAAAGAAGTTAATGCTGTTTATGATAGAATTGCAGTTTGTTGAGTACAGGGCAGCAAAATCAGGACCAACATAACATTGGAAAAGTGGTCATAATGTTATGCCTGGTCTGTGTAAATATGTGCCTTTACGCATATAAACAATTTACACAAGTTAGAGTAGCCAAACAAGACACCCAGACATTAAAAAACCAAAGTTCAAACCTGCTGTGCTGTACAGCACCATTGCAATCTGCCGTGCTACCACACTGCTTATTTTATTAATCTTTTCTGTCCTAAAATTGCCCAATTTCCAAGCCCTTAATATGTTTTACAGGAATCAATGATATTTGATTTGTGTCATAAACAATATAGAAAACAACTTGTCCATGACTGAATCACAATAATGATTTTATTCCTAATTTCTGTTTTATTGAACCTGTATAATATACAAATTTATTCTATATTTCAGCACAATAATGTCTTTTATGTGAGAGGAGCATTCACTGAAGTTATCACACAAACCTCACAATGACATGGGCCACATGAGACTTTACAGCCACTAATATTTATTTCATAATTTCTTTTTTGTTAAGCTGCAACACAGCACTGATTAATTCCTCCAATTATGGAACCGAAGGCTTGTGAAACTGATTACAGTCGTTCCCATATATCTACATGTATTTTAGTGTGTTTTACATTACCAGCTGAGAAAAGGGAAACTCTAGGAATGACTCGGAGGCAAAAAAAAAATCTATAATTCGAATGCAGATCAATTGGGTAGCAGGTAATTTACCTTAAGGGGAGGAAGTCTAATTATTGTCTTTGAAAACCTAATTTAGCATTAAACACTTCAGGTGGCTCTTCTCCTCTCAATGGTGGAAGGAAAAAGCTTTCCTGGAGCAGTGCTTCAGCTTCTCCTGCTTGTGTCTCTTTTGTCTCATTTTATTTTACATGCTCTTCCTTAGATTTTTTTGTTGATTGTTAAATGGTTAAACACTGCTGCAAGTATGATTGGCTTAGGTGTGGAGAGTACAAAGCCTAGATATAATCACAAAGCAGCACAAAGCCCAACTCAATGTGGTAGTGAAGAGCAGGTTATGTTCTAAACACGGAACATTTAAAAGCTAGTTTATTAAAGATTAAATTAGCTTTATTTACTCATTCCGAGCTGCCGACTGGCCTGTGTATGTGTCTGACTGTGTATTTCATTATATCTTGCAATCTAACCTAGTACTCACACTAGACTTTTTCTTATTGGTAGTGACCAGGATAAGTTGTCCTCCTCATTCTTTGTGTTGTTTGTTTAATTAGGGCAGTGGCTACCAACTGGTTTATAATTTAGGTTTCTGATCATTTGTAATAATTAGTAAATAATTGAACTATCATTAAATTATAAAAAGTACTTCCATATATGAAATGTATGCTTATTTCATAGTGTGTCCAGTTATGTGTCCAACTGGGATTGGCTCCAGCACCCCTACCCGACCCGACCCTGATTAAGATAAGTGGTTAAAGAAAATGAACTGAACTGAGCTTATCCAATCACCGAACCCCCAGAAGTTGTGTAAGTACTGTGTACATTCATGGCAATTGGCCAAATTGGTTTTTTCATGCATTTTGGTGGATTTTGAAAATGTTTTTGGTTGCAATCTGGCAACCCTGTGTTAACTTTTCAATGTTTTTTACCTGTGTGACCAGGTATAAATCAGACAACAATATTACATTTTATAAGTTATTTCTAAAAAATGAAAAATAGATAATATTTTTATTATAATAGCTTTCAGATAATTCTGATTAAATCTATCTTTGTCACAGTATAACATTTGTTTTGAATTGTTAAATTTAAGAATTGTACTTGAATGTAAACATTCAGAACAAAATGGTTTAGACACAGAAAAGAATTTGGAATTGGACATAAAGAATTACATGCTTTCACAAACATTTGAGAAACCAAGCCAAGTCTCATCTCTGAGCACCAGAGCAACAAGATCTCCAGACTCTTAAAGGTAAAATACTTTGGTGTCAGACAGATGGCATTTTATCAGATTTTATTTACAATTATAATGTCAGTAATTGTTATGAAAATCAGAATAACATATTTACTTTGGTTCTAAACAGTTTATGTATTATAAGACCAAACCTGCTCCATAACCACATGAGTGGCAGATTTGTAGTGACCCATACAGACCTGTTTCTTCTGGTTAAACGTTCCTAGCAGGTGAGGCTGTACCTGACAGATGGTGTTTGTGAGTGACGCTTGTTCCCAGTTGATCAGGGCCCCAGGAAGCGCCTGGGAGGATGGTCTCAGCAGAGTCCCACTCGTTGTCCGGCGGCATATGTCGCTCAATGGCCTTGCAGCAGCAGGCCCTGATAGTTTTGGGTGTTAATCAGAGCTTTCTCTCTCACACCATGCATTCTAGACCAAATACACTGGCAATTGGGTGGCACAGGGACACTTGGACCAAGCCATGGCTAAATTGAGGCAGAAAAAGAACCAAAAAAAATGTCCTCTTGTATTTGGATAAAATCGCAAGAGAATGTGCCATGAGCAAAAAGCTGTTAAAGTGCCCAGTCCTGAGTGGACCTCAGCAAGAGTTGCTCAAATCAAAAGCTGGAAAACCCAACATTCAATCCTCGTCTCTGTCCAAATGGAAAGCAACGGTGCGATAAACACATAAAAATGGCAATTAGGCCCAGGCAAAGCCAATTCAGATATCTGTAAAACCTCGGGGCTGGGAAGTCTGAGCTGGCACCATGACAGTCTAGGCCATGATGCTTCCAGCTGGCCCGGAGCAAAGCCATTCCAGACAGAACCATCTCAGCCCATCTTGGCTGTCCTGGGTCCCTGCTGGCCTTGGGGGACATAATGTGTGTCCGTGTGTTTAATATGTGACATAATATGTGTGGGTTTTTCTTTCCCCTTTGTATATCCCGAAGACAAATACAGTCTGCCTTCATGCTGTAACAGCCATTAGTTAATTGTGCCGGATTTTCCGAGCAGAGTGTTGCTTTAATTAAGCAGCTAATTGCAATGTAGCTCTTGATTAGCTTTGGGGGATGGGAATGTTCAGGCAGCCTGATATGTTGTGCACACTTCAGAATCATTTACAGAAATTGAAGCTAATTTCGCTCTCTGTGTCTACAGCAGCATTAATTTAATTTGGGTTGCTTTTAGCTCATTAACACTTCTAATTAATACGTTGACATCACTATTAAGATGTCTCTTCGAAATTGGCGTCTCCAGATAATCAGGATGGAGAAGGCTGACGGATGGAGCGAGATGGCGACTGGAGAGAGAGCCGGAAAGAGAGAAAGCGCACAGTAAGGATAAAGGAGATGAAGAGGGGCTGTTCGATCCTCATTTGTAAATCACCAGCAGTGTATGATTATGAACTGTAATAGGGCTCTGTGGCAGGCGGCTAAATTGGAAATGAAAGGCTAGTTGATTGTTTTAGATTTGATGGAGTTTGCGCTGGGCTAGGCATGTGTGTACATGCTGGGGATCGCTGATGCTTGGGTTACTAGTGCAGGCCAGATGTGGTGCACAGCTGAATCCCACGCTCGACTGCCTCTGTGTTTGGGTTTGTCATTTTAATGAGCAGAATTTAGTGACTATGGAATATAATTTTAAGGTTGATGCTGCAACTCTGTTCATCACACTGTCATCACTTGAAGCTTTCCCCCGAACCACGCCACACACTATGACCCTTTCACGTCTTCAAGTTTAATAAATGTAGACATGCATTTGTGTATAAATTTTAATACTTGGACATCCATGGTTGCTTGATGTGTAAAGGGGATGTTTTAACAGGGAAGATGCCCATCTGTTTCATGGCCTTTGAGGAGAGCTAGCCTTCAGAGGCATTATCTATGGTATTAAAATTAAACGGTATAATTAAAGGCAACAAGAGATGGCATAATTAAAATCTAAATTAAATTCTAAAGACCAAACACTTTAGATATTTAACAAATTTGTCATTCTCCAGAACAATATGCAGTGGTTAGGACTTGAAGGAGTAATTATATTGGTTTGTTAAATGGATTATTACAGTAAACAATCAAAAAAAGAACACAAATCCAGGTCAATATTTCAATTATCATTTTTTTTGCACTTTCCCCCGATTTCTCCTAGTGTAGTCATATCCAATTACCCTAATTGCATTATATTTTACCTCCATTGCTGACTGAGAAGATCCAGACCAGACATTTCCCTCCAACATGTGTGCAGCACCAACTACGTCATTTCACCTGCACAAGATGAGTTAACGTGGATCAGCTTGTACAGAAAGCCACAACCTGATCAATGACTTACCCCTAGATTATGTTTGCAGGCACCATTAATCAGCCAAGAGAGGCCTTAATTGCATCAGTTATAAGAACCTGTCTGGCCTTTCCCGTCCCGGATGGCCAAGCTGAGATTCGGAAATCACAGCTCTGGTGTGCTCTTTTATCGCTTTGTCACCTGCCCACACTTGGCCATTACACTTCTTAATTAGTCTGTCTGTTATTAGAAAATGCTGTTTTTACTAAATTAATTTACTAAAAACTATTTTTTGCCACATCGGATCGTGATGCACGTGGTTGCTTTGACATAGTTGTTACACCGGATGCCCTTCCTGACCAAATCGCTACAATGCACTGGTATATACATCACAGAGGATATGAACTGACTATTAATCGGACTGCATGTATTTGAACTGTGGACGGAACCCGGAGCCTCCCAAAACCTACCCACCTGGGTATCAAACACAAGATTTTCTTCCTACAGTCCACAGTACAACCCACCGAGCCACTGTTCTGCCCAAAATACAAAATAATTAAGTAAGACTAAAAATGTTCCTAAATCCTATAATACTAAAATGACACTTGTTTGTGTGATTGGTAATTTCTTTTGTAAATGCTGTTTTGGCCACTCATTATAAATCATAACTAGTGAGGGCTTGATTAATTAGCCACTACTGGGTAGCCATTGGTTGTGTTCTATTTTGTGTCTTATTTTTAGTGTAGTTGTAAGGTATAAGATACAACTATGTGCGTGAACTTAAACATAACTTAAACATCATACATTATCCCTCTGTTTTTACCAGATGTAACAATGTACATAGCTTCTATTTTTATTCTACTAAGATGATATGTCATTATTTTTAAGGGTAGATGCACTTTACTAGTGAGGACAGGGAGAGGCTCTTTGGACCAATGGGGAAACAGATTTGCAGTGAACAATGTAACAGTTACTACCTTCAAATAAGTTATAATTCAAATAGAATTAATATTTTCGATTCTGACCTTTATTATGTGCCATAAAGTGTTTTAACTGAATAATATTTTCTTCTTACATCATCCAAACAGGAGTAAAATATTTATGTCTTTGATAGTTCCAAAGCTGTCTAAAAGAAATAATGTGTTAACGGAGTGACACCATGTTCACAATCGACTTCTTTTCCCTTCTGGTCTTCTATCAGGACCTGCAAATCAACAGAGAGGAAGGTGTGGTAAAGCGCTGTTTATTTAACAGATAAATCAATGGTCATCTCCTGCACTTTCACTAAAAGCTCATTTTTTGTTTCAAAGCATTCTCTCTGAAACAACCCTGCTGTAAAAAGCCTCCTGTTTAGCACTTCATTAAAAAGTACCTTAGAATAAGAGTCACAAGGGACACAATCCTAGCGTCATGTGTAAAAGCCATCAACAGCTGCATCAATTAACCCCCTGCCCCCCAGGGGCCCATTAGTGGGAGAAACACCCTTTAAAATTGCATATGCTTCCGATTACACAAGGAATGACTAAACGCTTGTATTTGTGTTAACTATAGGATTACGTTTGTAAAACAATTCACCAAGGCGTACATTTCTCTGTCCTGGCTGTGACTGGAAATACATGTGGAAACGGGTTTCACACAACCCGTGTACAACATACTGTGTAAAAAGGGCAGCGGTAAACTGCAGGAAAACAGAGCCACACACAGATATAGTGGTTACAGCAAATCTCTCTGACCCCTCTGTGCCCTTAGTACTATCAAACATTTTAGGGACTGCGTGACTGTCTAAAATCATTAGGTTTGTATGGTTGTTTTTTCTTTATGGTAAAATTATTGTTATATGGATATGATTTGGAAATGGATTTTGGGAAAATATAATTCTTAAGTAAAATGATCATTTTAAATGCTTAAAATATAATATATAAAAAGTATTTACAATATACTTTTACATTTTTATTTTAATGCTAATGCAGAAAGGGATCTTGATTCATCGCTAAACATCAACTACCATTAAGATAAATTAATTTGGCTACATCCCACGTTTATGCAGTGTTAAGGCATGTAATCATTAATTTCAATGTAAAAAGTCTGGACTTACACCATCTATATAACATGGTAGTTATGATATTATTTATTTTTTAAATGTACAAGAAACAAAATGTCTCAACATATAATATGACAATGGCAGTTTTGGAACATCTCATCGCAATGTCATGTTTCTTACAACTATTATAATCTCATTTTTTACCTTAAGGAGCCATAGACTTAAGGAGCCATTTGGATGAAGTCATTACCTGGAGAGTGTGCTGATTGGACAGTATTTTACTTATTGAAATAGTAAATAATGTGGTGTAGAGAGTCAACTCTGGGGATTTATCAGAATTTATTGTTTCACTACAGTTTTGTTGCACCACAACTCTCTACTCAACTACACATACACATGGAACAGGTAGCGTGAGTTATAAATAATTCTGCTCCACAGAACGCTCATCCAAACACTTGTGATTACAAAGTTCATACATACGTAAATAATTGACAGTGATTCGGTTTAACCCAAGGTGACGCTTAATAATTCAACTTTCTTTTAAATATCATGTGATTTCTTGCACTAAGGTATACTGAACGCTAATACTGTGACTTGCTCTAATTCAACCAGACATTTTGAGGACACCCTGGAGTTTTCAGGGTGGGGTAAAACCTAGCTAGAACATAACCTGTTTATGAGGCAGCCTTAACATGACATGCCAATGTGTTTGAATGTTCCACCTAATTGCAGTTCTTTTGTTTAGGGGTGTCAATCTAATATTACTCAGACTGAGCTTTTAATAACAAGCGATATGATAAATCCACATGGCTCATATGTATTTTTCATGAAAGGTGCAGTATTTTTGTTCACATTTTGTCAGATGTGAGATCATTTGAAGAGCAATAGTATTTAAAATTGGACAACAACGAAATAAGTACTCTGCGCTTTGCACACAGTTGGATATAGACAGTGCAGCTCAGCTGTATTAGCAAACCCCAGACCAAATCAAGAGTAATAAAAATCATTCATTTTGGTTAATGAGGATATTAACAGCCACAGTGGTGTTTAAGCACAAACAAGAACAACAACATTAATAATTGCAACTCTCTGGCGCTCAGCTGATGTAAGCTTTTAATAATTAACAAGTCTCTGTCTTATCCCCTAAAGGTTTGCCTCCTATTATCCACCAAAGATACAAACGGGTAATTACTCTGCCACTGAATGGTCAAAACAGCAAGCTCAGATGTCACCCTTTCACTCCTCATTTTGATCAGTTCTTCCAGCGTAAGAGCATGTAGCCTTATCAAATGAGAAACCTGACATTTTGACTTATTTAGCTGCTATTTTCCTCCCACATTTATTAGAGGATTACTCTTTTTAGCTCCTGTGTTTACATATTAGTGCTAATCCAATTGAGTCAACAAGGGCACTTAGCATTGGATGCAAACTGGGACTTACAGGGGAGGGAGTGGTTATTAATTTAAGACTTATTCACGATTTTAAGCTTCCAGGGAAACTGTTCTGAAACATCTGTTGTGACAATCCCAGCAAATCATATCCTTTCTAGGTTAAAGGCTTTTCTTCAATCGCTGTGTTACATTGAGCCTGCAGAGGGAGCTTCCCAAAAGACTCTTCCCAGTAAAATAATACCCTATAGCCTGACTGTGAAACAAACAAGTACAAGTAGCCCTGAGAGCTAGAGCTTCCATAATAAGCTGACTGATGTTTCGTGTATCATTCGGTGGGACCAAGGGCTGTCTGTAATGAGAGCGTTGATCCTTGAGCTCGACCACAACCTTACTCCATGACCCCTGACCTCTAGGACATTATGTTAGCTAAAGCTAATTAGTGCTTGATGAGGGGTGACAAGTACACTTTTTAATGACAAAACTAGCAGTCCCTAGGGACCTCCAAACAAATCAAGAAACAATAAATATGTCAAACTAGGCATGATAAAAACGAAATCATCAGTTTAAAAAAAGACACCGAGGTTGGTTTTGATTACTTCATTAACTTCAATAATTGAGTTGTTACAAAATGTCCTGTTATTAAAATGTTTGAAGTTTTCTTTTTATTAACTACAAACAGGTCAGTGTGGCTTGTCGAATTTAAACAGATTTTACTAGCAAAACCACAAAAAATAAATAAAAAAATATTCTCTCTCTCTCTCACACACACACACACACACACACACACACACACACACACACACACACACACACACACGTATATATATCCGAAGTGTCTGTCCATTGTGTTAACTGTTATTTGTGTATTTAGTTAAATTTTGGTCTGTTTGATGACATAGCAGTCAGACTAGTTGCCTAAAATGCTAAATTATACTATTAAACATTGCTGATTCAGTATTGATGATTGATGATTGATGACAGAAGCTTTTATGAATGATTCGTTGATTTTTTTATTGTTCATCTACTGAACAATATGTAAAAAAACTAAAAACCCCTTGAATTAGAAAAAAAAATATATTTATTTTAACTATTCCAATCTCATCAACTGTTTTGTAGTAGAACGTAGCATCAATAATGCCGTTCAACTTTTATTGCTATTTTTGACTCAGGTTATTGGCACAAATGGGCCACATAATGCACCAGATTTATTTCAGAATCACCACCAGGTTAGTCATCGCAGTGGGTGGTGCAGTAATGGAGTAATTGTGCCAATCTTTATTCACATTGTTCATCTAGTGCCAAACCTTACCCATACTGGGCAGGTGTTAATTTCAAGCCCTGAATAAAGCCTTTATTTTGATATTACCATAATACTGGATCATAAATGCATTACCCCATTGGAATGACTCATGGCACCTTGTATCCTTTAGCTATAGTAGGTATTGAAAAGTGCAGAAGTATCTTACATCGAGTTAAGAGAACTGGAGCAAATTCCCTTAGCAAACATTTAGCTGCCTGCTATCCTCAAACACTTTAATTTCATTTAGTGCTGCTGCTAACCTGCCTGTCAGGCGCATCTTCATCTAGTGCAGAATTTATGCCTCTTATAGTCTATTGGCTCATCAGCAGACCAATATTTGTGTACTTTGACTGTTTATCCGTCCCTAATTAGTCCCAGATCAATACACACAATTGATTTAGCAATACACTTTAGAAGAGCTTTAGAAGGTGTCATATAGCAGGGTAGTGCAGCTTCACCATTAGAAGCTTAATGTGCTGAAATAGGTGGCAGTTTTAAGAAATAAAAATGTCCCTGTTTACTATTAGTAGCTGCATTGCATGATGCATGCATTGATGTGAAGAAATGGTCATGGTTGTGCTTGAATAAGTCTTTCATCATTATTCATTAGTTTCTTTTTCCTCCACTTAGACCTGACCCAATACTAGCGTGCTAATTAGGAAGTGCTAGATTGCAATGAGATTTCCTACTACATTTGGAGAGCCACTTTAGAGGAGCATGGCATGGGCTGGCTTTTGTCATTGCTCTATCACTGCAGGAGAAATGTCAGAGCTCTGGTGATACAAACCACAACCTGAGCAACATCACACAAAGAGACAAGCTGTTTCACCAAGAGTGCCACTTTAGTGCAGCTTTGTAGTCAAACCTGTCTTACTTAAACTCCATCTAATGCACAACATGGATCAAAAATAACCAACATTCGTTTCCTATGTAATTTCATGTATTACTGAGAATCTTTTTGGTTTCTTTTTTACAATTCATTTATTTCCCTATTTAATGTTCCAACTTTTCATTACATATCTGGTATTATCTTGTATTATTATACCGAAAATAGTTTTTGTTTTGCTAAAACCTTTTTTCACCTTCACCTTTCACATTTCACTGTTAAATATATGACCCATGTCTGCACGTGTGATTTAAAAAAAATGAGTGAACTGTAATATTGTATTTGTTAAAATTAACACTTTTTTGGAACTATGGTGTAACATTTTTGAAACGGTGGTGAATGTGACAGAATTTAAAACTGCTGAAATAAAAACACATGTATACAGCAGAAATTGGTGCACTGGGAACGCAAGCTACTGGCTTTTAGATAATCATCATGAAATGTAATTTAATGCTACTGGCTTATAGATTTTAAAAAGGCTATCAAAAGCTAACAATATTTTCATATGTAGTTCTATAATAAAATATTATTTTTGAGACCATTAAAATAAATATTTTTAAAATATGTATTAAATGAATATATACTGTATATTAAAATAAATATTACAAGTACATTAGATTCAAAACCTTTGGTGCTACGTGATTAGAAGCTACAATTACTTACTTTAACATAAATAATCAGCAGGGTGATGTCTATGAATAGTCTTTTGTGTGAGGTAGGACCAAAAAGTAACACCAATTAAAAGCTCATTTGCAGTGTGAGGCAGTTCACTAATGCAGGGGGTAGTGAAATCACACCAATAGAGAACAGTCTAACCTTAGGGCACTGGCGGGAGCTGGGATTCACCCTGCCAACTCCACCGTTCATTTACACTGGGGATTACCACTGGACGGGGTATTTACTCTTATACTGTTTACTCACATTTGAGTGGGTGCAGCATTATTAGCATGGCTACATACATTTATGGTTTGCGGCATTCATGTAAATCTTAAATGTCTTTATCTGTGGCAACAAATGCTTTATTCTGATCAGACTGCTCTGGATCTTGCTTCACCTGAAAACACTGGTGCAGTGCAGGAATTCACTCACACCTTAGGGGGCAATTTGACGAATCCCATTCACCTCTTGTGTTTATGCAGCTGTTCAGAAAATTCCCTACATGTTTTTTAAGCTAATTGTATTACAAAAAACAATGTGAAATTATTCTAACAAAGACTGAAACATAAAATGTATAAAATAAAGATTAAAAAATAAAAACTAACTGAAACACTAAATAAATAAAAACTATAATTTTCTAAATATTAGCAAAGCATAATATATGCAGGTACATAATAATAAATAAATCAGAATATCATTGAAAAATTATTCAGTTAACCCCTTGAAATTAGCAGGGGTTACGTTCAAAGAGCAACTGCGGATAGCGAACAACCATGAATAATGCCTATAAATGTCCATTCTTTTCATTTTAGAACCCATATATGCTGCCAAAAACGCATTCAGTCACTGCTGCAGTGTTTTTTGCCTGTCCACTGACACACTGTCCAGTAGAATCAATTCTGGAGTGGCAAGCTATCTTGCTAACCAATCAATGGCTGATCCTGGAGTGGAGGCGGGAGTTAGAGCTTAGAAACTGCATAGTTCAATAATTATGAAACACACTACTTTTGGTAAATTCATTGGTTTCCTTTCTAGGGACCCTCAAAAACAGTTGGTTTTTAGTATTGAATCAAACATTGTAAATCAAATTTAGATTTGTAAATCTAAACACAGTAGCACCTGTCTGCTAGTTTCTTTTGACACCTGTATACTGTACAGTATATATTTTTGAACTTTAAACTTAATTAGTATATACGAGACTAACCTTGTTCAGTTGCGTATAATTCAACATTAAAACACATGAAACAATACATATTGCAATGAAAAAACACATAACAAATAAAGAGGATCTAAGTGAATTCTGTGAATTATTGTAGTTAGGTTTCAAGGGTAAAAATCAATGAATGAGTGAGTCTGCAAATCCTGAACCGCGAATAAGCGGGGGGGGGGTCACAATATAGAGTCATTAAAAAAATAGTGATCCATTGTCAGTGCTTATTTATTTTAATGTTGATGATTATGACATAAAGCTAATGAAAACCCAATAGCCAGTATCTCAGAAAATTAAAATCTTATATAAGACTAATTGGAAAGCGGCCTTAAGCTCATCTGTATTGTTGGGGCTGGCTTCTCTCATCTTCCTCTTCACAATACACAGTTTCTCTATGGGGTTTATATCAGGCATTTTGCTGTCCAATCAAGCACAGTGGTACTGTGGTTATTAAACCAAATATTGGTACTTTTAGCAGTGTGGACAGGTGCCAAGTCCAAACCCACATGTCCATAAAGATTTCTCCTTGGCCCATGTAAGATGGTTCTGGCGACAGTTGTAGCTCATGTTCTGGATGTGTCTGTGTGCGGTGGCTCTTGAAGCCCTGACCCCAGCAACAGTTCACTCCTTGTGAATCTCGCACAAATTCTAGAATTGCTTTATCTTGACTATCCTTTCGAGGCTGTTGTTGTGCACCTTTTTCTACCACACTTTTCCCTTCCACTGTACTTTCCCATAATATGCGTGGATACTGTATGAACAGCCAACTTCTTTAGCAATGACCTTTATGGCTTCCCCTTTTTGTGGAGTCTTCCTCATCTTGTGCAGCTTACTGAACCATTTTAAAGGCTTAGGACACCTTTGCAGGTGGTTTGTGTTGTTTAGCTGATTAGAATGTGACACCATGAGTGTACAATATTGAAAATTTTCACAATATTCTGAGACTTTTGGGTTTTATTAGCTTTAAGCCATGTAACCCTATAAGTTGTTTTATTCAAGGTTCCTTGTAAACAGTGTCAACAAAAGATGTGTCTAAGTTAACGCAGATTCTTTTATCACCCAAGCACAAGCAGTATAGAGGGTTTGAGTCTCTGAAGGTGTGGTCTAACAACACTGAACCAAACATTACTCTATAGTTTAAAGAAATACATACATTTGTGACAGAATGTTGCTAAACCACTCATGGACAAACTAGGTTGCTAGTGCTAGCATTGCACCTGACAGCAAGAATGTCCTGGATTTGATTCCCAGATGGGGCGGTCTGGGTTTTTGTGTGGATTTTGCATGTTCTCCCCATGTCTTCATGAGTTTACTATGGGTTATTTGGTTTTCTCGCACAGATCAAAAACATGCAAGTGAGGTGAACTGAAGATGCTCAATTGTCCATGACAAACTCATGTTTGATATACCTTCTGAAATGAATATCTACTGTGTGTCTGTCATGAATGTAACCAAAGTGTAAAACATGACAGTAAAACCCTAATAAACAAACACATAGACAAACCTACAGAAAAGTGTATGTTCCATGATGTTTTGGGGCTGCTTTACTGGATCCTACTGGATGTTGTCCTGAATGTGTTACTGGAAAAAATAAATCAGAGGATTATCAGTGCATTTTAAAGAGTACTTGTGAAAAAATGTAAAAAGATGAACAAAACAAGTACTACATTGGGATCCTGAATAAATGCAAATATTTAAAATTTCTGTGTGAAGTTTGCCTGTTCTCCCTGTATCTGTGTGGTTTTATTTTTTCTGGGTGCTCCAGTTTTCTCCCACATTGCAAAAACATGAGGTGAAATAACCGTTTCATGTCATGAATGTAGTAAGTGTAAATCATGACGTTAAAATCTAAAACAAACAATCGAATGGTGAAGAAAATGATGATAGAATGCAGGTTGATTGGCCAGGGTTGTTGGGGGTTCAGTTTCCCTGGGATCAATGCAGTAACACACCCTGGAAAGAAAACCAATTCCTCACAGAATATACTATTATTATTATTATTATTTTTATTATTATTATTATTACTATTATTACTATTACCTTTATTATTATTATTATTACTATTACTATTATTAATAATAATAATAATTAATAATTATTAATAATAATAATAATAATAATAATAATAATAATAATAATAATAATAATAATAATAATAATATTGTGGAGAATAACAAGAATATGAATAATTACCATTCTCATTGTTATTAATAACAAAAAAAAATAAACAACAAAATTATTATTATATTATTGTAATTAATTGACTGTTTGTATGTTAATTTATAAAGGTTTAGTATGTATTTAGTAGACCTACATATAATACACCAGTAGTTACAGTGAGTTGATTGAATTTAGGAGATAATCGTAGAAAGCCTCCCACCCTCCACCAAAGTGGGCTGCCCCGGATGGTGCTGCAGCAGATGCCCGGTTCTTTGGTGCCCGTGGCTCTTCCCCAGTGGAGCGTTCTGTCTCGGGTCTCAATGAATTTCGCTCTCTTTTCATCACTTGGAGATGTCCAGCTGCTCCTGTCAACACCTTCTTCCAGCAGGCAATTCATGGCTACAGGCTGGCAGCTGAGACCTCCTTGATGAACTTCAATCTGCTCTCAGTGGTGGGGCGCTGCTTAATCAGGCAGGGGGAGGGAGGAGGACGGACTGCATGCTCTGCTTGAGAATAAAACCACGCCTCTAATTAACTCTTTTTGGCCTTGCATGGTTTCAGAGGGCGTTCTTGAGTCCCCCAAAATACCCAAATCACCCCACTACACCGCTGCCAGTGCTGTTGACCTATACTGTACTCGATGTGCAGGGACCTTTATTTATTTTTGAAAGCTCCAATATGGTGAAGAGGCATTTGCTATGTGCTATATGATAACACACTGCTGCTGCAACGGCTTGCCGTGGGTCTCCATTATTCCGGTTTGGTATAAAAACAACCCCCACATCCCCTCCCCTGCAGGTGCAGCTCTCAAATTTTATTAAATCTCCTTTAGGGTCATGTTTAACATGTCCACAGGCAATCAATTCACCTTCACCCTTCTTGGTACTCCAGCCTCCTCCATCTAAGCTGTCCTTAATAACCAGGCAGCGGTAAATTACTGATAAGGCTTTAAGGTCTCTGACCATTATATTCTTCCTTCTATATGGTGGGGAGGGGATCTATCCACAAGAGAAATGTAGCTTTTTAAATGCATGTCCTGAAATTAAATAATCTGATGCTGGGCAAAATGTTCTTTCACATTATTTTAAGGCATTTATTCAGTGCACTCTGTACTCTGACAAAAAAATAAAGGAAATTGTGGAAATGTTGGAGAAGGCAAAATAAAACAATGTTCAAAGAATGCCAGTTAATCTTTAGAAAAATATTTCCTTTTTTGTTTGATTCAGCCAGTTCCTTTTTTGTTAAAGATTTTTTTTTTTTCATTTTTTAAGAGCAGGGCATTGCTATATAAATACAACAATGAATTATTAAGATTTTTTTTATGAATTATTATTATTACTACTGGTCTTAATATTATTATTATTATTATTATTATTATTATTATTACTATTATTTTTATGTCATATTATTATTATTAATAATAATAATTATTATTTATTTTTTTAGTAATATAAAGGCTGACTCTTTTCCCAATAAATTAGCAAATACATTATATTATATGAGAACTTTTCTGAATTATCATTAGTATTGAATAAATTCATATTACTGACACTGTCCAGTTAGTAATAAATGATCTTCAGTAGTTCTTCTTCAGTGGGAGAGTGCTCAGAGTAAAACCATGAAGACACACGGAGAATATACTAAAGTAAACTAAAGTATTTACTAAAGTTTTTGGCCTGTGGCCTGAGGTGTTTTTTTATGGACGATAATGTTGATGGATAAGTTTTAAAAATGAAATTTCACTAAACATATAGAAGTAAAAAAAAAGTAAACCATTACTTTTAATTGTAAATGATTAATGTATTGTCATTATTATTGCATTGTATAAACTTGTTGTCTTTCATTTAATGCATTTATTTAATGTATTATTACCTGTGTCGTCATCTTTTTTCGTTTTTGCTTTTATCTTTCTTTGATTGAAAAAACCTCACTTAGCTCTTAAACTGTATTGTTCACCCTGATAAAATCCCTGCTTCCACTCTATTTTCCTCTGTGTCAGCGACCCCTGTGTAGGTTTTTACCTAACAAGCATGTAGAGAGTGCTACATTTGCCCCTATTTGACAGTGACTAATTGCTGCTAGGATGCGTGCTGCTTGTTAGGCCAGTGAAAGTTAGCCTGATTTTAGCTTGGCTAGATTCATTATTCTTTTTTCTTGCTCTTTTGTTCTCCCTCACATCAAGTTAAAGCTAATGGCACCGAACTAAATGTAAAATGCCTCACAAGTTCCTTACATCATTACTCAGTTTGAAGTACAGAGAAAACAATTATTAAAAACTAATCAATAAAGCAAATGGATAAAAATACTCTTACAACTGCAGTGTGAAACAGGAATCAATTGTAACAAACTGTCGGAGCACTTCAACATAGTTAAAAATTAATAAGAAATAGTCAACCATGGTTTTGTTTTTTCACTTAAAAGCAAAACTTTCCATCACCTTTTCTGACTCAGTTCAGTTCAGTTCATTTTTTTGAACTTTCTTAGTCCTAATCAGGGTCGTATTGCGGTGCTGGAGCTTATACCAGCTCTTCAACAGGTGCAGGGAACACGCTAACACCCTGGATAACTCAGTATCTACAATCAACCTGGTAGCATGTCTTTGGAATGTGGAAGGAAACCCCAACAGACAGGGGGAGAACATGCAAACTCCACACAGAAAGGAACCAGTTCACCCCACCCGGAAATCTAACCCGTGCAGTGAGGTGACAGTTCTACAAACTAAGCCACCATGCCACCCCCTGTCCTTATAAATTATATTGTTCTAAACAATTTAGATAATTCTTGATAAATTCATATTATATCATGCCACGATAAAACCATGAATATACCTGGAGGATATTAGTGGTTTCCACAGAATTGTGGGAGTTTCCACGAACTATCATTAGTTAGGTTCCAAGTGAAAAATAACTGAAAGAACCATGAATATGCAGGGGTTCAGTGTATATCCAACCTGTGATTGTACAAATGAAGTCCCCACCTTGGCAAACAGACTTAAAATAATAATTAAAAACTGATCCAAAAAAAACCCTTTGCTTTCTAAAATCTGTCTAGGCTTCTATATTGTACTGCATGTGACTAAATCCCGTGGTTGCAGTTGATTTAAGTTTCTTTTTTATATGCGGACTATTGGTGGCTTCATCATAAGATTTCATTTTAAATCCTAACAAGGAATTAGGAGGTCATGCAGCATGACATTATAGAACATTATTTTTCTTTTCTGGTCCCAATCAGATCATGTTGTCAGTTAATTAACTTCTGCTCTTAGTTAGTTGAAAAGAAGGGAATGCCTTTATTTGTCATATATGCATTTAGCAGAGGCTTTTGTCCAAAGCGATTTATAGTCTAAGCAATTGAGGATCAAGGGCCTTGCTCAAGGGCCCAACAGTGGAAACCTGTTGTAATGAATTATTTTAGTTATTATTATTATTATTATTATTATTATTATTATTATTATTACTTTTATTATTTATTACTATTTTTTGTATTATTATTGTTATTATTATCATTTATTTAATTAGTAACATAAAGGTTGGCTCTTCTGCCAATGGATTAGCAAATACGTTTTATAATACAAGAACTTTTCTGAATTATCATAAGTAATGGATAAATTCATATTACTGACACCATCCAGTTAGTAATAAATGCTCTTCAGTAGTTCTTCTTCTTTAGTGGGAGCGTGATCATACCATGAAGACAAGGGGGACTATACTAAAGTAAACTACAGTATTTACTAAAGTTTCTGCAGACAGTGACCTGTAGGGTAAATTAAGATTGTTTCTGGAATTTTATTCTGCATATCCCTTGTTTTCGGATGGTGTGTTGCCTCCTGTAACAGTCATGAAAAGGGGCATTGGTCAAGGGTCCAACAGTAGTTGCATGACACAGCTGGGATTTGCACTCTTTCAATTGAACCTTTCAATTGATAGCCCAAAGCTTTACCCCTAGGCTGTTTGTATTAACCCATAAATGATCAAGGAATAAAAAAATAATTTATTGATTAATAAATTATATTTACATGATCTTAATCTGTTTGCGAAATAAGCTTTTATTCTCCTTAACATTACCTGCACTTTGTTTACTTTTGTTGACTGTTTATCCAAAATACCCACAGGAGGTCCATCAATTAAATCAAAGTGGTCTCAGACAGGGGGCGGTGCTGGTGCATTTAGCAGAGGTGCTACATATGTTGTTTAAGCGTCAGTACATTGACCCAGCAGACAGATGGTAGGCTGGAAGGACTGGTGTTGATGCCTTAGAATTCTGACGGAAGTGGCCTTATGGCCCATGTGCAATCATCGAAACCAGTGGTGCCATAAAAGGGGGAAGGTGGCGAAAATTCTAAGCACTGCAATCAAAAATGAGGATAAAAAGTGTTGCTCAAAAACTACAGTTTGTTACTTTGAGTTGAGATGAGTAGAGTTTAAGCTGGATACTCTTCCTGACACAACCCTCCAGATTTGGGACCTTAGGTAGGGCCTTATTTGTATGTAATGTATGTAAAGTTGTATGCATGTGTGTATGTTTTATTCACCAAGTTACATAAACAGCAGTTTCTCCAATCACTTAATTCCCAAGACTGCCACTACATACATGTCTCTTGGTCAAGAATGTCTTGAATTTAATTGTAAATTCATAGCATAACATCTGAGAACTTAGATTCTCTACCAATCTAGTCTTTCAAGGTGCTATCAATTCATTTTTTTTCTTCTAATTGTTTGATTGACTCTTTGCTTTGTTGTTTTCTTCTCCCACACCCCCAGTCCTCTGGCCCCTGAGCGCCCCTGGACAGGTTTCAGCTTTTAAATTTGAAAATGATTTGTCCGACCTATTTAATAATAGATGAGAGCACTGACTTGGGGTCCCTTCAATAAACTCCCTCCTCGCTTTAATTAGTGAACAAAAAGCCCAGCCTGCTGAGGACTCGGACTCGAGTTTCGTGTTGGTAATTAAAACTGAAACCACTGAAAGGAGACAGGAGGGGAGGAGGAGGAAAGTGAAGAAGAAGAAAAAGAAAGAAAAAAAGAGAGAGACTATTTTTATCATGCATGCAGGCTGTTTGGTGCCTAGTGCCCATGGAAGGTTCTGCAATAAAGAGTGATAATGAAGGTGTAAGAACTCTAGGGGCCAAGCCGGGCGCTCGCTACAATGGCTGCTCTCACACCAGACTGAAATACAGGGAGCAATTAGAGGAGGCTGCGTGCAGACTGGCCACTGGAGATTAGTTAACACCTCAGGAGCTGCGCTTCAGGACAGGCACATGCTTGTTTCCCCTCCCCACTATTTGGTTTCTTTTAAAAAATATATAATACGCTAATGCCATAATAATGGGAGGCTGGGAGATTGTTTGTCTCTGTGAAAACAAGGTTTTTTTTGTGGTAGACAATGACGGGTTGGCGTGTTGCTTGTAATCAGTGATTGTGGCATTGGAAATGCATTTCTTTTTGAGTTTGTTTTTCGTATATTATTGTAGTGGTTATTTCTTTTTCTTTTTTTCTTGGATTGTAATCTGAAGTGGTACAGTTAGCAGTAGCTCTTTAGTATTACAGTCCTAGGCAAGTCACTGTCTTGTTTTTAAAGTCATTTCATGGTGAACGCTTTAAAAATTCACCCACAGCTGAGTGCCAGTAACCTTAAGCCCAATCACTAATCAGAAAGATGTTGTTAATGGAGGCCACATATGGGCTGTTAAGCCTCTATATTCATAATGTTACATAATTGGAGTCATAAAAAGCCAATTAACTTCACCCACACACATTACCACAAGTTACTTTGCAGGAAAATATAGCTCAGCTACACCTTTATAAAGAATTATATTTCCCACATTTGATAGTCTTGTACTGTTTTTTTGCCTAAACTTGACATAGAAAACTTTATTTTAAAATCTATAATTATTATTATTTAGCATTTTGCCAGCCAAAAACACAAGCAGAAAAGAAGTTTCATTTGTTCTTATTAAGCCACTTATTGGATTTGGTTTGAGTACATACTGGATAAAACAGCACCTGTGCATTCATTTTATTCTTATTTATATTGTTATTATTATCTTATTTTTATTATTATTACATTATTAGGACTATGATGTAATATTTTCCCAAACATTTAACATTTGTCTCCGAATGAATCCCACTCTGCTCACCATGCTGCAACACTAATAATTTTAATAATAAATTTATTATTATTATTATTAATAATAATAATAATAATAATAATAATAATAATAATAATAATAACAGCAACAAAACAAGACGAT
>JAYDZG010000015.1:11440414-11453237 GCA_034509265.1 Microcambeva bendego | reverse complement strand
ACAAAAATATAGACTTTAAGACATTTTCTCTACTTCTGGATTTGTAAGAATTATAGCAAAGACAGCTGTGTGTCAAATAATGTAAGCTCCTGTCAACTACATACCCCTCTTAATTTCATATTAGAACCCGTTTGAACATCAGCCTGCTTCCTCCTGAGACTCTGACATGCTGCACCAATCCATGATGTAAAATTACAGACATTTTTTAACACAACTGTCTTGAATTTTGAGAAGATGAGAGGCTGTGGATGAATCTGGATTTCAAAGAACTGCCATAAGTTATGGATCAAACAAATTCCCCTGTACAATGTTGCAGATGATACAGCAGTTGATCTTTACCTTAAGCTAATGGTGAGATGGAATCCTATGATCAAAGACAATTAGGACCAAACTGTTAAAAATAAAAATGTTTCAACTGAAACAAACTTTAAAATGTTGTAGATGTTGTTTTTAAATAATAAATATGCAGGAATAGACTAAGTGCTTAGACCAAGCACCTGTCCAGAGTTAGAAGAAAAAAAACACTGAGCCAATGGATTCTTCAGAACTGTCAGGACATTAGTAGAAAGCAAAACAAATTTGAGGGGGGTCAGAGTCTTATAACAGGCCGTGGAGAATCTGTCCTTCCTCTTCCTGCTCTGATTCCTGTCACCATGTGAGGGATCAAAGCAGATGAACCTGGTTACATGACCTGCTGGCCTGACCCATCGTGTCAGCACCAGACGAGAAGCTGATTTATCAGCTATGATGAAAAGCTACTGTGTTCCACGTTAAACGTGATGTATGTGAATGTTTTACTGAGAAATGAATCTGAAAGGTTCTGTTAGTTACAGTAGCTGTGAAGCCAACAAAATAATACTAGGTTAGATAGAATTGAAAATAATCTTCTCCACTTATATGGGAGGCGTACAGTTTAAATTGTGTTTTGAGCATCAATTTGGGACTCCTTCCTTTTCTAATCTGGTCACAGCATCATAAACAAATGGAATAGATTAAAACAATTTTGTCCCTGTGTGAGCACTTCACACTGGCTATTCTGTTTGATCTGGCAGCATATTAATCATTTGTGTCAATAAAAAGCGTGGTGAATAGAAATATCCGGGCTAGCAGTCAATAAGTAACCATGAAAGCAGTGCAAATTAACCTCCAAATGTCATGGGATAAACCAATACCAAATCCATTATCTGCTGATAGGTAGAAAATGCTCATATTATTCTGTTGTTTCTTTTGACTAAATGAGAAAGAAAGAAATAAAAAGCCTGCCATCAGTAGCTAACAGACCTTTTCTTATTTTACCCTGATACCGGTCCTTCTTGGACTGAGAGTGTGAATAGTGGGGGTATGGAAGTTTTCATTATTTTATCTCTGCAGGATAAAATTGTTCACATGTGCAAAACCAGTAGCACAAGAGTGTGGATAACGAGCACTTCTGTGTATAACAGGTCATATTTTAATTGTTTCACAGGACCAGGAAAGTTCTGTACTTGACTTTAAAAAAGACAAACTCTATTTCCTGTCCATACTTTTCAGCAAAGACATATTATTTATTGTTTGATAACTGTGATTATTCTCTATGAGGACAAGTAGAAGCTATTACATATTCAGTTATATTAATCATCAGCTCAATCACTGTTGTTCAAAGCTTCATGTAATGGTCTTTCATTGCTAAACAAGCATACAAGCTTAAGATCAATGTTTTTCTAGCCCTTCATCACAATCGACTAGGAGCAGTGGAAACACATTCTCTCAGGTTTTTTTTATCTGTGTGTTTAGATTAGTGACAACAGTTAACAAATGCTTTTCTGTCACCTCAAAAAGATGCCCACTCATACAAAATTTAAGATCAATGAAAATGATTTGCAGAGTCTGACTTGCCTGATGATTTGCTAAATACTTTAAAAACTAGACTGAAGTGCACAAATCCCTGACCTCAACCAAATTTAAAATTAATTAGAATTCCAAATATGAGCCAGGCCCCATCTCACAACATCACTCTGAAACCTTACTTATTATGTTCTTAGTAAATAGAAGTGAATTGCTGCAGTTATGTTTAAATATTTGATGGAATGTACTCAGAACTAAACTGACATCTGTTATATTAATGCGCATTAGTTTTTGAGATTGATGTTTAGGTGTCAGTTGTCCTTTACTCTAGATTTCTATCATAATGTGGGTGGCACAGTGGCAAAGTGGGTAGCACTGTCATCTCACAGCAAGAAGGTCCTGGTTTTCTCCCAATCTCCATAAAAACATGCATTCAGATTATTTGGAGTCTCTGAATTGTCCTATATGTGCCTAGCCACTAGGATGCTTAAGTCCCATGTCTGGATAAATAGGAAAGGTTCTGTCTGTAAGGACATCAGGTGTAAAATCAAAAGGGAAAACAATTATTATAAGAATTATTATTGATTGTTCTTTATTAATTCATCCATTGCAAACTACACTTAATGCATTTAGTAGACTTTCTTACCCATATTGATTTGGCATGTCCCAACCTCTCATTGCAATAGATCAATTTAGTGAAATTCTGGTTACTATTCTGATGAACTAATGTACACTCTGTGCTATTTTGGGCCATTTGCGTGTCCCAGACAAAGTTATTTATAAACTAGATTTTTTAGATTTAGATTTAGAATACTCTTTTCATCACTTTGCAGTGAAATTCATTCTCGCATTTTAACCCAATTCGTGCAGTGAAACACACATATACACACTAGTGAACACTAGGGGGCAGTGAGCACACGTGCGGTGGGAAGCCCTAGCCATGGTGCCCGGGGAACAGTTAGAGGTTAGGTGCCTTGCTCAACCGCCAACCTTCTGATCACAAGCCCAGTTCTCTAACCACCAGACCCCTGTAGAACTTCATAGATTACTCCAAGAACTTAGGGGCTCCTCCAAAAACTCAAATGTTCCTCAATGCTCAAAGAGGTGCCTGGAATTCTTTTTCATCAGTATAAAATCTGGTTCATCAAAGGTCCTTAAGAGGTTCCTCCACAGTCTTGAATGTCGGAACCTTCAAATGTTTCTCAAGGATCTTCTTTTAACAGTTTACATGTAGCTATATACAATGCCACATAACTAAATGCTTTAGTGTGTCTATTTATGAGCTGTAATATTTTAAAACTAATTGATGTACAAATTATTTTGTTTTATTTATAGCATTGACTCACATTGTGGTTGTAAAATATAAACAGGTCATACTGAGTAATTAAAAAAATATAGCAAATATTATTTCATGATCACAAACACTAATATACGTACATTGCAATGTGCCTTTTCTTCTCAGTGTAAATTTTCTACATTTAATATTTTAACATTTTATATATTATTTTTACATGGGAAAGTACATATAAGGTATACATACTATATATCTATTATATTGGGACTCCACTCTGATAACGATTCATCTTAGAGAATGAAGACCTTCGGTGTTTTTTTAATCTTTGGTTGTTTTATCTTTATGTTGAACGGTACTTAGAGGGGTTGGTTAGTGTGGTTGCTGACGAGTTTAAGAGGCTCCTGTCAGAAATGCCAAAGACTAGAGCAAAAGATTGCTATGAGTCAGTTCTGACAGGCTCTGTTAAAAAGCCATTGAAATAACAATGATAAACCTTAAATGCAGTACAAATCCACACCACTGTTGGTCTTTTCAATGACAGTATCAACAGAAATGTCAATGCAGGGTCAGCTCTGCCCTATATTCTCTCAACTTATGATTTAGACATCAGGTGAAGACATGCTGCACTTGACAGACTAATCAAAACTGCTGCTTTACTATAAATGTTTAGTGCTGGCCAACAGGGTAATAAAAATAGATAGATGGATGGATGGATGCAGAGGAAATTCAAGTAAATATAAATATAATAAACAAATACAATGCAATACTTAGAATATAATAAGCCAAATGTGTGTTTGGGAAATGCTATGTACAGCCAGTCAGTTTATTGAACGTTTTATTGAAACCTCTTTTAACAACATATATATATTAAAAATATATATTACATTTCTAAATAAAATTTCTTAATCATTGCTTATAGATACTTCAATAAAATTCTGAGCATATCTAATGAAAAATTACACATTTTTACGTGTTTACTTATTACCTGTTAATTAGAAAATTAAATTGTTGACATGTAATTTGAAAATTGTGTGTATAAATCCTTTCCCAAGTAGTTATGTCTAAATATTTTATATTTGTTTTTCCTTGCACAAATAGTTTGACTTGGGGGTCGACTGATTTGGCACAATTTTTACGCCTGATGCAAAACTCCTATTTATCCAGGCCTGGACCGGCTCTAAAATGCACTGGTACAATGCAAAGGGTTGACACCCAATTAAAAGGTAATGCCAAGAATCAAACCAGTCAGTTCAGACTCTTGATGCTGGGCACTAAATACTTTATTTTAATTATAATATATATTTTTAAAAAATAACAATAATAATTACTTCGAAAAATATGAGGGATCTTTGTTATATTTTCATTGGAAATGTGAGGGTGAGAGGACTAGTAACTGGCTCAAAGAAGCTTTAAGGCAAAGAAGATATTCATGTGATGATGTGGCTAAACGCTTTAAAATTAATAATATTATTATTATTTTGCTGGGGCCTTTAAAATGGTATGACGATGTGAAAAAATCACTTAGAAAAGTGATGTAATTTGTTTTTTAAATTTAAATGTATTAAAAAAAACATATCCTTGGTGGTCAGCACTGAACATTTACAGCATAGAACATTTATGAACATAAAATGATTTTGAACATCCATAAAATAACATTCTAGGTTTCAAAAAAGGATTTCCAGGTGCATTTTCATATAGAAGCCGTTATAATTGTCAACGCCTCCGACCTGGCTTATTGAAAATAAATTAATTTCTGTTTCAATAAAGAGACTTTTCAGCTCATTGGAATTGCAGCTAAGGATAGGAAATCTTGTGTTTGTTTGCAGAGACAGTTAATTCTTTTGTATATATTGCTCAGGGGTATTACCCATAAAGCCAGTGTATACTTTCACACCACACACACAGGCTCACTTCCCTTCAGCCATTTAACGGAATTAGAAAAGATGAGCTGGTTTAGAACAACATAATTTGGGTGTTTACACATCTATTTACTGTCAGATGAAAATGTCTTGATTCACATTGATGGTGGCGTTTTTGTGCTGTTTTATTTGAATATTTTACTCAGTAGCACTTGAGTAGCCTCTGCAAGGGGTGCACACATTACATTTGCTGTTGCTGTGATGTTATGTGTCGTTCACGTTCTCCAGCTTTGTGCTTGTGTAGATAATATTGACAGACTTGTTTGCTCTCACATGATAAGATTTCCCCTCAAGTATTTGGCAAATAAAGTTTATATATTTAGTGTTTTGCACTGTATTTGGCAAAGCTTAGTAAAGAAGATGTTATTAGATGAGCTCCATTAATGCCTGCATATAGACACAGGGCTCATGGAGGAAGTGTGTTGAGAAGTTCTTGCAAGTGATCTTTTGTTTTACATTCCAAAAGCTCTTTGTAAAAATGATAAAGAAATGCAATTCAATGCATGCTGACATTTCAGAAATCTATTTCTTATGAGAAATGGAATTGGTTTTCATTTGTACAGCTCAACATGCCAAATTGGGACATGTTTTTGAACAAGCAGACACTGTCTTGATATTTTCAGAAGATATTTTATGTCCAACCCCAAATCAGAAAAAGTTGGGACAGCATGGATAACAGAAAATGAAAAATGTTTTTTTAAAATATTTTATGCTTTGTCCGGTTAACTTAATTTCATTTATTAATAATCATCAATTTCTGCTTCAGACCTGCAAAACACACAAAAAAGCAAAGACAATAGAGCATTCACCACTTTGCAATGTTGCCATTCCTTTTCACTACACATACTCTTTTTTATTTTGGCAGCAAGGACTGCAAAAACATTTTGTAAAATTTATCCTGAAAACATCACAGAAGCATCACAGAAGCTCATGGGTGTTCAGCTTAAGCTTACACTCTTGGCCTTTATGCATTTAAATTCCTCCAGATTCCTTGAATCACTTGAATCATAATCCCTTCCATTTTTTTCTTTGCTTTTAAACATTTCAATACTTTCTCATACATGTTTTTGACAAAATGGAGATGCCCTGGTTGTATTTGCTCACAAATTACTTGCTTTTCTACCCAAAACCTGATTATAATCACATGTTGACATTATCTGTTTGGCATAACATCATTATTCAGTTTTTTTGCCTCATTACGAGCCCTAAATTGACTCAGTTGAAATATTTTGAATGTGTTGCAGGTCTGAAATACAGGAAGGGAGATTTGGGTTGTACACACAGTACAGTGATGTTGTTCATACTTACACAAAGTGTCCTCTTAGTGATAACCTAAAATCCGTAAGTGAAATGAATCACTGAAAAAATACTTATATGTTGTTGTTAAAAGCAGTTTTGTTTAATATAATATAGTATTTTACTGGTTAAACTTTAAGCAAAATTTGGTCCATGGAACAAACAGTGACCGACTCATTGATGCCCATGGGGAGCAAAGGCTGGGCTATGTGGAACAATAAAACAGACAAGCTACACATTTCTGAAGAAGTTATTGGTGCTTCTAACAGAAAGGTGTCAGAAAGTACAGTGCAACACAGTTGATGGGACCAGCATGATATTTGGATGGTTGTAACAATGTTATGCCTGATATATAAATGTCCCATCTACAGATAAACATATACTTAACAGTGAAGATTTTTGTAAAAATCAAACGTAACAATACAATTAAATAAAGCAAGAAAACAACACAAGTTAAAGCCAATCTTTGTTTTGGAAAAAGTTAAACTAAATGAGCAGCTGTGGCTTGACCTGAACGTGGGACATGCCATACAAGGCAACATTATTCTCTTACATCGTTGTCTTCTAATTAGCAGTTACATAAAAAAGTAAAACAAGTTCTACTAATCATTAAACACAATAAATAACTTACTTTCCCCAGCACACAGTAAAGATTATAGTAAATATTATAAATCAAGTCTTTTAAAGTATGTTTGTGTGTTATTAGCCTATTATATAATGTGTTAATTATATAAATATAATCAGCTCATTAGACTGCTTAAGCATAGGTCTGCCACACACATTCTCTTCAACCCTAATAAAAAGACCGTTAATTATTCAGATCTAACTGAGAAAAAGATTTGTTTGTGTATTCAGCAGTCGATTGTTCCACCATATCCAGCCTAATACTGAAAGGAATAAGAAATTAATCTGAAACATGGTTTTAATTGCGATGTGTTGAACACCACAGAACATAATAGTAGTTTAGGATTGATACAGTACATTATTAATTAAATGCTATATTATTTGGTGCTTGGGGTGAAGCTGACTAACACCCAGGTCACACTACATGTTTTTTGCCCCTTGTCAACAGGGCGCTACTAGATGTGCCAGCTCGAATGCAAATCAGTGTTTTGGGCTTGAAACTTGCCTCTTGAAAGCACAGAAGGCTCACGATCACTTGCAGACTCGAGAAAATATCTAGCATGCTAAATATCTGGACTTGTCATAATATGACAGAAAATACAGAGTGAGAGAAAATGTGTGAGGACTGTAGTCTCAGATATCTAATCTTAGGAGTGTTACCTGCATTTATTGGTCAGGTCTGAGGGTTAAATAATTACTAAAGCCTTGCACTAAATTGGTAGCCTGTCCAATGCAGTTGTGCTGGTGGAACTGGCGCTGACCATGAAAGTGCACATCATGAAAATAGTAATAATGAGTGAATTTTCTCAGGTGGTCCTGTTTGTTACAGCTGATCATGGTCTGCATTACTGAATTGGCATAGTTTTTATGATGGGTATCCTTCCCGACACAACCCTACAATTTCTCTTGGCTTGAGACCAACAATGCATTGGTTTGTGCATCCTAGAGTGGTGCCCAACCAGTGGCAACAAACTGGGTAGCTCATACTGCACTGGTATGCTAGTGGAATGTCCTGCTGAGCCACCTGGTTGCCTGAAATAATATTAATAAGAAGAAGCAGAAGAAGAAGAATACTGCACAGACATTGCACTGGGTTTTTTTCTGAACATTTCTTTGATCATGGAGTAATAAGTTCAAATCATTATGTGTTCCTTGGGAGTGTGGGTAAACTTGCCTCTAACTGTATGTTGTGCAATCAGAAGAGAGGAAATGTGGTCAGTTTGCATGAGACCCCTGTAGGATTTGTGTTCAATATTTGGTCATTTGAGGGTTTCAGGGCAGCCACTGAAGTGAGAATGGGTGTGAATGCTTTCTCTGAGAGTGCTAATTACTAAATCAGGACTGCTGGCTCCCATCCCTCAGTCTGTCACTCAATATTAATACAGGGTACACTGACATTTGAAAGCAAAAGTCACCTGAGTGCTTCATCTAAACACATTGACACTGGAAAAGATTGTCTCTAGGTCCCTGGTTCTGCCTTACACAACCCCAAAAGGTCTTGAAAACATGATCACTGACTGAAGATTGTCCTGATCAGCTCATGTTAACTTCCTTAATCTATTTACTCCTAAAAGCTGAGAGCAGGGAAATACCTTTGAAATTCAAAACGCAGCAGTATTTCCCCTTCAAAAAATATCACAAGCCTTCAGTCTGCAGTACCAAGAAAAAAAAGAATGTAGCTACACAAATATATATTTAGAGATCAAGTATGAAACCAACTTTAGAAAACAGAATTGATTTTGAATTTTAAAGGCAAGATCAAATGAAAATTTCACAAAGGAGGCAGCAAGCATGGAATCAAAAGTGGAATTTAAAATGTGATACTGCGGGGGGGTGCATGGATAAAAACAGGATTAGGCTCTGCAGGCCTGGTTCCCACAGATTGCTTGAATTGGGGGAACAGATTTAAAGCAGGTAGTGGATGTTGACAGGTTCAGTTGTACACTGTCCCCCAAACACACACACACTCACACACACACATACCTATTTTCTGTGTTGTATGAGTTAACACAGTACCCTGTCAGAACTTGTGTGGAATAAAAAGCAATGAAATGTGTTCCAGTCAGGATAAATGATTCATGGCACACCTAAATGGTTCGAATGTTTGTTTGTAGTGATGCTGCTGTGTAAAAACCTGTCAGTACTGACAGAATCAATTCAGCGCTGAAAGCAATAAGAGTGTCTTTAGAAGTGCACCACTGTTCATGAATATGGACTTTTTCCGACTGCATTAAGCCAGTTTAATATTTTTATTTTCTTTCCTTGATTTCGCTATCTGTGAAAGTACATTTGAGATGTTTTTCATTGCGTCAGCATGTTTACTAGATTAAGGAGCAAACTGTGTGTAATGGGATAAAGAGAGACATGTGCCTTAGTCAATCCCAGGCCGACTGAGTGTGTTTTTAATGCAATTTGTAGAGCCACTCTGCTAGTAGGATTTGTTCCATACTGTTAGATGTGGAGTCAATTACACATATCTCTGGAGTAAATTTTGGTTGAAGAACTTCTCAGATGCTCATTGCCAGTAATGAATATATGTGTGTAAAGAGGTTAAGATGCACTTATACATAAAAGCGGTCAATAATGTGGACTTTAATGCATTTATAATGCAGTTCATTTGCTGCCCTGGTTCTTGCTAAGTGTAAAACCAGACAAATATGAAAAATAAATAACAAATATATCTTAACAAGAGTTCAGTTCATGTTTATGACGCCTAACATTGTCCAAAACATCTGTATCTTGTGATCCCCATTAAAATACAGTAAATGCAAATGCACCCTTTTAGGTATTTCAAAATAAACCTATACACTTAATGTAAAACATTACAGTATTACTTAAGATACTGTTCACCACCCTTTTACTATCAAATATAATAAGTAAATTGATGCATGTTTACTAAGTTTAGGTGTTAACAAAATAAACAGTATGCTTCCAACTTCCAATATTTGGCAACAGTTTGGGAAGGCTCATTTCTGTTCCAGTATTACTGTTCTCTTTTGCACAAATTCTCACAAATAAGATCTAAAAGAACATGGTTTGACAAGTGCAGCCTGCACATCTTCCTGGCCTTAACTCAGCTCAGCACCGCTGAGGTGAATAATGATGTTAATTGTGAACCAGGAATCAGTTCCTGACTGCAGATATCCTCTTTCAACACTCCAAATACTCTGAAAAGCTTTAAACTGTGAAGAAGAGGCTAAAACATCATGGTAAGTAGTCAATATACATGTGGCCAGTAAGCGACTATACAATACATCACAAGTGCAATTTTACTATACAATTGTCCATTTAAATCACTACTAGAAATATCTTCATGCAC
This sequence comes from Microcambeva bendego, assembly GCA_034509265.1. Lineage (NCBI taxonomy): Eukaryota > Metazoa > Chordata > Actinopteri > Siluriformes > Trichomycteridae > Microcambeva > Microcambeva bendego. The sequence goes on along the minus strand of JAYDZG010000015.1, from coordinate 11,442,961 downwards.
CTTATCGCCACAATGCCATTGCAGTGCTAAAAATGATCCATATGGTAAGGACATGGTGAGTATTGTGCTGAGTATATAAGTGTGTCTGATACATCAATGCTGTTGTGGTTTTTGAAAATATCAGTGTCAAGTCGGGTTATTATATAATAGTCCTCCTCATTTTATTCTCTGACTAGATCTAAATGTATTTTTTTAATGAAGAGGCAGAGTAATTTAAAGATCACTGCAACACTGCTACACATACTACACTCACTCCAGAACACACCATATTATTGGCATGCTAGTATCATTGCAGTGCTGGTCCGCCATAATAAAATAATCTGGGTAGTGGGATTCATGGATTGTGTTCTGGTAGAAGCAAAAAGCATGCAATAGATACTAGACACTGCTTCAGAAGTGAGTGATTTGGTCAGTATTTCATATCTTTTTGTAGATATCTCTTGTTTCATGGTCTTAGTAAAAAAAATGTGAAACTGAATCCATTTCAATGAGCCGGAATCCCTAAATCACAGAGCTTATGATTTTAATGATGGTCTACTTTATGTGGACTTATCTGTGAAAGCCTTTATAAAATTGTTATTATTTAAAATGTTCTATATGATTAATCATAGATTTCTAAGCACCCCTAGTGACTTACTGGATAATGTTAACAAATATTTCCTCCTCAAGGGGATTCTATTAATAATTTTCATATTCTTTCCAAATATTATTCCACCCACCTGCTGCGAGAGCTTCGTTTTTTTTCCCTTTCGTTTTGTGATCATACATTATTTAGTCCCTTGCCACATCTAATAAATGATGTTGACATATGCTCTAGGAGGAAGAGGTGCCTGGCAATGTTGGATGATAAGCTTCTTTGCATTCACACTGGATCCAATTTTGTCCTATCAGTGAGTGTGTCTAGGGCTGCAGACGTAGTCCACTAGGCCTCGAGATGTCCTGGGGCTTGTGATTAGTGAAAGCAGTGGAGGAAAAAAAGGAGACGAAAAATCAGCTAGGGATTTAAAAAAAAAAAAAACACAGGCTACAACACAACCCTATCACAACTACTATCCTCTGTCACAATAATGCTTCCCCCTTGCTACAGAGTGCTTGATTTCCAATTTCCTACAAATAGCGCTGGGTGTTTTTGTATATTAGCATGGTGAATGCAGTCTCTTGTGTTTTCCCTTTTACCCATGAGAGATTATTTCATAGATCTACCCACGTTTCTTGGAATTGAGTAAGGCACACAATTTTTTCTTAGTGTATAATTTGGGATGTACATTTTTAACCTGTTAAATCACCACATTTGTGCTTCAAAAATTCCTTTTTCATTTGTTAGCTAATATATATTGCATACAATTTCAGTAAAATCATTAAACCAAAACATGAAAAGCTGAATTTGGGGGGAAAGGTGGGTATGTTTAGTTTATGAGATTTTTGTTAATTTTAATTGCAGTTTTTTGGACATAAATCTGTTTGGACACAGAGGCACGTGTGCAAACAGTTTATAATATAATGCAAATACTAAGTTTTTTATGTAGATGGGCATACAATTGCTGACTGTAGAACACTGTTTAATCTAGGACCACAGGGATAATCTTTGGGCAGTTTGTAAGTGTGTTTGGAGGAGTAATGGGACATGAAATGCAGAAATGGAAGTACAATAATATGAATTACACAGAATATTACATAGTGATCTAGGTTGTGAAAAAATCCCATAATAATTATAATAGGTGTTCAGGTTACAAAGTAGTAGATTACTGTAGCTCACTATCGAAAGGATTCAGGGTTTGAATACCCAATGGCGCTATCTGTCATTCAGGTATCTACACACATATGTTATTAGCTATGTTTAAGAGGAGATTAGCCATGTGATGACTGGTGCCCTATTTGGGGTGCTAGTATAGAATATAATTCCTTTATTTGTCATTACACATATACAGATGTGCAGTACAACCTTTTTCTTTGCATATCCGATCTTGTTTGGAAGCTGGGGTCAGAGCACAGAACCAGTCATTTTATGGCTCCAGGAGCAGAGAGGTTTAAGGGTCTTGCTCAAGGACCCAACAGTGGCTACATAGCAGAGCCTGGATTTGAACTGCCAATCTCTGGTTGCACACAAACAATACATGAAAATGTATTTATGTATAACAGCATATTTTGTTAAGAGAGCCATGTCACAATTATTAAGCCTCTATATTATTATACAACTGTTTTCAAAGTTTTCTGACCATTTTAAAACATGAGTAAAACCTATAATAATCCTTTTTTTGGCTTCAGCTGGTATGCATATACAAACTCCACCCATGAAAGTATTCAAGGGCAGTTGCAAAAACGGGAAAGACAATGGTTCCTTAAAGATTCCATTAAAGCTAAGAGAGAGTGTGTTATAGTATTATACCTAAAGTGTTTAAAAAAAAAATCCAAAAGACTATTGGTCCAACAGTCCAAAGTCCAAAATTTTAATACCAACTTAGTTATGAAAACACACACACACACACACACATACACACACACACACACACACACACACACACACACACACACACAGGACATCAGTCC
>JAYDZG010000015.1:11396524-11417113 GCA_034509265.1 Microcambeva bendego | reverse complement strand
TAAATTAAGAGACAATTGCAAGAAAATTATTTTAAAAAACTGTTTCAAGCACAATTCAAGTGAAAAACAAACTTTAAGTGACTCAGATTTACTATTTTAGTAGAATTTTCCTGACAATTTACATAGTCGCATCCTATGATACAAGCCTTGGTTGAAAAAGAAATGACCAATGATCAATCAGGAAAGGGGTAAAAATTCCAATAAATTAGATATACCATACAACACATTAAATAAAATATGGAAAACAGTGTCTTTACCAGGAACCATACAAATAGATACAAGAGACAAGAGGAAAAGGAGGTTCAGGAGGCTTCCAAGAGGCCTACAGCAATATTAAATGAACTACAGGAATTTCTGGCAAGTACGAGTTGTTTACTATAAATGACAACAATGCCCCATATTTTTTATGTCTGAGTTGTGAGGTAGGGTGTCAAGAATGAAGTCTTTTCTTTCAAAGAAAAACATCTAAGCCAAACTCTGCCAAAAACACACATTAGGTCTGCCAAAAGCATGTAGGAATTGTGTTATGGTCTGTTTGAACCTTAATTCCAAAAGGTATGATCAGCACAAGAACACCATAACCACTGTGAAGCATGGTGGAGACAGTGTAACGCTTTTGCTCTGTTATCTTCAATTTAAACTGTGGCTTTAGTCAAGGTGGAGGGAATTATGAACAGTTACACATCTCAGTCAATTTTAGCACAAAACAAAAGCAAACAGAATCACAAGCATACATTCATCAATAAAAGAAAGGCTTCACCAAAAGAAGGTACGGATACCTTAACCCATTCCTTAAGCCAATTGAAAATATTTGGTGCTGTGCACTGGAGATGACCCTGCAGTCTGACAGATTTAAAACTAATACAAAATACAAAATATTGTTGTAAATTAATCAGTGCTTCAACAAAGTTTGAGAAAGAGATTTTTTTAATTCCCCACACAAGTTACAAAAGGAACAATTTAGTTGGTATATATATATATATAGTGCCAGTTACTCTCTCAAATGTAACTGCCTATTGTACATACTATGAAAATACACACTTGCATCTGTTACACACTGCTTTCCACAATAACATTTCGCAAAAAGCTTGTGAACTGATAAATGATGGAAACATAATGAGTAGGAATTAAAAGAGGGTCCCCTTTGTGTGAAACTTGATGAGATAATTGTCAATGTTATGCAACTGTCAAAATCTTAGTAGCTAGATGCCTATTTCACACTTCAGTAAATCCAATTAACCTGGGGGAAAGGTTTTTGGACTATGGGAACAAACCAGAGCTCCTGGAAACCCACGCGGACACATGGAGAACATACATCGCCCCATTAGAGGGTCAAACCCAGGACCTTCTTGAAACACACAGACAGACTGACATATATGACACATGTGCTAATAGTGCCTGATAGCAGATAAAAATAAAACATTTAAGCTTTTACATGTTTTTGTTACTCCACTAATTAATTTGCTGCTAATAAATATAAAAAACAAATGGATATAAAAACGTTTGCTGATATTTGGGAAGCATACAATACTGAGGACCTGTGTGCAACCATGCTTTTTGAAATGTATGAATGTTTGTCATGTGCTTTATATGGCTTTTATTAAGATTCTTTAGTGTTAGTCAAAATGAAAAACAAACAACACAATAAGTAATGGAATATAAATGTTTGAAAATTTGTGCTATATTTTTTTATTTATTATAAAAAACAGCATGTATTAAAATAGAATAGAAGAGAATGTCTTTATTTGTTGTTACACATGAACAGATGTACAGTGCAACACATTTTTTCTTCGCATATCCCAGCTTGTTTTGAAAGCTGGAGTTAAATGTAATCAAAAAGTAAAACACACAGGTCATGATTATAAAATGAAGGCATTGCAGATTTAATTGGTATGTTGCAGGAAGCACATATCCTTCAAAGTATCCTGGCAACTCTATGCACAAATGCTTTAATTACTCCAATTAATAACCTTGCTTTTTTCTGAAACTGTGCCTGCTCCTACTGAGTGTCTGGGTCTTTCCCAGGTCTTCATCTGTTGTGAGCTTGTTTAGTGATACCCACATGTCAAATCTCTCATAAATTCACAACATATGCAGTAGTGTGGCCACTCGCAATATTGGCACGTCTGCACGTGACGAATGCGAAAATCGTGGCATTAGTCTCTACAATATGGTACCGAGGCTTGCTCAATGTAAGGATAATATGATTGTCGGCACAAAGGCAATGGATGGAAGGGTTCCTATTTTGATTTCATTAGAAGGAAAAATGAGATGAAAGTTCTGTTCTCTTAGGACATTGAAGAACGCTTGTGGCAAATTGACAGGAATAATGTGGTTTGCTCTGAAGAGGAAAAGCAGACCAAAATGAATCTCTCAAATAGATATCATTTGATCTTACTGAACACTAGCTGATAGTTGTCAATTAACATTTGTTAGAAAATATGTCATTTATTTATTTATTTTATAACCATTTAAGGCCAATGAAGCCATTGTGCTCTTGTAGGGGGATGAGTAGAATTGCTTAATTGTAGTTAAACATTTCCCTACCGGGGAGAAAGTGAATTTAAATTTGTTGCCATAGATTAGAGGGAAATTACTCTAAATGACTAAAACTGGTTTAACACCTTAAATGAAAAAGGTGGAGAATGATTCTGAGGTTTGATTCTGTCTAATTCACCAAATATAGCTGGGTATTTCTGCTCAGGTGCAGCGGTATATTGTTCTAGCTTACTAACTCATGTCTGGGGATGTCTGGTTGGGCAAAGCCTTATGCTGGATTAATTAAAACAAACAAGCAATTGGGTCGTAATGCTTCAATGTAAGTGCATCTTTGCAGTTTGCCAATCATAAATCACAATCAAGCTTCCTGATATTCCTGATACTTTTCCGCACAAGTCTCTGGTTTGAATCACAGCCAAAAATGGTGGATTGTCTGGTATCTTGTAAGAACTCTCATCTGTTGCCTTGTACAACCCTAATACCCCATTTATAATTCAAAAGGGTCCCCATAGGACACCAGTTTGAGTGTTGGACCATTCATACCATTGCAATGACAATAACTGTGGTACCATGAAACTCAACGTTAATTAGTTCTGGTAGTGTCTTTGAGTTTTAAGGTATTTGTCACATATGGGTGTGTGGGAAACCTGTTAATGCATTTCATGGAACTGCATATATTTTAGGTTAATCTGAAATAATGGAGTTTTTATTGCCCCCAAATAATTACAAACTAAAATGGCAGAATACAACACAAAATGAAAATACAATTGAAAAAAAGGTATTATTAAATAATGAATCCTTTAATCTGCTCGCGTTAGATGTCGCCACAGCGGATTGTGGTCAGCATTAATGATTTTATGCCTGAATCAACCTTCCTATTTATCCCAGATGGCTGTTCAAGAGTTCCATAACACACATTATGTTTCCCTTACAAGTGATGTCAATTTTTCATTTCATTAAATATATCTGCAATACAATGTCAGTGATATTTATTTATGGGATCAAATGTTATCCAATTTAAAACAGTGACGCTGAAAACAGCTATTGTGAAAACCATGATAATGGCTTGTCACACTGTAAATCTTTTATACTCTTATTTCCAGCTGATTCACAGTCAGCTTTACTGCTAAGCTTTCTCAGTAGTGTAGAGTGTCAGTCTTGTCATAAATTTCAAGTAAAGGCAAGCAGATTTATTCCAGGGCAGGATATTCAGACACCCCGTGAAGTCAATACATAATTTTTCTCTTTTTATGCATATCATATGACATATGTTTTACATGTGAGCTAGATGCTTCCCTAGCATTCCCTTTCATTTACCTTTCATTCATAGCATATATCTTACATTGATCAAAATGACAGTGAGCATGGAAGTGATGGTCAAACTGGCAAGGATATGGACAAGCAAGTCAGTTAACTTCATCACCAAGCTAAGACTTATGAATCCTTGGTCAGTACCCCCAAATTAATGTGAAGCCTGTGACATGACTATAATGATTGTGATTTAATAAAGTTCATCCAAGTTGTAGCCTATGGTTAAAGAACTGGACTAGTAATCAATAAGTCACACATTCAATCCTCACCACTTCCAGGTTGCTCCTGTTGGGCTCTTAAGCAAGGCTTCCAATCCTTACAAATTACAATTGCTCAAACAGTACTATAAATCCTTTGGATAAAAAGTGTCTGCTTCCATTTTTTCTAGAAATGATGTTTGCACAAAATTTTATCCTGTGCTCTGTTTACAGTGTCATATTTTGAAGTATGTTTTCTAAAAATTTGTGTTCCAAGAACACCACATAGAAGATGTTTACATGTGATTTTTACACACTAGCATTTTAACACTAATTTTGCACACATTAGGTGTACTATAGATTGTTACTTTAAGGCTCTCTGAAGAGAGACAATTTCAGATGTTCTTAGATTAAGACTGACCATTAGATCTTAAATCTGCAGTGACTTTTAAGCATGTGTATAATTATGTATAACCACATTCGGCTCACATCACAGTGCTAATAAAGATTTAATAAATGGCCCCTTTATCTTCCCTGGTTATTGTAGCACTTTTAAAGAATTCATGAGTTTCTTTCGGAATGGCCAGATCACCAGCTAATAGTCCATACCATGCCCATTTGGCTTTTGATAAAGACAATTGTACTTCCCCACCCAATTACAGCTTACATTTACCACCATTCGCTTAGCACACAAATTTGTTTTCACATGGTGTTTTACTCCAAGTGCCTGTCAGACTCTCTGTAGCCATGCGTGGCTGACAATCACACTTTACTGGGATTGGAAAAAGTGACGGCTAATTGATTTTACAGTGATACCGATGGAGAGACAATGAATGTGCTATCAATTCAATCCGCTATTTAATGGTTCCAATTTAGCCTCTGTAAACGCCCGCTAAACTAATTTCTCAGGGTGCAGCAATCTGAAAAGCTATCATATCTCTAATCTCCTTCTATATATTCATCAGGAAAAAATGAATTTTGCCAATTCCAGGGTCTGGAGATGATCTGTTAGTGCAGTGTAAATGTTTAGAACGCAGCAATTGAGTTCATTTACTGGGATATGAAAAGTTTTATTGGCAGGGTCAGTGGAGTGGAACTGTCGGATAATAGGCAGTTACCCAGAAGTCTTTGAGAGCTGTGAAGCATAGAGATGTAGGGAATAAAGTGCCAGGACATACCTTAATCGGAAGCTAAACTGAAATTTTGAAACAGCACGGCTGTTAGATTTCCACTGATAAGAGGTGCAGGGGCATGGGCTATTGCTATTCAACCGTCTATTTATTTTCCTCTGTGTAAGCTCTCCAATTTTGGCCAAAACTGGAGTTCACTGAGCCGGATATGCCAATGCAATGTGAGATGAAGATGGGGAGACAATGGGCTCTGCTTTTTTCCATCAGTGCACTTCACCGAGCCAATCATCATCGGATATGACTTTGACTTCAGATGCATTGAACTAGCATGTCATAATATGGCTATTGTCAGTAAAATCAAAGCCACAATAGCCTTTTAAAGACTGATCATTCAATACACTGCTCAGTATTGGACTGACCAATATATCCTCACTCCATTTCTCTCCAAACACACACACACATCCTTTCTGTGTTTTTGTCAGCTTAGAGCTGTCTCTTTTCCATAGAGAGTTGAAGATAAATTACTCACTGAGGTTCAAACTATTCTTAAGTAAAAGATAAAATGCTTTTGAGTTTATTTTGTTATTCTTTAGAAAAGGATACTCATGAGTGCCATTATCTGGTTAATATCATAACTGGGCAAAGAAAAAAAATCTAAACATACAACTTAAGTTTTCCTCAAGTTAAAAAAAACATGATTTACTGTATGTCATTTACGTCTCCTGGAAGAATGTATGGTCTTAAATGTAGTCGGTTATTGTATCAGTCATGTTTCAAACGTTTGTCATTTTTAAAATTATTCTTTTTTCTTTTCATAGTTCTAGAAAAGTTGTGAAAAAGTTTTTAAAATAAAGTTATTTAATAATAGTTCATCAATTTATATTCAGTCATAAGCAAATGAGTAAAAAATGTGTCAGTTAAATAAGTTATTATTTTTAAAAAACAAAATCAAGCCGGTTCCTCGCATAACTGTGTCTCTAGGCAAAATGCAAGGTCTATAAAGACATTAAGATGTCTTGTAGGATGCTGCCGTAGCTGAAAAGATTTCATAGCATACACTATTTTAATTGCATTTGTTTTACACACATGTATAAGCAGGTTGTTGTCTCCTTAATTATTAGTATTAATTGGAATTATACATTATATGTAATCAGTGCATTTATTGTATGTCAAATGCAACAGTTTTGTTTAGCAAAACATAAAAGATTAACTTAATAAATCAATGCCATTATTACTTTTAAAACATTACATCCTAGAATGTGTCATGGTAAGTTTGCATCATTTCTTTTGGATGCATGATATTCTTTTACTGTATTACCATTCCAGGCATTTGTAAAGATGCTCTGACAGCTTGTGCTGGCTCAACATTGACCCAAGACATATGCTTTCACCATATTCTCAAAATCTATATTTAGCTCTTTACCAAACATTCTTTGGTAGTCTATTTTGAGGTCAAATCATCATTCACACATCTCTTTCCCAGAGAAAGAAGCATGTTAGGTTTTATTTGTTCCGTCATTAACTTTGAATGTTAAACCTAGTCAAAAGTTTGTTTTTGTTCTGCTTACTTTGCAGAGCCAGTGTTAAGTGTTGTAGCTATGGAGAAGTCTCTGAAGGAAGCCCCTGGAGTGTGCCTCCACAGAGCTTGGATCGCTCTATTCCCTCCCTGCTGCTGTTTGTTTACCACTGTTTTGACAGTTTGAGGTGAACATTAGCCACTAATTCGGCCTATTCGTGTTTCTAATGTGTCTCGGTACAAACAAATGAATCACAGCCGTGATATCGGCTGTTCTTGACAGCTGCACCACACCAGAAAGCATCAGTTTTAAACATTAACTACAGCCACTGAGGCCATGCTTTGTTTAGCATCAGAATTTGTTTTGGCACTGTGATTGGCATTGAGCTGGAGAGCATGGTTAATGTCATGCTTGGTACAATGTAAGAGGAGACAGTAAGGTGAGGTCTAAGAATTTAGTTTATTGAGATTATTGTCCTTATAATATGAGAAAGCAAATTGGAAAATGTGGAATAAACAATTATTTGTGCCTACTAGATATTTAACCTTATTGCTTAGCTCACTATGCTTTACCACTCTTCAATGTAAGATAATATAAATAGTATTTGATGTTAATATTATGTAAATACCATTAGCTCATGTTTATATGCTTCCCTTTGATTAGAATATGAATTAAAAAGTGGTGTACACATAACACCTGCACTTGATGTTTTTGCTAAAAAAAGTGAGAATTATGTTGGATGTAATGGACCAAAAATTCTTTAAAGACTCAAAATAATCAACTGCATCATTGTGAAGGATGCCTGTGCAATTTCAGAAGCGTACAAAGCCATTTTTATTTTTAAAAAATGAAATGGAAAGTTAATAGGCTCCTCATTCTTTTAGAGGGGCCTGATTAAAATATCCATTATGAGATCAGCTCTTGAGTTTCAGTGTTGTGGATTACTTTAATCTTGACAGCCTGATAAATTATAAAACTCTGCTCTCAATCTAATGAGGTAATTGCCTGAAAGACTCATTGTTCCATTCATTTGCAGTGCTATCCCAGTGATACAACTCTCAGGGCTATCATCTTTTTCCTAGCAATTAAATTTTGTTCGTTGTTCTCCCATGATATATTTATTTGAAATAATGTATACTGTATACATGTGTTTGTTGTTCTCTTCTGTGTTTGTGTTTCCTCTTATGCTCAGGCCAAACAGGCTGTGTAAAGTGTTTCTGGTGTTGTATGCTTTGGCTCTGAACCCATTTTGATTAGGGCCATTGAACTGGTCTGTGTTTTGCCAACAATGCCACCCAAACATGGTCAGTGGAACAGGAAAAAAATAATCCCTTGCATACAAGCATCTTTGGCAAGTGGCTCTTTTGTGTTGTGTTGTGTCCAGGCTAGAGGTAAGCATGAGGGCTGAGAGATGCCAGAGGAAACCAGCTTAGCCCAGATAAGGGCGATCATGCTGAAAATGACTCTCAGGTAAGAGCCCTATCTCTGGATCCCCAGCTAGAACAAGTCTTATCACAACTGTTCCTGATCTGAATCTTAAATAGTAAACTACATGAGCTCTGTCTGTAGGGCTGTAAGACAGTGGAGGAAAAAGGGTGCTGATGGTTTAGGCCTAGATTACATCATGGAATTGTTCAAGACCATACTAATGAACAAAAGGTGTAATTACATGAGTATTTTTGCAGCTTGCAAACAGTTGTATTTACAATTAAAACTACAGATTTATCATCTTTAACATTTATAAAAAAATTTCAACTGATGTACATTTACTTTCCCACTTTTATAAAACCAGTAAAATATTGTCACACAAACATAGCTTGCATTAAATGATGTGGTAGTTAACCAATAACACTATGTGTAATTTACAAGCATAAAACAATATTCTGCAATGGAAATGTGCCCTTTACAAGTCCAGTCACAATCTATCAACATTGTACTGATGATTGTAGACTAATATTTTTTTTGATAACACTTTTTATTAAACTGCTCAGACTGCTCAGTAAGTTTTAGATTTATGTGTTGGACTGATCCATGCTGCTATTGTAATCTAGTGCTATGCTATTCTTGATTGTACTGTAAGCCCCTATTACACTGTAACTGATGCTATTATAAGCAAGCAAGTACCACATTGTTCCTGATGCTATTGTAAGCCAGTGCTAAACTGTTAGCGTCTCTGCCTCCAGTGTTATGTTACAGTGAAAGTTTTTACAATGTAGCTTAAATCAGACATAACTAATTTCTAACCAATAATAATTAAAATTATTAAATAAAAATAATAATAATAAGTCTAATAAATATATTTGTTAATACAAAACTTAGTTATTTGCACACCCTCTTAAACTTGTGCAAAATACACGCAAATTTGCTTGATTTCTTTGCATTGCATTTTTTTGCATTGCATGATTTGCATTGCATTGCTGCATCGCATAATGAGATTCTCAATCTTCAATTGAATTCCTTGTAGTAAATGTTTCCAACAACTGGAGCATCTTTTTTGTTTACATTCCATTTACTTTGCGAATATTGGAGTTTTTTTTGACTAACTGGTGATTAACTCCTTCAGAATTGAGTTGAGTGTAGTTTAAGCTTTAGTTTACCACACTTATCACACAGTCTTTTTTCCCCAGACATAATGTGTGCAAGGCAAAAACGCACACTGGGCAGGAAGCTATTTCATTACAGAACATCACTCATCTATCCATTAGGGGATAATTTAGAACTGTGTACCAGTGTATCAGATCTGTGTATCAGTATGCAGCTTGTTAGACATAAATTCCTAAATCAGGGCAATTCTCAAATCATGCACAAATGATCATTTGCCTGCCAGTAACTGATTCCTCAACAGTGATGTTCAAAATATCTTGCATTAAAATACTAGCAGTGCACACATTATGGACACACTGACTATAATTACTAAAAATCCCAGTCCCTAACAACAAATACCTGGATCATTCTTAAGACTTTTCATCAGACAACATTAGACAGAATCAGTTTAAGAGTGAATGTCACAGAAAAACATTATTGTTACTATATAAATGTTTCTTTATAAACTACATTTCAAAATCTCACTCTTGCCACTTGTCCAATCAGGGTTGAGGGGGTGCTGGAGTCTATCCCAGCTTTTTAATGCATCAAAAGACACACAGGAACACACACACACACACTGATTCGGCAATTTAGTGTCCCCAATTAACCTAAATGCATTCACACAGACATGGGAAGAACATGCAAATTCCACACAAACAGGACACACACTGCACCAATTTATTTAGATTAAATTTCATGTTTTACAACAATATTTTGTTCTAGTGAAAGTCCCAGTTTCACTCTGTGCACCATGGACAGGATTACTCCCATCCCTTCTTCCATGACATAGCAAATCAAGGTGATAGTACCACTGAGGATTTGAACCCTTGATCCAGCAGCAGTGGGATAGCATAATTCCAATGCTCCACCCATACACAATATTTATTACTTATAAAATTATAAACATGCATTTGTACTTGTTTTATCTAAATGGCAAAAGTCTTAAGCCCTATACTTTATTCTATGTGTGACTAACTGCTCGGTTCATCAGCATCTTGTTTGATTTGTTTATAACACATTCCCTATTTTATTATTTCTGTGTGACGTTACAACACTATAACAAGTATAATTGCTGTCTTTGTTTAACAGTAAAGCCAGTTGGTGTGTCTCATTTTTTTCTACACATAAGGGCACAAAGCTCAAGTGTTTAATTGTGCTTTTCTTACATGCACATGCTTATAAGAGATAAGAATGAGCCTGGGAATCTGCAGTACTCCCTTTCAGTATCACATCATGCAGGTCCTGCCACACGAGAATCTAGATAAAAAGAACCCGATTAAAATGCACCATTTAATTAAGGTGAATAAAGAGATCCTATGTTTAAAAGACCAATAACCACTTTTATTTTCTTTCAACTTTTATTTTCTGCTGACTTCTGTACAATAGGGGTATAAATTATTTAAGTCCTAATAAATGCTTGCTGCAACGAAGAACCGGTGATAAAACACAGTTTAGGTGACATTCCAAGGCTTTAATGGTGGCATCATCTCTCTCCTCTCATCACTTTGTTGCCTGTCTGTCTCTGCCCCCCATCACCCATGGCCTAAATGCAGATCAATTACAAGCCACAGAAGTCAGGGTGTCACATGTGATTCACAATGTCAATTTCATGCTTTCAGAAACTGTTTGGCAAGTGCTCCCTCACTTTACATCTGCTAACCAATCAGCAGGGTGACATGTCTGAGAGAGACAATTTAATGGTGTGACAGTTAACCAGAGAGTGTGGTGCGAGGAGATGGTGTTAGGCAGCCTCTGTCTGTCAACGGGTGATATTTATTTATTTACCGCAGAGCATATGCACAGCACAAACAAAATGTCACATCTCATTTCCATTAATGCCCTTTTGAGATGCAAAGATCTCGAGATCTAAAGTGAGGACTTTGCTTTGGCTGATTAGTGTGCCTGTAAAGCGCCTTAATAATATATTTTGGGAATTATCGGAAATGGACGATGAAATGTAACGTGAACTTTTACTCTCTATCATGCTCAAACACCAATCAAGCTTTTCTACACTGGTATTTAATGACAAAATAAAAGTAAGGAAATACTGTACTTTTGAAGTGTATCGGTGAGACTTTGTGCCCTTTGAGTAAAAAGAGGATTTGTGAGGTCAGGCACTTTAATCCTCTACAACAAACTGATCAATGAATACTTTGGTGAATCATGCTGGATAAAAATACATTTTCATGTCATCACTTAGTTAAAATAATTCTAATTGCCTAAACATGATGTTTTCTTAATCATAAACAAAATGTATTTGTAGAGCATATGTAGAGCATACTTTTTATTTTATAAGCATCCATTCAACACCCATATAAATTTTGTAGAAACAACAAATGTCCCTTTAACATTCACCCACAAGGCATAACACTCACTGCATTGATTGGCATTATCATGGCACCTGTTAGTAGGTGGGATATATTTGGCAGTGACCATTTTATCCCTAAATGTGTTAGAAGCAGGAATTTTCCATTTTGACAGGGGCTAAGTAGTGGTGGCTAGATGACATCTCCAAAACTGCAGCTCTTATGAGGTGTTCTCAGTCTCCAACAGTGGTTAACAGGCAACACAGTTGTGAGCGGCCAAAGCTCATTGATGCAAGTGGGGAGGGAAGTCTAACCCATGTGGCACAGTCCAACAGGTGAGGGGTGGCTAAGTGGGTAGCACTGTCATCTCACAGCAAGAAGGTCCTGAGTTTGATCCCTAGGTGGGATGGTCCAGGCCCTGTTTGTGATTAATGCTGGTTCTGATAGAAAGGGACCAGCACAATATATGGAAGGTGGTCATAACATTATGCCTGATTGCTGTATTAAATGTTTTTTAGTTTTTTAAAAGAATAGATTACAATAACATATTTAAAACTAAAATTGTGTTTATTTCAGCAGTAAAACTTGCTTTTATATTTATAATTATTTTCTTGCAGTGCAGCATCATTCATTTCTGATTTTATATTCAGCTCTCAAACATTTTCCTCAGTATACTATCCCAAAACATTTTGCTTAGTTGAACTTTTGTTGTATTAAGTATTATTTTATGCTTTCTTCAGTGACTTTGTGATGTTTAACTAGTCATTTCTTTTAAACTTTAAGCAGGCAGCATTCACTTGGGTAGATTTAACATGTCCTACTATAGTTCATTTTAGAGATGATGGCTCGGTTCAAGCCCTACAGCTTTGTAACCCATTTTTATTTCTTCAAATCATATTTTTACTTATTTTTTTTACTTTGTATAGATCATGTTTTTGTGTAGCTCATGGAACAGACAGTAGTTGTAGAAGCTGCTGCTGGCTTTTGTTGGGTTAAGGTGATTGAGATTTACATTCCAAACACTGGCTTTAATCAAACCTGGACATATTTAATTAGCTAAATTAGCCTAGCAATTTAATTTACCGAACTGCGTAATTGATTAGTTACTGGTTTATTGGGCTAATTTTCTTCTCACAAGATGGATTTATGAGTTGAATAACATTATTCCTTAAAAATACTTTTACTTTTATCACTAGAACCTTATGCCTGGCTTGTATTGTTGAAGTTTGCATTCTCTATTTTGAAAATGCTTTGTTGCTGGCTTTATGTGCCAGCCTTTTCATGTTTCAGTAAGCCATCTGTAATTAGACTTCTGGCACTGAGTTTATTTTACCTCTGTGTATTATCTCTTTAGTCTGTTGTTTTTTCTCCTATATGAATCTGTGCAACTTCATGTCAGGGTATTATATGAATCTCAGCACTTATTTTGTAGGCAGAGATTTCGTGTCATTCCTTCCATGGTCATGTTCTCAATCTCCAATGACAAAAAACTCTGCAAAAAAATCTGTGATGGCCAAAGAGAGCTAGCAGTGACAGTCTTAACAAAACCCACAACACAAGCTCAACTGTCCAGGGAGAGTTGGCTATTTTGGCATAAACATGCCATAATGCCAAAGTCATTTCACATTCTGAAAATAGCCAGTCCAAATCTATAAATGAGGAAACATGGCAACCCATTGACAAATGTTATCTCCTTGTAGCAAAGAGGGTTCAAACCTATTCAACACCCCCACTCTCAGGCCACCACCAAGATTATGTCACCTTAATCCCTAATGCTGGTACTGGAGAGCGACTGGGGCAACTGACTCCATATGTGAGGAAAACAGCAGTGCAAGGCCAGCAAAGTGGGAATTGTTCTTTTTATTTCTTTCCATAACAATGGGGATGGAATCAGCATACGTGTTGTCACATCACCTTTGTATGTTTGAGAGCTTCTGGAGTTCCAAGAATAAATAGCATTAGAGAAGCTTCTCTGCCTCTCTGCAGTCATCCATGAAATGCATAACACATAGACTACAAAATACACACCAGTTATTCTAAACGTAATGGTTCTAGGACCTGTATTTAAAAACTAATCATTACAATTATTGAAAAGGAGATCTAGACACTATGTTGTATTTTTTAAAGCCAAAGTGCATATTAGTAAATTATGTTTTGCATTTAATATCTAGTAATGTTAACAAGTTAATACATTCAATAATTTAAAAAAGAGAGAGAGCATGGCTATTAAAAAGTTATTGTTTGTGAAAATCAAAATGTCACATTTTACCTGGTCCATATGATGCTTTTAGCAAGAGGAGATTATATATACAGCCATGGGAAAAAAAATAGAGACTACTTCCAAATAATCAATTTCTGTATTTTTACAATTTCTGGGTATGTTTTACCAAAATGAGCAAAATAATCATAATTAAAATAAAATAAAACAACACATACCCCGAGATTGTGAAATGTCTTTTGTAATTGTATACTTACGTTTTAGAATTAAACTATATTTAAGTATTTGTTGTGCCCTCCTTTTGTGGCAATGTCAGCATGAACTCAAACTGGCAAGTACTCCCCAACTTTATGGAAATACATGGGTTATGTTTATGAGCTGCTTTCTTGCTGCATGCTTGCAGCTGCCTAAGTATAGAGGACTCTAATAAGACAGCTTATAAGTCAGGTTATTCGGACACACTACTTATACAGCCATTAAAGCCATTACATCAGTTTTCACTAACTAAGCTAACACAGTTTGCCTCATGCCATTCAAACAATTGGCTGCAGCGGCACAACATGCTAACTAACATCTTCCTTTTAATGAAGAAAGATGCAATGATATTGATTCAATTGTCTCTGATAAGTAGAATTGGCAATTAAATGGTTATACAAATTATGTAGTTGAGAATTTATTTACATTAAAAAACAGAGGTTGCTGCTCTGCATTTGTCCACCATATGTGTATATATCTGTTTTTTATTGTGAAAAGTTAATTGCCTTTATTACTAACGAAGCACCAAGGAAGGACTTGTGCGCCGTCCAGGGTGTTACTGTGTGCTTTGTGCCCGTTGAAGAGTTGGGATAGGCTCCAGCACCTGACCCTAATTAGGATAAGTTGTTAAAGAAAATGAACTGAACTGAACAAATTTGAAGCATTTAGGCCTTTGACCCACTGTATACTGTATATGAATATTTCCTTATATTCCTCCTTCCTTTAACATCTACATACTCTGTACTTGTTCAGACAGCAAGTTCTCTTTGCAAAGTTGAATGTAAGTTGGAGGTTGGCAGATAGGGCAGAGCCCATGCACATTTTATTATCAAAGTGTCTGAAATTATAGAGTGCAAATTAAACAGAGCCATACGGCTGAGGCCAACACAAAAATAATAACCTCCAGCCGCAGCGAGCGATGCGCTTCACTTGCCTGATAAAAGTAGGTGTAAAATGGTATGGTGGATGAAAAAAATGTTGTCCGACTTATGAAAGTAATTGTTATTCAAAGGTTGCTCTGTGCCATGAACAGTCGGGTGGACTTCGGACCCACTCATCAGCTCTTCATTTTTTACACTAATAAGCTTTTTACTGGTTCAGATTTTATTTATTTTTAATCTATAGCCTGTATCTCTAAGTATGTGTTCTCTCTCTTCTATATCTCTCTCTGTCTGGCCAAATCTACTTACCCTCTTTCCTTGCCTTCTCCCTCTCTGCAGGAAGGAAAGAGTTTTCTCAGTCATGAGCCATTTAGCCAGAAGGAAGCAGAAGGGCTGCACCTTTAAACTGGGATTTCTGGACCAATCTGCACTGTGTATTCGAATTGCAGAGTAACAAATGGACAGTGGAAAGGGGGTTTGTAATGGTGATTAGAGGCTGAAATTGGTTCAGATTTACAGTGTCAGTCAGAGATGGCAAGTACGGAATAAGCGGTCTAAGCGGTCTAATGGATCCATCAGCTTGCTTCGGCTGCTCAGCGGGCCGGGCGAGGTCACCAGCCATCCGCGGGCGGCACAAAAGCACTTCAATTTTGTTAGGAAATGTATCAATTTAACTGACTTGAGCGGCGCACTGGAAACCTAATGAATCTGGACTCAATTTTCCAGCACACTGCCTCTGTGAACTGGAGGAAACAATGTTGGTGGCGACAGGGTTGAGGAGGGGGACTGCCACGATTGGCTGGCTACCTCTCTGTCGGCCAGTGGGAGCATCCGATGACCGGACTGCGTTTATCTAGCGCTACCCGGCCCACTGTCACTCATCTAACAATGATGTCATTAAAAGTAAATTGGCCTCTATTTCAGTGCAATGATAATGCTAATTGAGTGGCAAAACATAATACGGAGAGACTGTTGTGCCCTGCTAAAGGGGAGGAGGGGGAACAGATTAAATGGCCATACAATAGAGGGTGTCAGGCACGGCAGATGTTGCTTTGTGCTCAGGACTGCATTGACATATCTCTTGCTTGTCAGGCCCAGGCTTTAGGAGAGTCTTACAGTGCAGGGGACCAGATGGTCCCACACCGAGTGCCCCGAATAAAGCAGTTAAACAAGGCTGGCTGGTTATTAAAAAAACACAACTTGGCCACAAGAAATGGGGTGGTTGGTAAATAAAGAAAGCAGTGCTGTCTTATCGATCTGGTTGCCATGTGTCAGGCCTGACTGCAGGCTAATGAAACAACCCCTGGTCGAAACGCATCATGTTTATTTAAGGGAGGGTCTATGATCGGGCTGGCCTTTACCAACATCCATCCACTTGTCCCGACACAGGACACAGTCAGGATGCTCGAAACTTGAACATTAGTCTAGACAGACAGAGGTCACTACTACAGAAAAAAACAGGTGGTGTTATGTGTAATTACCCAGTAGGGGCTCTTTTTTCTGATATGTGAATTTGCTTATGATAGCACTAGTAGCAATTTATCAAATGCATGATCTCCATTAATTACTCCTAATGACTTCTGAACAGTTTTATTCCAAAAAACGTTGCATGGTACAGTTACTAATTTTTTGACTGAATTGGTTTGGTATTTTTTACACATTAAATAACTTCATAAAGTTTGCAATAATAATGTTAAAATACTTTCTAAATGTATTATTTGCATTGATCTGTATATGTGTTTATCTGCACTAAATGTGGTAGGCAGCTGTACCTAGGGGTTAGGGTACTGAACTAATAATCAGACAGTTGCCAGTTAAAGCCCCAACACGGCCAGGTTGCCCTTGACCAAGGCTCTTAACCCTCAATAGCTTATTGTATAATGTCACAATTGTAAATGCCTAAAAAAGACTTTCATTACACATTATGGTCTGCCATTATTCTTTATGATGGGTTGTAATAATCATCCATGTATATTCAGTAATTGGAAGGATCAACCTCATGTCAGGGATCACACTCTCTACATGGCAATTTTAAAAAGCAAAACACACTAATTTATGAGAAGAATGCTCACTAGTGGTCTCACATGTTTAAATTTATGTATTTGTTTATTAGTTCATCTGTCTTCAGAAATAGTGTCATCTAGATCCGGTTTATAGACCAGATTTATATACAGAGGAAAAAAACTGAAAGTAGAAATGCAACCTGGATGGGGGTTAAGTCCATTTAAGGCCATCACACTCTCAAAAGCTCATTTCACAAACAGTAATCTGAAGTGAAGTATAGAGTAAGGTCTCTGTGACCCTGGAGCCATGTGCAACACTAGCACTATCATATTTTACAATACATAGGCTAAAGACCGGGCGACACAGTGGCTTAGTGTTTTGCACTGTTGCCTCACAGCAAGAAGGTCCTGCGTTTGATCCCCAGGCTGGGTGATCCGAGTGCTTTCTGTGCAGAGTTTGACAAGCCCGGATAAATAGGAGGGTTGAGTCAGGGAAGGCACCTGGTATAAAAACTGTGCAAAGTCAATGATGGAGACCATGATCCACTGTGGCGACCCCTAATGGGAGAAGCCGTAAAAAGTAGGTGTAGTCTAATGGACAGATTTTGTAAATTTGGAATTTAATTTTACATATCATTACATCAGTTGGTTTCTGAAATAATTTAAAACTGCTTCATTAACTATGCTCCCAAATAATCATTTAGAATCATAAACAATAGTTTGAGGCTTAACTGATGGTTGTTGTTGCTAATTCAAGGCGCTGAAGTATATGTATTGTAGCTATATTGTAATGACTTGAATTTACATGTGACAGTAGCTGAGGTAGAATATAAAATGTGTGTTTACTTAGACCTGCCACATTCCTCTGATGAGGAATGTCTTGGGCTATAGTGGCTATTGTTATATTTCCGTGGTGCATGAAATAGCATTGGGGTCAATGAATAATAACTTTAAAGCTATGCATATTGACTGGGATTAAATAAAAGAGTCAGAACTGAATAGCAAAGAGATGCACGCTTCCAAACTTTCTCATATTTTGTGCATTATAACAAGAACAATTGACTAGAATAATGTTCACTAAATTAGGTCTTATTTGTAATAACAGTAAAATAAATTAAACAAGAAATAAGAGATTGCTATAGAAAAATAAAGTCCTGCTCTTGACACCCCTTTGCTGCAGTGGGATGTGTTTACCTAGAACATCACCAGGCTTTTAAAATGCCCAACATGCTCGAAGTGTGCCCCTTAGGTTATAGGCCAGACAAAAAACATGTTCCTATTGTAGTTGACTGACTTCTCCCTGTAATTATAGAACTAAGTTAATATCATTGTGTTTTGCAAATTAATAGGAAGGAATTGCCCCAAACCAATGCTGTATTTGACTTTATGATGGGCACGCTTTTTCCACGGTTTTCTGTGTGTCTGAGTGAGAACTGAAATAATGCGATCATCTCCACTTGACCTCCCCTATTATTACCAGCACTGATCTCATTTGGTAACACAGAGACAAGCAGTTTCCACCAGTCCTCAAAGAAAACCCTGAAGAACTGAAGATAATAAAGGAAATAAAGGGTTTTCTTCCTGATTTCTTTGGAATTAAATTGCTTACAATGTGAATTTAATAATTTCTTGTTTACACATTTCATTGACTGGACAATTATTTAATTTATTTATTTTGTAAAAACATAAATAACCAGATAATTTTCCTCAGCAAAATGCAAGACATATATGATTGTATTCTAGAAATTATATATTATCTCTTACACTATGTCAATATGTTAATAAATATTCCCGCTAGTGTTTTCATTTGGAGAAAATTAATTCCATCATTGGTGTCTCATATAATCATTACATTGCTCTGAAAACAAACAAATAGCAAATACCAAAATTAATATATACAAAAAGCACTAAAATGTAAAAAATGTACTAATTATAGATAAGTTAAAGGAAACACTGCTCAAAAACTGTTTAAATTGTTCTCTTTCTGCTTCAGTGTTACTCTCAGTGTCCTGAACGACCCAGTCAGGGTTGGTCTCAGAGGGCTAAGTGAGCTTGATAATAGGAGCAAACCCAGATTGATGTGTGATTCTCTGACATTTTACCACGCCTGCCCTCTTCTGCTTCAATCAGACAGCTCCCCTTTCCCCGCTTTGTCATTCTGGCTGGAACAAACACAAATAAGCAGGCAGATTTGTGTCCGAGCCCGGAGGACAGGAAAAAGTTTGAGATGCTATTTGACAGGTTCACTGTGGTTGTTTTATTTTGTCTTTCCCCCAGTCCCCTAGGTGTCTGACTGCGAGACATTTAATCGAGGGACTAGGGGTTTCATATCAGTAACAGAAATCAAATAATGCCAGATGATTTACTCTCCCTAGCAACCAGGGAGTGCGCTCTTAGCAACCAGCCGAGCCCCAGGCCTCGGTGTAATCAGCTTGAAAATATTTCAATTATTGTGTTGATTTTAGTGGATTTGAGAGGTGGTTCTGTGAGCGCCTCAGTACATTCAGCCCATGACCTGCAGAGGAAGACATTGATTTAAACAGGTGTCAGAAAGCAAAAGTAGAAGCAATTTAAATGGGAATGGGATAGCAAAGTCATTGAGCACTGTTCGGCACCTGTGTGACATCTGCCTGCTGCTACCTAATCAATGCAGCTCAACTAAACGAAAAAGGGAAAAAATCACCTTGAGGAATCATCCATCTGGCATGGCCCAGTGGAGCAAAAGACTAAATACACTTTGCTACCAAACCCATCTTAAGCCCAAGCAATGTGTTTATGTCTTTAGAGTGCTTAAAGCTCCTTTAGTATCATTTATGTTTGAGAAAATTATACCAGCTATACCAGGCTAGAATGTGAGCTCTCTGTTGACAGGTTGTGCCAAAGCATTACATACACTGTGATGACTCTGGTGCAAAAGGTTTCCTGTCAACATCAATAGCCGCTCATAAAAAATCAAGTTGGGATAAATTCGAAATACAACCAGGTCTACTATGGATGTACCCAGCTTGGGCTGTTCCAAACCATCTATGTTCAGTGTTAAATAATAATTCTGAAGTTTTTAACCAGAACTTGTGTTTTAAACTTATACTGCAGGACTAAAGACAAACAAATCTTCTTTCTTTTTTCTATTTTTTCTTCTTTTTCTTCTTCTTACTGTTAGTAGTAGTAGTAGTAGGGGATCAATTAATTCCCTTTCTCACCCACACCTAAAGCCAATTAACAGCACCCAGTCAAGGCTCTGCATGATTTTGGTTTGTGCAAGGAAATCCATGTAAATACAGAAAAGAATACTCAGTGTCACTATTTATTTACTTACAATAAATACATAAAATAAATGAATACATAAAAATCCAGCTGTTATTAGGTAATTAATTAGATTTTTTTTTTATCTATTTATTTTATTTAAACTATTATTGAAGTATTTATTATTTTGATTAGGTGTGTCAGCCCCATTAGTCAGTAACAGGTGTTACATTATTAGTGTATAAATACATCAATTGTGTAAAATAATTATAATTCCTTTGGGATGGATTGGAACATATTTAAAAGGGTGCAGGCTGGTGTAGTTTCAATGTGTGTGTGTGTGTGTGTGTGTGTGTGTGTGTGTGTGTGTGTGTGTGTGTGTGTCAGACTCCATATACCACATGTATATATAATTTGATATTCAAAAATATTAACATAAATTG
>JAYDZG010000015.1:11377462-11396424 GCA_034509265.1 Microcambeva bendego | reverse complement strand
GCTATTCAGCAAGTTGCCAAATTGGGTTTAATTCAAAATCTTCTTGCATAGTTTGTTCCTACATGAAATTAAATGCTGTGTGTTATTTAGATAAAAAAATTATCATCTTAAATAGAGAAATAAATAAATACATTGATATACACTGATAATCTTTAATTTCATTTTGTTTGAAACAAATTCAGGTAAAATCTTATGAACACAGTATCGTGAATTATTTTGCATCGTGTGTAGAGTGTTTCATTTCATCCCCATTGCCTATGGGTCCAACAGAGGCAGTTTGGTTGCTGCTTTAACGCTTTAACTGAAAATCTTTTCATTACTAGTCCAGTACCTTAGCCGATGTGCGAACACCTCTGCCTGTCTCGTCGTTCAGAGGTGATTGAAATAGCCTCTCGGCCTATTTCTGTGGGAGCAGGGAGGTTCTTTCTCCCAAATGATGAAAAACTAGGACGGAAAATTGGAGAGAGAGGCTTTTCATGAGCGAAATAGGTCATTCTGAGTGGGACACTGGTGCTGCTCGAAAGAAAAACCAAGCGGAGAAATAGTGAATTTATGTGCCAGCGCCATTAATATAACCAGTAATCTGCAAATCTGAGGAAATGATCTGGAAAGGGAGAGTGACAGAGGAAAATTGAAGTCATACCCAATAATACAGACTAACAGTCAGATTTGCCTTTAATTGTGAGAATGTTTATACAAAAACACTTTTTATTCATTTATGTTCACTAACTGTCCAGGGTGTTGCCTTGCGCCCATTGAAGAGCTGGGATAAGGTCCAGCACCCCTATCCGATCCTAATTAGGATACGTAGTTTAAGAAAATAACCTGAACTGAACATTCCCTCACTCTAATCTAGGTTCAATTCAGAGCATCCAGTTCTTCTTTTAAGATTTTGGAAAGTTTGAAGAAGTACTGACATGTTATGAGTAGGATTATTAATCATGGAGAAGTATGGAAATGTACAGGAACGTATGGAATATGTGGAAGCATGGAGAAATATGAAGAAGTGTGAAAAGGAAGAGGGAATTATAGAGGAGTATGGGGAAGTATTGAGGAGTATGAGGAAGTATAGTGGAGCTGGAGGAAGCATGAAGGACGTCTCACAAGATTTTGGATTGTGTCTGTGAAAATTTGTCCCCATTCATTCGTATTCAGTATTTCTGTCTATGTAATATCAGTGTAAAGGTAAAATTTAATTCCATTTTTCTCTGTGTGTTGAATCATATCCCTGGAAACGAAACATAGCCAGCATATCATTATTTTCTCAGTGTGCATGTGCTAAAAAATAATGTTCTATATTTAATCTCTTAATTCCCACTGGACTCGCCTTCTATTCCCTGTGGTGAATTTCCATCTGAGTGAGCTAACAACTGAATCTTACCGAGCTGTTCGTGTTAGTGGTGCAGCTCCACTCGTAAGCCTGCTGCATTATACGCAACAGCAGATAGCCTAATTCGATAAATGATGATCGTCTTGATATTTTGGGTTGATCCGATGTAGCTTGGAAAGTCTTTGTCTTAGTTAATTGTCTGTGAATGACAAGTGTACAGGAGGTGCATGTCCTCACAAAATCACATACACGATTCAAACTTGATCCATCAATCTAAAAGTGATCTATCAATCTACATTACACATTAAATTACACAGCATTTAGCAGACGCTTTTATCCAAAGTGACTTACAATAATTTAGTACATAAACACACACTGAGGTAAGTAAAAGAAATAAAAGAAGTAAATAATTTAGCAGGGTCAGAAGGAGGCCAAACAGATGCAAAGAGGAAGGCGGAGGAGCAGGAGAAGACGTTAGGGTAGTTAGTCTGTGAATCTAAACAGAATGATGGTGTTTTTGCTTTTTTCTTATTTCATTCAGCCACTGTTTGTATGTAATATACTAAAAGTGTTGTTAACAATGTGAACCAACAGCTATATGCATTAGGGATGTAACGATTCAGCGAGAATCGTTATGAATCGATTCAGTTAGGGCACCAATTAAAATATTCACTTTAAACAGCCTGCGATGGACTGGCACCCCATCCAGGGTGTTGCCTTGCGCCCGTTGAAGAGCTGGGATAGGCTCCAGCACCCCTCCCTTACCCTAATTAGGATAAGGTGTTAAAGAAAATGAACTGAGCTGAACTTTAAACAGCAGGGGGAGCTGGCGCTATATATATTGATTTTGACAAATATAAGGGATGTACAAGTTAAAAACAAATAATTTGTTTTCAATTCCAATATTATATCGTGAATCGTATCGAACCGTGACAGGAACGTATCGTTACATCCCTGATATACAGTCAATATCACTTTTGTGCTCAGTGTGGATCTAGCGCCGGCTCTAAAAATCCCCATCATGTCACATCTGGGCCAGTTGATTAATTTGGTGTGGTTGTATCTTTGGACCAGATTGATTCCTACGACGCTCGATCGAAACATTTCAGCCTGGAGCAGATCAAAGCTGTCAGCTGATCTGTGCCTCCATTCCCCCCTGCTGGCCATTAGCAGCAATGTAGCTGGGCAGAATTCTGTACATTTGCACCCTGCAAATTTCAATAGGAGGTGGGCTTGTCTTAGTACTATATTAAATTAAAGAAATATTTTAATATTTTAATATTTTAACATAAAGATTTTGCCCCCACATTGTAAAGAAACAGAGTCATACAGTTTAACAAGCGATAATCTTTTCATAATCACATTCTGACACACTGAGATTTTATCCTGCGTCTGAATCACGGGTTGCCAATCCTCACTCTATCAAGTGTTGTTCTGTTGCATCAGAAGCATCGGATTGAACTGTTATTACTAAAGATTAAACGTGATTAGAGCTTTCATGATAGAAGACATATAAGAGATTTAGACGCCTGCTAGTGAGCCGGAACCAAGAAGGTTTTAAGGTCGTGTAGCCTAACCTTAATCCTTATTAATGATTTTTGTCATGCTTAAAGGTCAAGCCTGGATTTCTGTCTGGCCTATCATTATTTCAGGAGGATATGAAATGCATGCAAGAGGCTCAGTGTTACATGTGCAGAAATTTGGGCTCAGAATTATGCTATTCTGTCCCGTCAGTGACTAGGGCGCGGCCAAGCCTGTCTAGATGAACCAGTGTATCAGCATGGAAGATAATAATAGATATCAGTAAACCAGTCGCTATAGTTTTTATGCCATTCCTGACACAACCCTCCTTATTTATCCTGGCTGGGGACCCACACTACAGTGCACTGGTTTATGCAGCTAGTTACTAAGAGGACAATTTAGTGTCTCCACTTAACTTGGCTGCATGTTTGTGGACTATGGGAGAAAACTGGAGCACCCGGAGGAAACCCTTGCAGACACATGGAGAACATGCAAAATCCAGATTTTCTTACTGGAAGATGAAAGTGCCGCTTTCTTACTGTATTGAGGAATATTTTGAAATAGCACATTCAACAATCTAACTGGATGTGTCCCAATACTTTTGGCGTTCACAGCATTCAGGACATACTCGATGCATCTCTGTACATTCACAATGTTGCTATCTCTTGGACAGGAAATAACAAAGCACACAGGTTCCAGATGTGTATCGGTTCTCCTTCTGAGGTGGAACTCACACTTAATCGGAATGGCCTGACTAAGCCATTGAATCAGGATTAAAGTCCCATTCAAGTGTGATTGAGAGGAATTAGTTACCCTCGGATCGGACTCTGTGGCTAATCTGCCCCGGACAGCGTCTGCTCCACGGCTGGGAAGATCATATGATAAAGGGATCAAGAAAAGAGAACAAAACTGGGGCCAAATACCAGAGGAATCGTTAGGGAGTGAAAGAGAAGATTCAGCCTTTCCTCTGATCCATACGTAAGACAGTCTACATTTATACAGAGCATATCTTTTTCATCCCTGTCCCCTGTGGACACATTTTGTGTTTGTTTTGATGGGCGGGTGGTGCACTATCTCACATCCATCCAATGCTTATTAAAGCTGGAAGGTGAAGAGGGCGATGAGCGAGTCAGCATCAACAATCTGACATTTAGACACATGACACATTTAGGTCTTTCTGATAATTGTCAGTTCTTAGAAAAGTTGTTTGACAAAAGGTTGAAAACTAAGCAGAGTGTGAAAAAGACTTCAGGCTGTAAGGTCGGACCTGTATTGAGATCTTCGTTATGTCAGGAGACTCATGAGGTCAGCAAGGGTTCCAGCAGCATGTTAAAAAACCCACCTTACAAATATGTACAAAAAGATGAAGCTGGTCCAGAGCAGAGTTTTTAGCTAGTAAATACAGTTTGATGCTTACAGTCTACCTTTTGGAAAGCATCACAAGTGTTAAAATTATACATGAAATAAACATCATGACCTTCCTAATATTGTGTTGGTCCCCCTTTGGCAATTGTGTACTCTTGACATCTTTCTATCAGAACCAGCATTAACCAGCAGAACCAGCTGTTTGAGCTACAGTAGATCACCTGGCTTTACTCTCCTTATGTGTCAATGAGCATCAATGAGCAACATTTACCACCATTCCTTCATCAGACCACCTATGATAGATCCTGAATACTGAAGACTGGGACGCCCCACAAGAGCTGCAGTTTTGGAGATGCTCTGACCTGGTCGTCTAGCCGTCAAAATTCAGTCTTTGTCCAACTCGATCAGATCTTCACACTCGCCTATTTTTCCTTTTTCCAACTTACACTTTGAGGAAAAAATGTCTCTTGGGTCTTACTAGATACATCTACTACAACCATTACACTTCAGTTCTTGAGGCCAAGATATGCGCAAAGATTTTTTACAAACGTCAAAGTATTAATGACAATACCTTTCTAAAAATGCTTATTCTTGTTTTGAAAAATCATCACATTCTCTTTTGTTAGTTTGGGTCACTTCTGAAACAGAAAAAGACTGCAGTGTATCCGCCCAGCTGTACAACATCAGGACATTAAAGAAGATCCAGCCATTTGTTTTCTGATCCTAACCACTCCCTCTTTTAGGAGTTTGAGGTGCTTCCGACCATCTGCAGATAAGTTTCCACTGTTCGACTACAAAGCTTCGCTCTGAAGTAATAAGAACTGTAAAGTAGTGCGAGCATCCTGCCCTGTTTCAGAGCCTTTACTGGCGTCCTCTATCCTGCCCCCTGTCTGTTTTACTTGGAGACTGAAAGTAGGACAGAGGTGTGTAGAGGAAAAAAGGGGGCACAAATAAAATAGGACAGTACGGGACGAGAGGGTGGACAGAACTGTTCTGGTGTTATTGGACCTACATGCTGCTGTCTGACTCTGATCGGTTTAGTTGAAATACTGGACTTGCGGTGATTAGTCAAATGTCATTTTACAAATCTAGCTCTATAAAGGTTGAGTTGGTACAGTAGGTAAAACAACCTCAGTAATGCATCATGAAAGCTTACCAAAATATATTTCATTATTAAGGGTTTTATTTTAAAGAGAAAATTTGTCATAATTTGTCTTGAATTTTATCTTGTTTTTTGAATTTTATCTTGTTTAAAAAATCCTACACCCAGTATCGTGAATCGCATCACATCGTGGGTAAAATGTATCGTTACGCCTGTAGTTTCTGTAGCTCCATGCGCTAATAACGGTTACATTTTTAATTCTTTAAGTTCTAAATAAGTGTTGCTGTGTATTGCTGTTATACATGAAGGACTTGGTTTAGTCAGCTACAGCACTTGAGCACCTTGGCTAATGAAGTGCAGTAACGGGTCTGATTTTCATTACAGCCTGCTGCTGGGAAATGTAATTGTGAGGCATAAAGACCCTCCGAGCGCTAGCTTCACCCCTAATCAACAACCCTTTCCTTTTATTGCAGGAGACTAATGAAATTGTGGCCATTAAGAAGTTCAAGGACAGCGAAGGTAAGACAAACTTTGTTTGCATGTACTTGTGTGTGTTCATTTTGTGTTTTGGGCACTGTGTAGTACAGCCTGACCACTTCTGTTTAAGCTAACGTGTCTCTATATGAAGTCGATTCTACATTAATAAGGCTTTATGAGAAGTCATTTCAATTTTAATTTCATTTTAATGTTATCAAGTGGTTTATGATGTAGTTAATGAGCTCAAGTAGATGTGAGTACACTGATCAAGCACATCATGACCATCTTTCTAATATTGTGTTGGTCACCCTTCCGCAGTTTGAGCTACAGTAGCTTGTCTGTTGGATCGGACCAGCCGTATCTTTGAGGCTTGGCCGTCCATGACGCTTTCACTGGCTTACCACTGTTCCCTTCTTGGACCATAAATATGCTTATTTTTCCTGCTTCTACCATCAGTTCTGAAGATAAAATGTTTGCTCACTGTCTGATATATCCCACCCTCTAACAGTTGCCGTGATGAAGCACTAATCAGTGTTATTCACTTAACCTGTCAGTGGTTATAATGTTCCTGGTCGGTGTATGTAGGACCTGCACAAACACCCGGTACTCTGTAAGAGTGTAAGAATCAAAGTCTGCTTCTTTATATTCTTCACCTCTCCTCCTGCAGAGAATGAAGACGTGAAGGAAACAACAATGCGAGAGCTGAAGATGCTCCGTACACTGAAGCAGGAGAATATCGTGGAGCTGAAGGAAGCGTTCAGACGCCGGGGGAAACTCTACCTGGTGTTTGAGTATGTGGAGAAGGTACAAATGGCAAAACAGCCCGTGAGACAAAAAAGCTGTTTTTTCTTCTTAATGAGGTTGTTTTTGAACTTGGTGGTGTAGAACATGCTGGAGTTGCTGGAGGAGCTGCCTAACGGCGTACCTCCTGACAAAGTGAGGATATACATCTACCAGCTTATCAAAGCGATCCACTGGTGCCATAAGAACGACATAGTGCACAGGGGTAAGAGGTCTAACCTTGGGTGTGGAATACACTCCAAAATATTTAACCTTTATTCTAATTAGGAATATGAAGTAACAACAGCAACTCATACTGACCAAGGGTTTTGGAAACCTTTTAGTTCAGATACTTGATTTAGCTAAATGCTTAATTCCAAAGCTAAACACCAGAAACATAAGCATAAACAATCCTAAACCCTATGCTAAGCTAATAACGACTATGAACAACAAAATACCAAACACTAACCATAAACTAACTCAGCAGATGACATGAACTAGACAAGAGCTGTCCAAACCCAAAGAAAATGAGCTAAAAGAAGAAAATATTCTTCTATGGAGGGTCCACAGCTCCCTCTTAATTGCACTCAGCATTACTTCTTAAACGAGATGCAGCTGTGGATATTTAGCTTTTGACCAATCATATAGACAGGGGCGTGGCACATAAACAAACATACTCCAGGAGCACGTCATGGTTCCTTCTATACAGCTACAAGGCTCATAAAGATTCTTCCATTTCTGTTTATGGAAGCCTCGCTTTTCCAATCACTTATAATCTCACGGCTGGATTACTGCAGCTCCCTCCTGGCAGGTGCTCCCATGTCCATTATTAAACCTTCCACCTCACTCAAAATGCAGCTGCTCGCCTGGATTTTAATCAACCTAAACCTTGTCACATGACCCCACTGTTGTGTTCTCTCTGGCATCCTGTAGCTCCACTCATTCAGTTAAAATCACTGGTTCTCACTTCTAAGGCCAAAAATAGACCAGCACCATGCAAACTTAGAGGTCTGATCAAACCTCGCTCTGTACCATGCAACCTCCAAGCCAGGCTCGCTCATCTTCACCCAGAACACTTAAAGCACTTCCACTGTGCTAATTCTTTTGTGCTAATATGACGTGACAATAAATTGATTTGATTCGAACATTCCTGGTATTTTTTCAAGCGCAAGACAAAACAAAAATATGTAGAGTGTGATCCAGTGTCTTCATGAATGGGTTGTTTTTTCAGAGACCTGTGTTCATATATTCTTGCTGATTCTTTGCTTGTAGACATAAAGCCAGAGAACCTGCTCATAAGCTCAGAAGACGTTCTCAAGCTGTGTGATTTTGGTAAGTTGTTTATCATTATTACCAGTTTTTCTTTTAACCAATAGCAACCCATCATCGCTCAATGGTGAGCTTATAACAAGCTTAGAATGTCCCAAATATTAAAACCAGAGCCATTGTAGCTCAGATTGCTGAAGAAGTCAATGCTAGTTCTGATAGAAAGGTGTCAGTATACACAGTGCAGACAGAAGACCAACATAATATTAGGAAGGTGGTCATAATGTAATGCCCGACTGGTGTATATAATTACGTTTACATTTAGGACAGTGGAAGTCTAGTGGGTAGAGCTTTGCGCTATCAACTGAAATGTTGATAGTTCGATCCCCAGCTCTGAGTAAGACCCTTAACATGTATATATGACAAATAAAGGCATTCGAGTGTAGCTGAAATGCTCACATGCAATAATTAGAAGGGGTTTACACATATTATTGCCATAAAGTGTTTATAGAAAATGTGCAAGCTAGAATTGAACTGAATAAGGGAGCGACTCACATGATTTTATCCTGGTTTAATCAGAAGTGGGTTTTTCTCGTAGTGGTAGGATGACAAAGAAGTGTCATACATTTTTGGTGCTGTAGAGATTGCCACATGCAATAAGTTAATGGTGTAAGATGTGAGTAGTTCATTAATTTCACACCTTGTGGTTGTCTCAGAAATACTCACAGCCGGGCTAACTCACAGTAACCACTTTGTGAGCTTTGGACCCAGTGGATCAACTTCACACACCTGGACAGATGTGACGGTTCAGTAATAAGGAATAGACAAAGCTTGAACAGCTGAGGTAACACCGGTGGTCTATTATCTACCTGTACCTGTTAAGATCAGACAGAAAAAAATCAAGTCACGGCGGGTCCAGTTTAATCAGGAAAGATTAGCTGCTAGGCAGAAAAAAACCTGGACAAGGATCCAGGACTGCACTGCTGAGATTCAAACTTAAATCTCTGGACCACAAATGAAAGCCCTGGAACGTACTTCTAGGCACATTAACATCTGAAAATTAGGATAAGGACTTTCATGCACAGAGATGTGAAGTACTAACACGGTTACTGTTTAAGTTTCTGATTAAGTCCTGTTCATTTCAAACCTTTAGCTAAGTCAAATCTCTTAGAAAACTAATACCAAGGTTGAAGCACAGAATGAAAGGAACTACTTTTTTGATTTTAGGAATCTGTAAATCTGAAATATTTCATACTGAATTATTGCATTTCCAGACCAGCTCCGAAAATTGCAAGATTTTTATATAGCAACTAACGTTCATCAGATGAAAATGGTTGTGAATTTAGTGCATATCTTGGTGGCATGTAAGCTCAGTGAGTAGCACTGTCGCCTCACTCAAGAAGGACGTTTCTGTGTGGGTTTCCTCCTGGTGTTCCGGTTACCTCATAGAGTCCAAAAACATACAGTCAGATTAATTACAGACACTGAGTTGTTCTGTTGGTAGCTAGCCACTAGGAGGCATAAACATTGTAATGCCAGTCACAAGCCCTGATACATGGAGGGGTGTCATGAAGGGCATCCGGTGTAAAACTATACTAACTTGAAAATGAGCATCGCAATTACGGGAGCAGCCGAAAGAAGAAATAAAATCTCATAACAGCTCATTTAAAACATGTCTGGTTTACATGCTGCTCTTTTTGCTGCTGCGGTGTGTGTGTGTGTGTGTGTGTGTCAGACTCCATATACCCCATGGATTTATAATTGGATATTCAACAAGATTATCATTAAGTGTCTACATACTTTTGCATTTACTGTGATGTCATTAATAACTTTACAATAATTATAATAACTATATTCTAAGAATAATAGCATTCTGAGAAAACAACAACAAATCCTTTAAAACAATGCATTATTAGGTGTTCATAATTTGCAGCGTACCTTCCCCTTCTATTCATGTCAGCACTGGAAGAAAAATATTAATCTAAATGAAAATAGCATGATCTTATGAAATGTCAGAGGAAACACAATAATATATAATTTTGCTGTTCACACTTTTAATGGAAAAAGAAATAGATATAGAATTGTGCATTGTAATCTATTTTCTTTAAAAGATTCATTAGCAAGAAATTTAGCAATGGTGCCCACCATTATCTTAAGTGGGGAAATATTAAAACTGCCCCTTCATTGATTTAGCAGGGTTATATTTAGCATGCAAATTGATTCCTTTCACTGTTCCACGAATGCAGATCATTTCAGCAAAGCTAATTTAGAGATTTGGAGTGTAGACGAAACTGTAATTAACAGAACAGACTTTCGGTCCCAAACTCATCTTCCGGCTTCTAACTACCTCTGTCTGTCTTTAGTGATGCTGGTGTCAAATTTCATTCCAGCCTTATCTTCTATTAAGCACAGTGTTCAGTAGAATTCCAACAATTACCATGCCTTATTTTATGTATTTTGTCCTCAGCTGTAGCTTTCTTTACTTGTTATTACAGCTCATTCTCTTTCCACTAGTCTCCATAACGTAATGTTACTTTTTTGGGAGTTATTAAAGCAAACACAACGTTGTTCACGATTCATTCTCCAGTAAATTTAGGTTTTTATATATGCATTATATTATATATGCAAATATCCATTTTTACATTTTTACATTTTCGGACAGCAATAAGATATTGTTTTGTGTTTTACATATGCAATATCTAATACAGCAATTTAAGCATATTTAATAATTAATAAATACTACATGAAACAAAAAGTTAACATTCATTAATGTTTTTTACAAACAAATTGCTAATCAAATCATTTTTAAGGTGTAGGAACAAAAATATATTTTTTTCTGGTTAAAAGACAGCTCAGAATTGTATGCTTTGGATTAATCGCTTCAAGCATAGTGATCATCTGTGTCACAATAAATTGTTGCACCTCAGCCGCCTTAGTAAATGGTTGTGGAAAGTTTGCCAGCACAGACATGTTGTGGGCATATGGATGTGGTACATGTTGCCATGTTTATATTACCTCTCAATCTTTGCAGTAGGAATTTTAAAGTGTAGGGCTTTAACTATAAAAGCTCAAGACAATAGACCAAAGTTATACTGTATTCTCTATTCGTATTAGCAGCAATTAAACATGTTTTTATGGTTTATCACACGAATCCCCTATTACAAGCCCACTATCATCCCCAGAGTTGCAAGCATGTGTAGGTGTTATTTGTGCATGTAAATGTGTGGGTGAACACTTTGTCCTCTTGTCTCGGGGGTACCAGATTTGAAATGTTCATTAATGTTTGCTTTGCACCCAAATTTTGATTAAGTGGGACATCAAAATGGGTCAATTTTCTCATTTGGCTCTACTGTACATTGCCATCATATCATTTTGCACAATACAGCATGTTCCATTCTGATGTGTTCCAAATTCATGAAAGTGAAATAGATCTGGATTTTTCTGTCCTTTCTTCTCAACTCAAACCACAGCGGCTTGTTATATCACTCTCTAGCCACTTAGAACTTGTAAAAGATGTTGACAAAAGTAAGTATTAAGGTCCCGATTTTGAGCAGTCCAAAATAAATAGGGAAAAAACATGATTCACATGAGTATTTGGAACATGCTAATGTGTGTGATCACACAGTAATCATCTGACAGCATCTCACATTGCTCAGTTAGTCTACTAGGATTTTTCTTCAGAGGTAAGGTCTAAGTGTCAGGTGTCATAATTTAATTGCGTTGTTTTTTGTTCTCCCCTTTAGTGAAGTGACTAGCCGCAGGCTAATCTATGTATTGCTCTGCTACTCTCCTCTCTCTTTTCTCAGACTTTTGTTTAATTGGGGACATGACGAGTTCACTTCCACACTCAGCTTTTATCTTGACCTTAGAAGATTAACTGCTGATAACGATAATATTCTGTGGGCTGTTCTTGTAAAGGCTTCATTTTCTCACCATTTCGGTTCAAGTGCCTTAGCTGAATGTGTTACAGAGAAAGCATTGGCAGTTAGTTACACTCTTGAATGTGTGTTTTATAGGCCTGTTGCACAAAGGACAACAAACAACCACCAATTATTTGAGTGACTACTTTCAGGAAACAGCATTATTGTGATAAATCAGATCACAATGAAGAACTGAAATTGCATGAGGTTTTAGCAGGTTCACAGAGCTAGAATGATGAGTTTTATAACTACATAAAGCTTCAAGAACCCCTACAGCATGAAGCAAATAGTTCATTTACAGAAAGCGACATCTGTAAGCTGTTTATCGGCACCTAATCTTTGGGTGATGGTGCGCACAAAAAAATGTAGTTTTTTTTGTTGTTGTTTTCTGCTCAGATAGCTCACTCTCTGCTGGGCTTTTGATCAGTAGTACTAGGGATTAACACAACTCATGAATTTGCTGCACCAGAGGATGCATTAATCTGGCAACCAGTAAGATTATTAAATAGAAATTGTAGTCTGTTTTTAAAGGGAAAAAAATGAACTTTTAGGTTTCTAAAACTTTCAAGTTTTTTGTTCCATGATGAAAGAAAACTAAAATATAATAATACTTTATTTGTACTAAATAATAATAATAATAATAATAATAATAATAATTACACAAATTAATTTACACAAATAAACATTAATCTATCCCACATTACCTTAAGAACATACAGAACGGATTTGAAATATCTAAACTGAAGGAATATAAATGCTGAAATAAATCACAGAAATTTACACAGCTGGGGTGAATTTTCCAAAAGCTAACTACGGTAGCAACTTACATTATTTGAACGATGCTGTTGCACTTCAAATGTTTAACACAGCTAGAGTTCAAACTACTGTGGCAACCATGTTAGTAAGTTCAGTTCAGTTAATTTTCTTTAACCCTCTATCCTAATTAGGGTCATTGAGGGGTTTATCTCAGCTGTTCAATGGGCACAAGGCACATGGTAACACCTTTGATGGGGCGCCAGTCCATCGCTGGTACCTACAGGGCAATTCACTGTCTCCAACCAACCTGGTGGCATAGTTCCAGTGAACATTCACAACTACTGTTGCTGTCGAGGTGTAGTGGGGCCGAAGCAATTGGTTTTTACATCATTGCTGACATAGGACGCAGTTTAAGGACCCTAGTCATAAGGCTGTCTAAGCAGAAAGTTAAATCAATCTTCATATCAAGTAGTTCTTTATGAACTTCTTCATTTATTCGAATAAATATAGCTGCATGTGTCGAGTAATATATTATTTACACATTGCACTACTCACAAAAAGTTAGGGATAGTTGGCTTTCAGGGGAAATTTCAGAATTAACCTAAATTGCACTATACCTATACAGATGAACTTAATCTGACATTCTCTAAAGTTTTGAATGCACGTGTCCAACTGTTCAATCTTTCAGTGCTTTTTGCACAACTTGCTGTTCTAACAAGGAGCTTGAAAGCAAAATTCACAACATGTGTTTGATCCATGAATAAACCAATACATTTAATTATAAGTGGTGTTTAAGCAGTCTTCCGCGTCATTCTGATCACATTTTGATATCATAAGACCAAGACAACACTTAACAATCGATCAACAGCACCTTGCAATGTGAGGCTTCAAACAGGATGTTCTCAGACGGAAGAGGCCACTGAGCTTAGAGAGTCAGAGTGTCAGAGCAGGTTGTAACAGAGACACAGAAAGACTGGAAGAGTCACAGAAAGGAATAGAAGTGGACGTCCCTTGGCCACATACTACACTGATGTGCGCTTCCTTGTAAACAGTGCCCTGTGGAACTGAATGATGAATGCCACACAACTCCAGGAACATTAAAGGGAGGTGAGAGGCACCCAAGTGTCACATCAGACCATTCTAAACCGTTTGTACAAAAGGACACGCAACATGTGTAGTTTTATCCCATTGAGCCACTACAGCTTGATCCTACAACTCATCTAAATGCATTAAAATAGCTAGTTCTATGTATGCCTTTAACAAGATTTTGATTTAATTTGAAATATTAATAATATTAATAAAGTATAATAAACTTTTATAATATTAATATTTATTATCATTGCGCTTATTTCAATTGAATTGTTATTTATATATTTTTTATTATTATTGGTGGTGGTGGCAATGATTACAATGTAAATATATATTAATCAATTAAATAATACATAAGTGACGTTAATTCCGTAACAACTCTCAAATTTTGGCTTAATATAACAAAATTTGTGAGTTTTTGAACGTTTCTCACTGTGTAAATACTGTAGTTCAGACTGCCATGGATCAAACCACCATGGTTCAAACTACTGTGGTACCAAGATGGTACAATAGTTTTCAGCCATTCTTCGGATGTTTGTTAGTCTAATGATGCATCCTACTATGGTAGTTCAATGCTAGCCTCCGTCGTTGTTCGGGAAATGAACCCCCGGGACTGGCACTACAATGCTGGTTTATGCATCTTAATGGCTAGTTACCTATAGGACGATTCAGTGTCTTCAATGAACCTGACTGCATATTTGGGACTGTGCAACGGTGGGATGAAAACCCACATCCAGAGGAAATCCACATAGTCACAGGGAGAACATGCAAACTAAACACATAAAAGACCCAAACCACCCCAATAGATAATTATATGAATGAATTTTTTATGTTAATGCAGTCATTTGATGTGCAGTAAGAAGACATAATTAAGATCTAATTAAGATGCAAATACACAATGTGAAACAAGAAAAATACAATTAAATACACATTTGATTTTTACAGCCTTTTGTACACCTGTCCACTGTAGATTTGTTTGTTTTTCTTTATTTTTTCTCTGTGAAATCCTTATGCCTGGTTTATTGATTAATTTCTTTTATGTAACTCAACTCAGCTGCCAACTCAGGTGCAAACATGGAGCTAAAGTAGAATTGTGATTAAACATTTGACCCAACTAAGTATATGTGTACTTTCATATTAAACACATCTTGTTAGTATTTTTATTAACCCAAACTGTTTACTTTTTAGAAGCATCGACTTCTTCTGTAGCTTGCAACACAGCAGTGAGGAAAAGCAATCTGCGGTGGGTCTGGGACCACTGATAGATATGGTCACACTTTAAAGTGGTAAATACTATTTCTTTTATCCCACTCTCATCTCTAATTTTCTTCCAGTCACTGCACAATGGGAGTCTTTATTACTAATCACACTCACTTGCCGGGTTAGAACAAGGTGTATGAGGTGTGTTAGCAGCTCTCAGACAGAGCATGTCAGTATTGAATTGTTTCTGGGCTGTCACATCTTCCCACTTCCTTTTCTCTAATGTGATCGATTGGACCAGCAGCAGGACTGAAACATGCTCCTCGACAGGATGCTTTGATAGTGACATTTCAGGCACAGTTAGACACTATTTCCCTAGGGTCATTAAATATAAAAATACCATCCAAGCCAAATTTTTGAGTTGGCCAGTCCTTCAGTCATTCTGACCCTGTTTTTAAGAAAAGGTAAAATTATGGGCCACTTGGCAAACAGGTTTAAGCTTTCAGTAATGTGAAAGCAAGAGTCAACTCTTTGCTCTTGCTTCTAATGTGTACAGTGCATTGAAAAAAGATTTGGATCTCATTGTGGTATTTTTTGTTACTGTTTGGTTTATTATTATTATTATTATTATTATTATTATTATTATTATTATTATTATTATTACTATTTTATTTACATATATTACTATTGTATTATTAGTATTGTTTTTGTAGAGTACCTACTTATGTTGTTTGAAAGGTTTTGACATTCTTTTTCCTTATACTCTGTCCTAATGCACACCCAATTTTATTCACCTTCAGTCAATAAAATGTTCGTGAACTTAAATGTAGTTAATATCTATAATATATTGTTGTTTTAAAGCTGTCTGCTTTAGTTTGTTTTCACTGTTCATATTTGTGTTATTCATGATGTAAAATCCT
Source organism: Microcambeva bendego (assembly GCA_034509265.1). NCBI lineage: Eukaryota > Metazoa > Chordata > Actinopteri > Siluriformes > Trichomycteridae > Microcambeva > Microcambeva bendego. Next base: position 11,380,698 of record JAYDZG010000015.1, on the reverse strand, counting down.
GAACAGAAAAGCAATTTATTTCTTTTAAACACAGTAGGTGAATCACACTTCCAGTCTCAGATTATTTTACAAACCTACTTTAAAGAAGGTTCGGTTCAGCGGGGTGCCCAGGGTGGAAGATTCCAGCAAATCAGAGTGGAGTTTATTTATCTCTCCCATAACTAGAGTAATTTGCGACCTATAAAGGGTTGACAGGACCAAATAGATTTGGACAGTGTTGCCTTAACATCTGGAAACACTGTTTAACTCATCCCATCTCTGGAAGTTTTCACACTTCACACTTCATTAACCTCTAGAGCCTGGAGTCCCTGGGAAGACAGAAGGAGCAAAATGCCTGTTTACACAGCACTTTCTAAATCACCGGTGAGTGGTTTAGCCATCACTGAGCCACATGAGCGCGAGAGAGAATTGTACAGGTGCTGGCCCTCCAAGGCTTTTTCCCACCCAGCTCCATTTTCACTTCTAATTGATAATGAATTGGCCCCGAAGTGAGAATGAGTTGGAATTGTCAGTGAATGCTTTTGCATCATAGTACAGGTTGATAGTAATGTTGGTTTTAATAGGCAATTTGTGTTTTCATTTATAAAATGAAAACGTGTTTAGTCATTTAAGCAAATGTAAATAAAATAAATGTATGAATGGTTTGCATTTAAGGTCATACATGTTTGAATCACATAGTTATTAAAATGATTGACCACAGTGCTTGTTGAAACTAAGATTAATTAAACAGGGTGAATAAGTGATATAATAATGTTCATGGTAATTTGTTAAATTTTCCGCATTTCTAATTTTATTTATATACTTATAGGTATCAATATTACCTGTAGTCAGTGACATTATGCTGGATAAAAACATGAAATTAAATTCTAATTTTGCCTTCTGAAATATCGATACATTAAATTCATTCATTAAAGTTTTAGTGTCAAGGTTCTGATCTGTAAACTTCTTTACATTTTTCTTCCGTTAAATAAGTCAATGAGTGAAAATACTTCTCAGTGCAAGAATGCAAATAATTAAGGTATTTAATCATTTATGGTTTGTGGTATCATTAAAAGATTTAGTGAATATGGAGCAATCCCTGTAAATATATGGCAAAGCTAGAAAACTAATGTCATGCTATTGTGATGAATATAGTCACGTGGGCCCGGGAGTACTTCAGTTTTCACCAACCACAGTCTACCACTGTTTTAAGGAATCCAATCTGAAACTCTCACACAGGGCCATGTATAAATTCATGCAGAATCACCAAAACATTCTCTGAGCTCATTTTAGAAGGAATAAAAACCAGCGGACACTTGTTCACTGGTCAGATGAGTCTGTGTTTGTTCATGTGCTATTGTTTCTGAAAAAATGTTCATTGAGTTATCAATGACAAAGACAAAAAGGACCTTATTAGCAAATGTGCCCATCTCTCATTGCACAGGGGTACAGCAGTGCCATTACCTTTACATTTTCAACATTTAGCAGATGCTTTAATCCAAACTGATTTACAATCCTGACTGAACATACTATGAGCAATTGAGGGTTAAGGGCCTTGTCCAACGGCCCAACAGTAGCTTTCCAATTAGTGGGACCAACCAGTGACTTTCTGCTTACTAGTCTAGTACCTTAACCATTAGTCTATGACATGTACCAATGTATATTCTTGTTGAAGGGAGACCTGGTGAGAAAAATGATTTTTCTTGTTGTCTATTGTTATTTCAGCAAGATTGGTGAACAGAAATCTTTTCTTTCTACTTTTTCAGTTAAACAAAGACTCAATAAATTGAATTAATTGAAGGTACCTTTTTTATTGTACTTGTTTGCCTCAAGTTGTTGGGAAATTTAGCTTGTATTCAAAGAAATGTAATGTTGTGCCTAAAAGCAACTCATAATTATGGGCCAAATTTAAGGACCCAACATTAGTAACCTGACAGATGTGCTAACCAGCAAATTAATAGTTACTAGTGTTGTACTTTACATACTAGGCTAGGCATACTAGGTTATACACACGTTGCAGTTTGGCCACCCAAAACACAGACTGTACCCCAAATCCATGCCAAGTTTATACATTATTTACTTCAAAACTATATTTGACTCTTATATATCTAGTTACATGTCTAATATAATTTATCTAGGTATTAAATGTTTATCACTGTTACTGATAAGCATCATTTTTAACATCTTTTGGTGAATGTTGTTGAACACAATGCAGGTCCTGGGCAGTCCCTCACAATGTTGTAACTTCTTGTTCTGCCCTGAATGAGGGTTGCAAGCTCAAATAAGACACATTTAACTCTATTAGACTGGATCTGAAACTCAAATGAGTCTTATTCATCTAGATAAAATGGATTCACAAACAACCTCAATCTCCAAGTTTAGTCCACCAGAATGTCTAAGACTAGGCTAAAACTAACTTTTTAAAAGGCTATGAAAAGCTAATAATATTTTCATATGCTGAATGATGAAATTATTTTCTTGCAAAGATATAGAAATTAAACTCCTACTTTTTGGTAGTGCATCAAAGGGTTAAAATCAATGGTTTTGACTGGATGATACTTTGTTTTTGATATGCGGCATTTCTTTTGAAAAGCTGATATACAAGCCATGAAATATGTCATTATTCTGTTTAATAATATTGCATCAACAAAATGTTTTTTGCTGTTTTTAAGTTATTAATCCACCTTTAATCAAATCAGTTTTGCAATACTTTATTTACACCTTTTAAGCAAGTACAGTACAGTATTAACTATAAAACACAGTTTAAGCACCAGTTGAGAAGCAGTTGGAGCTTCTTTATTTTATGGTTTGCCCATTACTTGAATCACCTTCATAATAAACATGAATGGGCTGTATAGTCTCCCCTTGAAATGGGATGTTAAATAGTAAAAACAGTTATATAAGTTAACTCTAATAAAAACACACTTAGACATATGTAACAGCTTCAGTACTCAATAAAAATGTTGTTGTGTATTGTAAACACTTGTTCAAATCTTTAAAAACGGTTCTAAAGTTAAGGCTGAGAGTTGAAATAACATACAGGTAACATACCGATTTATATTATACAGTGTATAAATACATTATTATTATTATTATTATTATTATTATTATTATTATTATTATTATTATTAATAATAATAATAATAATAATATTAGTAGTAGTAGTAGTAGTAGTAGTAGTAGTGTTATTATTATTATTATTATTATTATTATTATTATTATTATTATTATTATTATTATTATTATTATTATTATTA
>JAYDZG010000015.1:11276241-11303582 GCA_034509265.1 Microcambeva bendego | reverse complement strand
TATATATATATAAATATTATTCTTTTGGACTGTGGTTGGAAACCCACACGTGGTTATTGAACACAGGACATTCTTGCTGTGAGGTGGGAGTGCTATTTAGTCACCACCCTATCAAATATATTGAATAAACATGGGAATTATTTTCAAATAAATAAATAAAGTTTGAAAAAGATATACTTTAGAAAATAAAATGTCACTGTATGTATATGTGGGTGGAGTAAAACCATATTTTATTTACATTATAAATAATTTTACTACTCAGTGCAGTCTCCTTGAGCATCTAATAAAATACCTTACTTTTATAATTATTTGTGGCATAATAAGCCATTAGTAATGCACATAGACAAACTACTACATATTTAATAGTACTGCATAACACAAACTATAAACAAGATCGTATTCTGGGGTGGTGGTGTAAAAAAAATAATCTCAAAAGCTATTTGAATGAAACAAGCTCTTTCAAGCCAGTATTAACTAGTATTGCAGATCTTTTGTGAGGTATTGGCCAACAACTAGCAAAATAGTTTTTTTTTCCCCATTTTGCACCATGTAGCCAAAAGTATGTGAACTCTTCTTCAAATTATTTTTCCCTATATACTGGTAAGTCAATATAACCAATCTTTTAAAAAATCCACCCTTTTGTCAACACTCTACAATAGGCTGTTTGTGTTTTATTGTAACAGTCTAGGAGAGCTGTATACAGTTTATACTACTAGACTGTGCCCATGTTCATAAAAACAGGGTTTTATGGGTTGATGTGTAAGAACTTTAGGGGCCAGTGGAGAGCCCAGACCTAAACCCCATTTTACTTTTTATATAATTTATATTTAGAATGGAATGTAGATTGTGAGCCAGTGAAATGAAATGGAATCTATTCCAACATGATTGCTTGACTACAAAAAAAATCCTTTGACAGAATGTTACAATTTTTACAGACACACTACAAAAGCTTATTTTTTTAAATAAGCCTCCAGTGCTCCTGCAGTGCAGCAGTAAAACACTGCTGCACCACAGAACTGGGACACCAGAGCTGGCTTTTTAAATTTGTCAGTTCAAAATTCGGCTCTGCCATCCAGCAGGGCTTGGCGCCTACATGTAACATGATTGGCTGTTGTTCATGCAGGATGGGAAGTCAGACAGGGACTTCCTTTGCTGGCTGATTGATAGCATTGGCACATAATTGAGGATCAGGGTGTGGCTCTCTGTATACAAAGAAAAAATCATGTTTAAGGGGAGGTGTCAGTTCCTTCTTGTCAATCAGGACAGGGCTCAGCATCAGTACAGAGGATGCAATCAGGTGTTTGGAATGGGCTAAAATACATGAACAACAACAATATTATCCTCCCTAGAAGAGTTTAGGATGTTATAGTTGCAAAGCGGGGAAAGTAATTTACTTTAAATGCATATTATTTCCAACAAGCCTCAGGTGTCCACACACTTTTGGACATGTTGTTAAAAAGTTATCATATCAGTCTTGTTTCTGTAACTGTTCTTTTTCACTGACCGAATGATTAAAACACACAGTTTGTCCATTTTCAGGAATTTGAGTTCTTACATACATTCATCAGGATTTATTTGACTGCATGGTTAATAATGTGCTCTACATAGCATAACGCAACTTGGATGATTAAATTGCTGGTAAAGAAAATAAATAAATAAATAAATGAAAATACATTTGTAACATGCTCACTTCAAGTTGGCTGGTAGGGGGTGTGAAAAAACAGATTCAAAGAATGAGCAGTTCTCTCTAAACTGCACTTCAAAGCATTTTTCACTTAAATTCAGCCGGATTTGCTTCAGATGGGTTTGAGCTTTTTATAGCCTGGCTTCAAAACCGCCAAAGTGCTAGTGCTGGGTTTAAGCTTGTTGACTGCTTGTTTTTCTATGTGTGGTTCTTTGACGGTTCATTAGGGTGCTATGCTGGGCTGAAGGTTGAATTCGATGACCTGCCTGGCTTCTCCCATCGGTCCTTTGGCTGGCATCCTTTTGATCTTAGTCCAGGAACTTGATGTGTCATTTTTGCAGCGTCTGTGAGTGTAGCCAACATAAGGCAACCATCCTTAATTCAAGGTGTATGGAGGTTGCATGGTAGTACTTGCTGGTGGATCAAGAAGTGATTAACTGTCTCCTTTTCTTGGCAATCTCTGGAAGTTCTTCACTGTGCTTGGGATTTGTGTTTGCCAGACCCTGCTTTTCTATTACATCACTTCAGGTTGTGGGTTATGGTTTGATCATGTTGTTAAATCATATTTTTTCCCATGTGTTTTCCCATTTTAAAACACATTTTAAAACACATGGACCAGCGGTGCAAACAGAATTGTCACTTTATGCTTAATGGGAATGCTTCTGGATGGTTGGATGGCATAAAAGAACCACTGAAATCCATTTAAATGAGTTTAACATTGCAATGGATTTGGAAGAACAAGCCTCTCTTAAACACTTAGTGTAGCTTTAATGTGTTACCAGTCTCCTTATACTGTAGATGTTCAAGTCACCCATGCTATAGACACTATGTCAACATATCATCACAGACCACATTGCTTTTTAATGTGGAGGAACAACTCATAAAAAGCTTTTAAGACCACAATACACACTAGCACTGAACACTTGTATATTTCAGGTGAGCTCAAAGTAAGAGGCTTGTCGAGAGTATTCCCAAAACTATGTGGTGATATTTATCACAGAAGCATTCTCTGTTTTGAGGTTGAAGGTTACCAGCAGTAGTTGTTTTTAGCCTTGCATATCAAGCACAGATGTTTGTTTAGATTTTCTAAACTTGTGCTTATAAAAAAGTACAGCTAATATGCAGCTCTGGCCCAGCAGTAAATGCATTCTGGTGCCATATCAAGAACATTGCCTAACCTGCAACAGTGCAACTCATACCTAAAATGGTTACATCCTAACTTGTTCCTAGACATCATCATTATTATTAAAACAGTTGTCTGAGTAGCCCTAGAAGTTGGTTTGTACCAGATGCCAAAGCATTCATGTACACTGGCAAATTAATGGATTGATGGAATTAATGGATCTATTAATGAAAAATAAAACTTATACTCTGTTCTCACTATGGCTAAATGTGAGAATACATTGTTTTTTATATACTTCAACCTTGTCATCTAGCCTTAATTATTCCATCATCGGTGCAAAAAGAAGGCAATGTGACCTTTATTAGCAACAAAATACAGTAGTTGACCCATCTGCCCATTTATGGTCATGCTACAGCATATTAATAGGGTTTAAATCGGGACTTGAGAAGATCAATCAAAAAGGTTTTTGTTGTCTTTGAGTAATTAAGAGATGAACTTGCCCCTGTGCTTTAGATTGTCTTAGTGCTTGATGAGCAGATATCAAATATTTTATTTTAGGATATTTCTGGTACAGAGCAGAATTTATGGCTCCAATAATTATGGCAAGTAACCAATGCCCTGATGTAGTAGAGCATACAACACCATCACTCTGTCACCACTATGTTATGTTCTATTTGTGGAAAAATGTGAAGAACCTATATTAACCTGAGAACTAATATTAATTTTGGCATGGTGTAACACACTTGCGTAAGACTTATGCCAGATAAAACATGACGAATGTCTTACGCAAGTGTGTTACACCATGCCAGAAGTAATAATTTTGGTCACTATTATATAAGCCTTTATATGATGCTTTTGATAAACCTTGCAGTTCTCTTATGCAGACTAACCAGTCATTTTCTATTTTTGGAATTATGAACACTAATCTTATCTGAGACACTTTATTTTGATGGAAATGGTGTTTAGTAAATGTTCATGAACACTGGCACTGTACATTTTAAAAGTTTATAGGTGTTAAACATTAAAACATTGTGTGTGTGTGTGTGTGTGTGTGTGTGTGTGTGTGTGTGTGTGTGTGTGTGCTTTAATTCTTAAACTGCACAAGAAGCAAATCATATCTCTCTGGGGTTTTTTTTGCATTTACCATGCTGTTCCAATTAACCTGGAATTACAGTTTGTGAAGCTATATCTGAATATTTGGACTTCTTTCCACGTATCTCGATGTATGGGAACAGTTTGAAGCAATGCCAAAAAGGTTAAATAGCATAAAGATAAATAATAAACATTTTACACCATCAAATTAATCCTAGTCTAATTTGCTGCAAGTGTTTTGTCTATTAAATAATCATAATTATTAAAATTGTAACCCAACATTTCCAGGTTGCTATTGTTGAGCCATTGATAAGGACCCTTAACCCTCAATTGGTATACAGTATACTGTCTTAGTACTGTAAGTTGATAAATAGTACAATTGTACAATGGTACTTCGGTATACATCCTTAATTTGTTCCAGATCATTGGACAAACAGGACATATACCAGACATTTTTTTACATGAGAAATAAAGGGGGAAATTATTGATCCATTCCCATGAAAATTATATTGTTATTGGCATATTATGTGTTGATGGGGTTGTATACATAATGTAAATACTGTTCAATACTAAAATACATGAATACAAAATAAATTAGATGAAATAAACAAAAAAACTCAATTTACATTGCATAGAAGAGTCGAGTGTCTACTGGGTTGGTGCTGAGAAGTGAGAAAGAGGTGATCCTGATCAAAAGCAAATTTCAACATGCTCTAATGTCCCTGATATTTGTTTAATAATCGATTTCACCACATTCACAACGTTAGCGGATTTAAAAATGTCTTTTTTTTCACAATCATAGATACTGGCATTCTCGGCATACAGTATGCAGCAGCCAAGTCCCGAATATGCATTCAGCCTTCATACTTTTCTATCTCCTTTTTCACCTCCTAACCATTATTCTCGTTGCTTGGCTCTTCTCTTTAACTTTCTAATAACTCGTGGTTAATGAATTACCTTTAAAAAATCATACAAAACACCAAACATCACTGAATGGTTGCCACTGGTACAGTGTTGTGACTCATTTTGACCCATACAAATTCTGTCACTATATCAATATAGATGATATTGATTATGATAACCTACTACATGTGCATTAACTGTTAATAAACTCAATAATATCTGCTTTTGCAGGTTCTAATATTCATGGCTCACAATGTCAGACCATGATGATCTAAGCAAAGCCATGGGTCACTGGAACACTTCAGACAGCTACCAGCCAGACGCAGCCAGCATAATTGTGTCCGTAGTCTTCTCACTCATCTTCCTACTTGGCACTGTGGGCAACAGCCTTGTGCTTGCTGTGCTACTGCGGAGTGGACAACTCAGCTACAACACCACCAACCTGTTTATCCTCAACCTCAGCGTTGCAGACTTCTTCTTTATCATCTTCTGTGTGCCTTTCCAAGCCACTATCTATTCACTGGAGGGATGGGTGTTTGGATCCTTTATGTGCAAGGTGGTGCACTTTTTCATCAATCTTACCATGTACGCTAGCAGCTTCACCCTTGCCGCTGTCTCGGTTGACAGGTGTGTATACAAGCTCACCTTTTTTATACCACTATACACTTCTGTAGAAAGAGCAGTTCATTTGACAGTTCTTTACTTGTTAAGAAAAACAGCTCTAACCTCACTGGATGATAAGCATTACCAATGGTTATCTTCTCAGAAAACAAAGATAAAGAACATTGTATGACAGACTGTTAGTGCAAAAAAATGTTGTTTTAGAGGAAGCTGAAATTGTTGCTTTACTTTTTCTCTTGCTAAGGTATAAAATAATGTTTTTCATTACCTCCTTTTCAGATATTTGGCCATCCGTTATCCTTTGCGCTCGAGGGAACTGCGGACACCCTGTAATGCTGTTGTTGCCATGGTGATCATTTGGGGTTTGTCTCTAGTATTTGCAGGCCCTTACTTGAGCTATTATGACCTTATTGATTTTGAAAACAGTAACGTCTGTGTTCCTGGCTGGGAGGAGCACAACCGCAAACTGCTGGATACCTGCACCTTTTTATTTGGCTATGTCATTCCCGTTCTTATTGTCAGCCTTTCATACACCCGCACCATCAAATATCTCTGGACAGCTGTGGATCCTCTGGACGGTATGTCCGAGTCCAAGCGGGCAAAGCGGAAAGTCACCAAGATGATCATAATCGTCACAGTGCTCTTTTGCATCTGCTGGCTACCTTACCATGTGGTCATCCTGTGCTACTTGTATGGAGATTTTCCCTTCAACCAGACCACCTACGCATTCAGGCTGCTCTCACACTGCATGGCATATGCCAACTCCTGTCTCAATCCTATCGTCTACGCTCTGGTGTCCAAACACTTTCGCAAAGGCTTTAAGAAAGTGTTTAGCTGTATACTCAGCAAAAAGGGACGCAACAAGGTCCATGTGGTACATATGGCTAACACTGTGCCGGGCTTCGAGGCTGCCTCCACTGAGGTATCCCACATGAATGAAGAGAACGGTAGACAGAATGAGCGGGAGATGATTAACCGCCCACATACAGAGTCACAGGATGAACAGGCTACAACCATGAACAGAACATTGCCATTCCAGAACCAGCCATGAGCAACAAGGATGCAGTTTAAAGTCAGAGTAAAAGGGCAAAAACTACATTACAATACCTACACTGTGTTATGGTATTGCGTCTTTCTTAGGATTAGTAACCTGTAACAGTATTACAAGTACAAATTTTAACACATATTTTAAGGTTCAAACTGATGTTGTCAAAGATAAGGTAAAGAAATGGAAATGGATTTACAGTTTTTAATTTGATTGTGTAAAATCCACTTCTACTGCTACTAATGGCACTATGGGTGTGTTTGGAAAACCTAGTGACCTGCCTTCCTTTCTTACAGCCTACATGCACATCTGCAAAGAGGAATCTAGTAAGTCATTAATTTATAAATCAGGTTATTCGAATTTCGTAAACAGAGATTATATTGGTTTTCGCTTACTAAACTAACACAGTTAGCGTCATCTTATTCAACCAATGGGATGAGGTCATACAAAGTGCGAGCACCGAATGCTGTGATTGCATTTACCACTAAGGAAGAACTGGATGCTTCCTCATTATTCAGTACCAAATACTGCTCATATTTAAGGCAGCATTTTAAGGCATCTAGGATTATGAATTAGGATTGAATTAGGATTATTATGGGGTAAAATGTTGTCTATGTTGAGAGCTCATTAGGTTTTTAATGTACATCACTACTGTCCTTAAATTACTACTATTAATAATACACAACAAGAACAACAATTATTATTATTATTAATAATAATAATACATTATATACTTTCTAGATGTTCTATAATTTAAGCAAATAAATACTTTATACCTACCTGTTCAATTTGTGTTGGAATGTGGAGGGCTCCCTTAACTCCATTGTTTCCTTATCAAAATTATGCAGCGGCTTCTGTAGCTGAAAAGAATGTTGCTGATTGGTGGCCAAGCTATATATTTAAAATGATGAGGGTCCAGAAATAATAATTAAAGAAGAGACCACTTAAATGGCAATAAGGTGTGAGGAAATATCATATATTCCCTTTTAAGTTCTGCCCACTATGGGGATACAGGCACATCATACTGCATACAGGGCTTGTGAGGATTCGCATATTGCATAAGAAAATAGCTTTTTTATTTGTGTTGTTTACTTTACTTGTATTTCCAAGACAGAACTAATTTTGCCCTAATTTTTGATTCTAAACTTGTGAAATACAATGGGAGATGACCTAGTATTTTTTTAAATGGGGTACAGGGGTGTGTGTAGAAGGGGGGGGGGGGCTTCAAGTCATGTTTTGACTTATACAAAGTTATTTTTAAAAAATCTTTGGATTCTTATAAAAATTAGTTGAGAATCCCAACAATGTCTCAATTCTCTTGGATTGTCGGCACTCTATGGTCTATTTTTCTCATTAGGATTTTTAAGATTTTAACCACTCAGCCCTTATTATCCCAATCAATTATAATATGGATAGCATGTTGCTTACTAGTGGATGGTGCTATATAGAAAGCCTTATCCAGTTGGACCACTGTCACTGAACATAACATTGCTTTACATTGCCCGTGTATGGACATAATATATTATATTTAGATAATATATTTTTTCAATATGATAATTTATTGATTGTTTTTCACTATTGAAGTGAATATTGAAGTGCTACTGTGTCGTTTGAAGGCTGCAAGTATCTCTTTTAATCTACAGCCTGTATTCTGAGCATGTTGCTTCTGTTATGAATTTATTGTAAAACTTTGTAAAAGCATAGTAATTGCCATGCACTTTCATGTTATAAGGCTTCTGTATTCATACACTGTACAACATTTCTTTTTTTCAATTCATTGTCTCCCATTCCACAGAGCTGTGATGTTTTTTGGTGCTGTTTTTACTTGCTGTTGATTAATGTATATGTTACAACACACTGCGCTATGCGATCTTTTCAGTGCACACACAAGGTACCATCATAGGAAAGAGGCATTTTGAAGTTTAATAAACAAAATAAGGGATACTGTTTTGTTTGCAGCTGGCAGAGTGGGTCCTGTATAGCAACATGGGTCATCAACATAGAGTGGCTGTTTTAAGTTAGATGTGAGTGAGTGCATGTTGCCCTCTGTCCAGGTCGGTTCCTGCATTGCACTTAGTGTTTTTGGGTTGTACTGGACTCATTGCAATCTTTACTGGAATGAAGCCACTACAGATCATACATCTGCATATTTTTAGTGTATTTAGCATATAGCCTCATTAGTATTGCACAGTAAATAATTGCACTCCAGATTCTAAAGGCTCTTCTACACTTTTCCTACTTTACCTACACTTAAACATTACACATTTTTCTTATAATATTTATTGTATTGTATGCTTACTCTAAATTTTTTAGCTGCAACTAAAAGGTTTGTGACAAAGACCTGTTTCCTCTATGTTATACCACATTTCCTTTTAACAATGCCTTTCCTTTTAACAATGCCTTTCCTTTCCGCTTAGGAACAGAGAGCACCGATGTTCTTTTTGTAAAAGTGGAGTATTTTATTCTTCAATAATATAACAATTCATCTGCTTAACAGTTTTGGTGACCAACAGTATGTCAACTTATGTCAAATTACAATGCACCACACACAGTAGTTGGGAGACAAGTCTGACCTGCAGGAAGGCCTTTCTAACATCTGTAATGTTTATGAAGACACATTTTGGTAACTTGCAAAAGCAACTTTCTGGATAGATTAAGCTGGGATGATGCTAAAAAACAATGTCTAGACATTACACTACAGAACATGTTGCACTCCTGAGTATTAAGTAGACATCAGAAAGAATGAAATAGTTATGTGATAGTCAGTAATTAGCATTTTGACTCATCTGCCCCTGTTTGCTATTGACATGACTTTAATTAGTTTTTAATTAATAGTGGCTTTGATAATGGCAGTTTTATTTGCTGTACTTGTTTACAACAGCACAGGCAAAAGAGTTGACTGAGCAGACTAGAAATTCTATAATGCAAAAAATATAAGGAGTACTATATCTCCAAACTAAACGGTCTGACATTGTCATCATGTATAGTGACAAATAACTGCAGTCAAGGCAAATAATGTTTTATTTATTTCCATCATTGTGTATCTATAATCTGTGACTTCAGAGTCTCTAGAAGGGTTTCCTGACATTTACTTAGCTGAATCTTGCAGCAAAAGACATGGTCCACAAAGAGCATACAAAACATCAAAGGGACTGTTGAAAGGTAGCAGTCATGAGAAGATTACAAGCATTTCTAAGGTATTTTTGAAAGAAATTGATTAAAAAAAAACAAGGACCTCTAGCAACATGAAATTGCTGGTTGAGTCCTATATGTGCCTACAATTTTATGTATTTTTCATATAATCTGCCCTCCAAAAGTATTGAAACAGTGAGGACAAATCCCTTATTTTAGCCATAGACTAAAATATTTGGGTTTGACATTAAAAGATTCATGTGAGGTAAAAGATCAACATTTTAGCTTATAATTCAGGATTTTACATCTGGATTTAATACACAGTTCAGAAGATTGCATCTTTTGTCTGAACCCACCCAATTTTACTCTGTGTTCCCCAGTTTTGTGTTTTGTTATTATTAAAATCACTCTGTTATACAGCTCTGTGTGCGTGTTCACCCCTTCCTCTCTGTCATAGCCCAAGAGCGTTACAGAATAATCCCCAACATCATGGACACAGCGAGATGTTTTTTGTTTGTCTCTAAATTCCCTGAATTTAATTCCATGAGTTTTCCTCTAATTATTCCGCTCAGTAGGCCAGCTCCTTATGATGGAAGACATTGTGTTGAAGGTTTCCTTCTACAGAGCCAGCTCCTTCAGCACCTTCTGGACACTCAACCCACTGAAACAGAAAAGGTTCCGTTTATGATGATCTGTGGGGTGCTGCTCATGATTGGGCTAGGCAGCTTTGGTCTGAAAGGGAACATGAGCTGAACTCTGTGCAAGAGCCCCGTTTTTAGATGAAATCCCTTACTGGTTTAATGTTTAGAAGGTTAACCAACCTTCCAAGCCCAGCCCTCCTGGAGATTGCCCTGCTTCTTGGAAGCAGGTACAGCCAGAGAGAAATCAAGATTAACGGTCCCTTTCAGAGTAATTGGGTACCTATACCAATAGACATCCCGACACAAAGGCAAAACAATCCAATCTCTTTCAGTGTGATAATCAGCTCCCCCTTGGTTTTCATGCAAGGCAAATAAACCGGGCGCCTTTTGCCATCATGTGCCCTGATGTGCGACCTGTGTCTGTAGGGGAAGAGATCCTGATACTAGAGGGAACTGGTGACTGTGGCTTCCAGAACCAGACAAAGCACTTTGGCTCCTACTTCACATAGGAAGGAGGTTAGATTGGCTCGCTCTAAATCGGCTGGTTGAGACATGCCCTGGGAGACCATCAATATGCCGTTAGTCAAGAGACTGTGAGCCCCAGGAGGCATAGGCCAAAGGGTCAATCAAGCAGCCCTGATAGAACGGGCTGGTGTAAAGATGAAAGCAGTACTGCAACCCTTTCATCAAAAAAACAAATTACACCATCAAAACTAACATATATACTTTCTTTCAATGGAACACATCCACCCGAGAAAGTTAATAAAGGATATATAAAAACAATGGTCAACCCTTTCATACAAGTGTCTGAAATATGGGCATGCGCCAGCCAACTGCAAAGGTGATGCCTAATAATAATAACCACAGAAAAAAAGAACATGGAATCGAGGGCCAGAAACCACCAAAGTGTGTAAACTGTAACGGACATCATAGCGTAGCTGACCAAAACTGTCCAACAGGAACAAAGAGAATGAAGCACAGCAAAAATATTATTCTGAAGCTAGGAAACTAGTCAAACAAACTTCAAACTTTCAACTTAAGAGGCAGCACTCAAATCCACAGAAAACTCAGAAACACAAACAAATCTATCATGGATATGTGGTGAAAAACCCTATAATATTTTAAACACAAAAGAAACAATCAACACTAAACAAAAAATAACTTTCTAAAACCCTCAAAACAACGGAGATAGGAAACAGTAGCAAAAAGTTCTTAAATAAAAACAAACCAGAAACTCAACAAACAAAAAGAAGATGCACCAAAAGATATAGAGATGCAAAAACCAATACCAAGACACCACAGGAGCCCATCAAAATAAACCCAAAGAACACATACATGTCCTACCAATGTGTTGTACATCATTCTGTCTGTGGACAATAGTTATAGATTAAAGACCTGGCTGATAACACTATATACCGTGCCTACAACAGTGCATGAAATGGTTTCCAAACAAAAGCACATAAAAGCACGCACTGTAAAAGATTGTGAAAGTGAAACTTTAAAGATCAGCCAGCACAAGAGTCACCTTTAGCATGGTAAGTAAATGAAATGATTTAATAAAAAGGACAAGTGTTTATATAAGGGGCATTAAATGTCAGGTATGATGTACTGCTCCACAATTATACAGTATTTGGACATTTTAAGGCATTCACTCAGTTATCTGAAAACAAAACCACCAATCAAAATCAGCAAAGTTCGTTTTCTTTGCCATTTTCCTAATTACAGTATTCCAAGGCTTATGTACACCACTCAGATAGCAGAGGGACGTTGAATCAACACTAATTCATCCATTGCAATTGAAGAGAATGTGCATGGGATTCTGCTTGCCTATGGTTTGATACTTTTTTTTTTCAAATGTATAATCAGTTCCAAAGTCAACTACTAACTCACCTAGCTACTATAACCCATGGTTCAACGAGGACTGCAAACCGCTATTTGAAACAGGAAAAAAGGCATTTAATCACAGAGCTCAACCTCACAGAACAATAAGATTAGACAAAAAACTTCAGTGAAATCCCTAAAGACAGTAAATCATCAAGGACTCAGAATGACCTTAGGCATGTAAGCTGGCAACCAGCTTCTGCCCTTAAGTCGGCACCCAGGTAGGGTGCGCCTGTCCTCAAGTCAGAGCCCCCAAATGATGCTCCAGGTCTCTCATCAATGCCCCCAGATGGCAGCGTCCCAGGTCTTTCATCTACAATCAGTATGCATGAAATTGTACCCAGATGGCCATAACTAAATGCAGTTCATGGCTGCACACTTTAAAGCCTTCCTCAGGACTTCAAAAATGATTTTGAACTTGTTCTTCAAGGTCCAGGACCTGTTTTTTCTTGTTTTGTTTCCAGCATCCAAAGAGTCATGCCTTAGAAGGCAGCTGCTGTCATGACTTCAGTGTATCCCCAATCCCATTATGCTCCCTACACACTCTGACTTTCTACTCTGCTTTTGTTAATGCGTTCACGTGGAGTGTCCAGGATGGAGGGCCAGTGGGCTGTAAAAACCCTCCAACAGCGAGTCAGCACAAGAACAGCACTCCACAGAAGTGCATCAAGGAAAGCAGAATGGAAGAAACACCTTACAAATGTAGGTTCCACATCATTTTCAGTAAAATATTAAATTAGGTTACATTTATTATGTATTAAGGCAAAGAACTATACATTTGTACATAAAGTAGTTATATACACACACATAGACTATATATATATATATAACCAATGTCAGACCTTACACTGTTCCAGTTGACCCTGCAGTTGGCCCTGTGTCCCTTCTAGTGCAGGTCAATACCAAGGATCTTTTGGCCAGAATGATCAGTAACTAATAATTTGTGTCACCAAATATGGACAAAATGTTAGTTAGTGCATCAGATATTAACACTTCATAATTAACAGCAATTGTGTTTTAACACAAATGCACCCTGAAAGAATTTCCAGAATCTTGTTGCTTTAAACATCTGAGGAACAAAGTGAAATATTGTGAGCTTCTATTAGGTCATAGTTGAAACTAGCTTTAAAAATTCCCACATTTAAGTGACCCATTGAAAACCTGTTGTGGTGAAAAACACTATTTTATGCTTGTCAGATGTGAAAAATGAAATCAAAATCATGAAATGGAACCATTTGCTAATGAGCAGCTTTTCACCTCTGAGGTTTTAATGAGACAGTAGTTCTCCCAAGCTATATATAACTATTTATCCTGTATTGAATGATGGTCATATATGTTATATTTCTGCAGTGGAATTCATAATCTACATATGTTATGATAACCAGCTGAAATACTTCTGCACATCAGCACTGCTTAGACACAGTTCCATTTGCGAATTTCTATCAGTGCTTATTGTATCACCATAGCATTACTAACTACCATGAACATTTAAAAAGCTCCACTCTACAAGTTACAAGTGCATCCATTACCATACAAAAAACACTTATTAAAGAGGTCTGTGCTGGTGAAGAGGCATTATGGTGATTTTAATCTGCTGACAAAATGTGCACATTAATAAGTGTTAAAAAAATGAAAGCTTTTGTGAACAATTAAGCTTGTACTCTTAGTTTAACACATTCATATAACACAGTTTATTTTTGTTAGTCATTAGAACATCTACTTCATATTAAATTAAATAAAGAACCAAACACAAAAAATACCACTATGTGCTATCAGTATGTTGCCAGACTTTTACAACAAAAATATGATACATTTACAGATGCTATTTAGTGGTTAACAGATTTCCATTATTTTAGTTTTCACACACACTATACTGAAGCTCTTACAAATGCATAATGAGAACATTCACAACAGCTTATGTATGACACAGAGGTACCTGTGCCTCATTATAAAATGTTGAATATTTTGTTTGCTTCCATAAAACAATTATCTTTTATTATGATCATCATAACTGTAATCATCAGACATGGGTTTATTGAGTCATACTGTATGTTGAAATAAAAGTTGTATTAGTGCTTTAAATGTCATTCTATTTGTAATTATCAGTTTCTTATCCATCAAATGGCATTATATTAAATTGTAAAAGAAAATGTCATTTTCAGACACTTTTAAATGTTTTTGATAATAGGTTAAGGTTATTTGATATTCACACTCTAAGCCATTTTCATACTACACTGTTTTTAATAATTATGGTTTTACTATGTTTACTTTATGACTTAAATGTCATCTAGTGTTACCAAATACTGTGAATATACACTATACTGGGTCTGTTCAAAACACCACTGAGCTCTCAGCATGTTACATCATTTTATGCACAGTCCTGCTCAGTGGAGTATTAAAATTCTTAGAAACCTTAAATTGCTGTATAGTAAGATACCTTAAATTTGAACTATATTGTGACTGGATAAAAAGGCACAATAGTGAGGTGCAACATTTCACAAAATGACATTTGCACAAAAATGACATTTCATTTTAATAGATGTAAGGAAGTGTTGGTAATTTAAAATTAAAATTCAAGCTTGTCAGTGAATGTTAACCATGTCGGTGTTGTGTTGCCTCTTCACATTGGTTTGAATGGCATGAGCTGTGTTAGCTAATTAAGCAAAACCTGATGTAATCACTATGTAAGTAAGTACATTCAAATAACCTGACTTACAAGTTGAAGGCTTATTAGAAGCCTCTTTACTCTTTGTAGTTAGTATGACAGCAAGGTAGCTCAACAGGCTTTCAAACATACCCCATGTGTTATCCACTTTTACTGCTATAAAACCAAAAGACCTGACAACTGCCTCCAAAAGCAGATTCAGAATAACAATTGTTTATCAAGGCACACAAGCATTAGATCACTATGCACAATGGCAAGTATCAGCTGGATCTGTGTATAGGATACAACCATTGATCTTTAAATGCGTATTTTAAACAAAATCTCAAATTTAGATTAAGATGGTGGTAAATGATGCCAGTGAGACACTACAGTGTATTACTTAGTGCTTCATTATATTATATACTACTTTTATGTCTAAAAAGTAAATCCATGCAGCCGTTCATACTGGAAATTCTTTCCAGTTGAGTTTAGCCTAGTTTTACATGACTTGTAGAATTTGTCTTAATAAATTCAATGTTCAATATTTAATTTTGATTGACTCCAAAGTGAGCGTCAAATAGAATACAATTGTGCACCAGTACAACATTCCTGACTTTTAATGCTGCTTATATAAACACTTGGCCTATTTATTTCATTTACTTACCAGGCTACAGGTGACTCCTGTGCTGGATGATATTTAAAGTTTCACTTTCATTATCTATTACAGTGCTTTGGTGTGCTTTCGTTTGAAAGTCAATTCACACACTGTTGTAGGCATGATATACGATGTAATCAGCCAGGTTCTTAATCTATAGCCATTGTCCCCTAGCAGAATTATGTAAAATAAAGTAACTTTACGATTGTGTGCCTGTGTTTACGATTGACTGTCAATATAGCAATTGAACGCCTGAGTTTAGACTGTTGTCTGTCTTGTTTTCCGTTGCCGTTATAGAAATTTGCCAGTAATTTACCTCAACACACCTCGTTTTGAGACAACCACGCCCTTTTGCATTAATATATTCACCCATGCAGACGCAAGATGTGAAACTAGACTGTTCGCAGGGTGTAAGAAAGCAATGTGCATTGTGCTGCACCTTGCGCAGTGTTTAAGATAGGGCCCTAGCATTTTTCAAAGCCTTGGATGGATGTGTATGTGTAAACTATAGCTCAAAAGGTGGATGTCAAAAGACTCAGTAATAAATACCATCCGGTCAATACCTTGAACCATATGCTTTGATCAGTGCTCTGTTGGGTTTTTTATTTGATTTATGTTAGTGGTGACAGTGTTGGTAACAATGATAAGGTTGAATTCCAAGTGTTTATTGCAGTTTTGCTGATGACTGCTTCAGACAAGCTTTACAGCTGCACACATTCAATGTTTTAAAGGCAGTAGCTGTTTCTTTTGTTATATTTAGTATTTTTTGTCTTTGTTTTTTTATTAAAAGGGTTTTTAAGCATTAGTGTGATCCACTATTATAGGTTATTACTAATATTTATCAAAACCACTGACTTTTTATTATTTTTCTTTGCTCTGTAAGTTTTTGTTCGGCGTTATGTTTGTACAATTAAGTTAACGCAGACTTTATGCAGAAGTGCTTCATTCTCTTTCTGATGGCTGTGGAGACTGCAATCCTTTATATCCTGCCTCTTGAAGTGTGGGCATGAATGTGTGGGCTTTCCCACTGGAATTTGTGTTATTATGCAAACCTTCAAAATTAAAACAGTGAAGTGCAGTACTGACATTACTTCCAGCTCACTGTTCATTATTTTAAATGCTATTTGTTTGAAAATAGGAAGAATTAAACACAGGCCACGTCTTTTTAGAGCAATTCATCTGTTGCTAAAGAATTTCATGCTGACTATTTTTTTTGTGCCTCAAGCGCTTTATTTGTCCTTGACTGCCTTAAGCCTTTGCAGTTTCTTTGTTTACGCAGTTTTTCATCAAATGTTTTATCCCTGTTAGGCTTGTTGTGGATCCAGTTCGTGTGAGAAACATCTTGGACAGTGCCTCAGCCATTTCATTCCTTCTTTTTGCATTCTTACCCAGAATTACTTGTGAACACGCCCTAAATTCAAAATGTCAGTTAGACACAAATTTACATTTTTTGTTATTTAGCAGTTACCTTCATCCAAAGTGACATACAGTACAAGGGAATTGAGGGTAAAGGACCTTGCTCAAGGGCGAAAAAGCAGAAACATGGCAACCGCACCCCTTCTTAAATTCTTAACCACTAGACTGTCCAGAGAGTGATATTGCGATGTGCTGTCTTTAATAAAGCTAAACAAGTTTTTTTTTTATTCATAATGTATGCTAAACCTTTCCTTTGGAAACTGTTTTAAATGTAGAGCATCACATGCTCCACGGCAGCAACAAACTGAGTCATTCTGTTCTGAAGTGTGCATTTTATAAAACCTTCTTTGCTTTTCTCTTAACTGATTAAACTGACAGAGCATGGATCACAGGCACGCTGAAGTACAAACAAGAAATAAACTCTCATTTCCATTTTAATGCAGAGAGAGACAAAAATAAGTACTGAGTCATTTTTCATAATATCTGTGCTGACTTACCTTTGTGATTTATTTTTATAATAATTATCCTAGGCATCTGTTTATTTGTTGTTCTGAATCTTCAAAAAGAGCAATCTGCATTATTAAAGCAAAGCTTTTTCTTTTGTTGCACTCAAGTCAAGCAGTTCAGCTGTGACTCATCAAGGGACTAGCATTTTACAAATGCTTTAATTTTCTAATGCACATGGGCGAATACTTTTTATTCAATAACCGTTTATATTTCAGAAACTGTATAATAATTTGGGCCAGCCAAGTTCTTTCCGGCCTAAATTAAATATTTAACCTCAAAATAAAAGCATAAAATCTTCAGAAATATGTTACAGCAGGTACTTTAATATCAATAATCCATTATTATTGTTCTGTCTGAGAGATAATGGCATGACTCTTTAATCATAATATCACAATAATAAAACAAAAATGTGTTTCATTAAGTTATACTTATTTTAGATTCATTTAAAAAAAAAGCTTGACACCAGAGCTTACATTTCCATCATACAGAGTGTGAAAGCCAGATGGGCTGAGGCTCCTGAAGGCCTCAACAGAGGTGGTAAGTAATGAAGTACATTTATTTAGTTACTGTACTTAAGTACACTAAGCCACCTGACACAGCATACATTCATTCACCACCACTTTTACAAACTGTCCTGGTTTCCCTCCACTTGACCTCCTAAGCCCCTTCCCTAATAAGATGACGTTAGGTTTGTTTCAGCAAAAAAACAAACAGACTTGGAACCATAGGTTCTTATCCAAACATGTCTGATGCTGTTATAAGTCTTATACAGTACTACCAGATAATGTTTTAAAAAAACTTGTTGGAACCCCTTTGCATCATGTTTGGCTAAAATGACTTTTAAGTAATGAAAAGTGGTATTTTGACCACATATTGTCTCCAAGTAGGAATTATATTTGATCCCTATAATCTAGACATATCATTTTTCTTCTCATAACCCGTGCTTAACATTTAAAATTCACAACGTTTCATTTTCAGCTACA
The DNA here is from genome assembly GCA_034509265.1 of Microcambeva bendego. Lineage (NCBI taxonomy): Eukaryota > Metazoa > Chordata > Actinopteri > Siluriformes > Trichomycteridae > Microcambeva > Microcambeva bendego. The sequence goes on along the minus strand of JAYDZG010000015.1, from coordinate 11,285,255 downwards.
CTAGGAATTATTATGTTACCATAGAAACCAACAGAGCTGTACAATGTAAAAATCTCCAAGTGGGTACATTTTGTCATAAATCAAGAATCTGTAATGTAATAATTTTACTGAAAAAGTACTAAGAATTGTAATGATTTTGAAAAACAATCGAATTGACCAGCATTGTTATCTCCAAAAGCATGGTGGCTCAGTCCTTTCTGTATGGAGTTTGCATGTTCTCCCAGTGTCTGCACGCGTTTCTTCCACCCACAGACCAAAACATGCAGCTAGGTTTGAGAATAGGCTCCAAACGGTGCAAACAAAAAGTGGCATATTTTCCCAGAAAGTGCTGATCTAATGTGAATTTTTGGAAGACATGGGTCCTGTTTTATACTGTAACAAGTGGGCTACATGACAAGAGGGGGCAAATACACACACATAAATGGTTTTAATAATGTTTAGCAATAACAAAAGTAAAAAAACAGGTTCCACAAGACAAGACACACTAACACTTGACTTAAGCTAAATGCTGAGATAAATGCTAATGCTACTTCTAAGCAAGAGAAAAAAAAACATGAACAATAACAGACACAAGGACTATCTAAATTATAAACAATGACAAATTGTTCTATGCTGAGGGCTCCACAGCTGCTTCCTTAAATGCCTTGAGCATTACCTGCAACGAGGAGCAGCTGTGGATCATTATCTTCATTACCCAATTATAAAAAGTAGGCTTGATATATACACATGTTATCCTGGAAAGAGGGGCACTAAGCCTGGAGCACAAAATATTTAAATGAGAACATCCTACCAACAGTCAAGCATTAACTCTGCAATTTATCCATAACTTAAGAAGTCAAGCTCTTTTAAGCTCAGATGTAATTGATTTATGCTGTAAGAAAATTGACTTTTAACACAAGATCTACGCATCCTTATGTATTGATTAAGAACTAGTTCTTATAACCTACAAGTGTTATTTCGAGTAGCCATTAATTTGTAATCAGTTCTTTGGAAAAAGTCTCAAGCGTTTAAGAATGGACTTTTAAAAAGATGACAGAATTTCTGTGTATGAACTGAGATCCATGTATGCAGAGGTGGAAAAAGTACAAAAATATTGTACTCAACCTAACTTAAAACTGAACTTAGGTAAAAGTAAATTTAAGAGTAAAAAACGTCTGACTGGCTTGAGCCTGAATATTATTCTATTAATAAGTTAAGATAAATGAGCTGGTTGTCACAAGTACAATCCAGATGCACAAACACTGACTGAAGTCTCTGTAAAATCCAAGCAGTTACATAATCTATTTTACACATAATCATTTGCTACATTAATGAGACATGGCAGGTCAGATCATTGAGAAAAATCCCACAACCGTATGTTAATATGAGCAGACACCGGAACAGCAATCCAGCAACTAACTCAGTGGGACAGGACAGCTATTTAAAGAGAAACTGGGATTTATTGTGAAACTGAATCTGATAAAATTCAGTCCATGCTTTCAGGAGCAGAGGCAATAAAGATATCTACAGTCACAATTGCAATTATGGGTCCTATCTTACACTCGTTGCTAACTTACACTCCACCAACAGTCTATTTTCACACCGTGCGTCTATGCCGTTACAATAGCAATGTTGCTTGTGAATATATTAACACCAATGGGCCAGGTGGTCTCAAAATGAGGTGTGATCAGATACATTTCTGGCATGTTGCTATCTAGGCAATGAAAAAAAAACACAGGTGCACCACTAAAATAATATTATTCTGCATTGATACAAATATAGGTCAATGTCATATCACTTTTCTTACTGTTGGCTAATTCATGCGTGGAATACAATAGTGCATGAAATGGCTTTTAATCGAAAGTGCACCAATTATTTGGTGTGCTGAAAATGCGCTTCAGATATTTGGATAAGTCATGGGGGGCATTACAATATACCCCTCTAAAGGTCGGAGCATTCTTTGTGGCATGTTGTGTGTTGCACAATATTGCAATGTGTCATGGATGTCTCTTAAAGTCAAATGTTACAGGACTTTGTAAGGTGTGATGCTGAACTTAGTGTGCCGATGCCAATCTGCCGACACCTGCAGAAAAAGTCACCTTTAGCCTGGTAAGTAAATGAAATGATTTGATAAACTGTTGATGCCAATCTGCCGACACCTGCAGCAAGAGTCACCTTTAGCCTGGTAAGTAAATGAAATGATTTGATCCACTGTTGATGGAAGGGGCATTAAAAGTGACGAATGATGTACTGGTGCACAATCATATTGTATTTGGACATTTTAAGGCACTCACTTTGGAATTATTTGATCACTGCTACAATGTGTATTATGAATTTGTAATTTATTTTACAGTCTCAATCCCTAAAATGAATTAAACAAATTTAAACTAAATTAAATCGTTTTTTTTTTTCGATTTCTGCTGTTCCCGTAAATTACCTGTTCGTGCACCTTCACTACCACTGGTATTACAGTTACCTAGTCACATCTGTTCTCAGTGGAGAATCACATTGCAGTGCCACATCCAGCAAACCCCTTCTAATTTAATTGGTTTCCTTGTGAAATTAAAATTGTGCAAAAGCTCATAAAGTACAGCATGAACAGTGAAATGTATTCTATGAAATGAAATTGTATGCATCTAAGTAATGAGTTCTTTAAAATCAACCACACTGTTTTGTGAAGTTTACAGTTTTTTTGTTTGTTTTAATTTTACAACAAATGATACCAGGGATTTCAGATTGTACCACTAGTCTCTACTCCTCAGAAAAAGGAATCTTTTTATTCAGTAGATGCATAGCTAACATGGGTAATTTCCCATGATAACATATTAAATTATTTACACATACAATTTATTTCTTTGCTCATTTTGACATATATTGCTAAATTTCCTTCGGGATCAATAAAGTATCTATTAACAAGACCATTAACCCTGTCTGCTTCAGGGGTACCGTACAATGGCTGACTCTGTGCTCCGACCCCATCTTCCAAACAAGCTGGGATAAGTGAAGAAACAATTTTGTTTCAATTTTGTTAAGTGTATTGATACAGTGATATGTGTGGCACAATGTACTTGTAGTGAGCTGAATTTGTTTCCAGTTCAGCCATAAATAATAGTAAATTATAATAAATTATTGATTACATAAGAAATGGGCACATGTAAGACATTGCTTCTGCCACATGTGATTTGTTTCTGTACACATGCATTACTCTGCCAACAATGTACCATGTCTGTTCTGTGGTGGTTTTCTTTATTAATCTAAAGAACTAGGACTAATTACGTTAGGATTTGCTCCTTCTACCAGCTGCCTAAATTAAATCAATTCCCAATGTGGCTCAGTGGCAGGAAATTGAACAGTTCAGTGTGTAAGCCTTTAGATTGATTGCTTCTTCACAGAGAGCAACAGAGAATATTGGCAAAGTGTTAAATAAATAATCCAAATTAGGAACACCGCTCCAACTGATTTGTCTGCTTTATGCAAATTTTACAATTGGTGCGGTAGCTAAGAAGACCCCAGAAATTATTTTAGATCTAATGTGTAATTGCAAAGGAATAAAGTTTTGTATATAATGTATTAACACATTAATTTAATGTCAGTAATTAACCATTGTGATGATAACACCATTTGTCATTTTGACTATCAATGAACTCTTAGTCATCAATTAAGATTTTTTAAGCAAGAAAAGTTAAACCTCTAGGCAGTTAATCCCAACATTCTTCTCTGCAAATCCTCTCAAGTTCTGTCAGAAGGTGAATATCTGTGAACTGCCATTTTTAGCACTTTCCAAAGATGGTTGAACTTCACTTGTACCTGAAATGAATGTAGTTGCATCAGATAAATTTGATTTTTGTTTTCACATCTGTGCCATTGAGGAACATTTCATCAAGTGCACCCTACCTATGGGTTCTGATGTAAACAAATGACATGAATGTAGAATACATCCTTTGTAGCTGATTAGTTGCATAGTACAGCTCATAGCCAAGGCTTCTTTATTTATTCTATTCAATTCCTATTCTAGTTTATAGAAAAACACTGCCTCTCTTATTTTGGACAATGAATGGCATATTCCAGTTGTTTCATGTACTATTCGATATGAGCAGCTTATATATGATTACATTCCAAAAACCTAAAATATTCAAGAACAGAAAAGAAGTTTCAGTAATGACTGAAATACCAAGACTGCTTTGTCCATAAACGTATAGCATAATATTTACTTACTGACAAACAAAGTCCTAATCCCCCATTTAAATATTTCTCATACAGTGTTACTTTAGGTAAACTTTACCCATGAGATATTAAAATCCTTGGTAGCATGACCCAGCCATATGCAAGATGTTTAATTATGTTTTTGTTCTCAGAAAAGCAAAATGTACTAATAAATATTAAATCACAGATGCCCAGGTGGTGCAGTGGGATATTCCCAGGCACATCAACAGCAAGATTCTGAACATCTCAGTTGAAAACTTGGCTCAGATATTGTTTACCATTGGCAGTGCCTGCAGCAGACACTAACTGTTGGGATGTCTGTAGAAGTGTATGGGGTCTTTAAACGCTATAGATGGTACACGTTAGAGGAGGCGTGAGCTGCAATTTACCCTACTTAAAATATTAAATAACAATAATATTGGATATTTTACAACCCGTTTGTACTAGGGAAATATCACATGTCTTGCTAGATAACTGAGCTTCTAAGAACTATACTGCATACACACAAATCTGGTATTATTTTTGTCGCCTGAAGTGAAGTGTCACTGGTTAATTACAAAATATTAAATACTAGCAGAATTGCAGACCTTTTGGAAATTAGACATCTCCACTGCAATTATCCATTATGAATGTTTTATGCTTCATGAATGAGATTGCCAACATGACAGCTGATCATAACCCAAGTACAAAAAAAATATATTAAATGTCAAATTAGCATGGTGTACATGCTACCATGTTGTAAATACAGTGTACCCACATAGTAGTAATTTGCTTTAATGTGTCAAAACCTTATATTCCGACCTCTAGGCCTTAATCATAGCCTAGTTTTAGATGACATGATGCTTTTTGTTGACAGTATTTTCAAACTAAGTGTGACTCTGAGGTATTAAAATAGTCCAGCAGCACCGCTACCCTTGATGAAATTGTACCAGCTCAAAAACAAATGTATTTATCTCTACCATGTGGTTTAATCTGCTATGCTGATAACAGTACATCAACCAGACAATGTCTAGTCTGCAGATGGGAGTTTTACTTACAGAAATGTGTTCTGAGGACAGAAAGAAAAAGGATTGGTACAGAGAAAAAAAAGGTGGGTGGGAAAAAAGTGGAAGATTCCGGCAGAGCAGCTGAGATATTGTCATTTGGACCTGGCTAAAGGGACGCTGCATAGAGCACTGGAGATGGTCCTGTTTCCAGAGTGTTGTTACCCATTCGAGGGCTCGCCCCAATAATAAGGACACCATAAAGGCCACCTTAGTCTGTTCTGAGGGAAACTGTGCACTTTAACAACCCCCCCCCCCGGCATTTCTTGGCCTCCCTTTAAAATTGTTCTGGTGTATGTATGGGAGGCTTGCTTTTTAGAAAGGTCAGAGCAGGAATCACCTGGGCAAGCCCAGATTGTCAATGAGACAAATTGTTGAGTGCAAGTCCAGCTAAGGGAAAGTGTCTCAGCAGGAGAAGTGTGCTGTATAGTGTAGGATGGCTTAAAGTGCAGGAGAAGTGTGCTGTATAATGTTGTGCTCCTCTCAGGGCAATATAAGTGTACTGTATAGTGTAGTGATGCTCTCATGGCAGGAGAAGTGTACTCTTTAGTGTAGTGCTGTAGGGAAGAAAAAGTGTAATGTATAGTGTAGTGCTGCTCTCAGGCTTGTAAATATCCACTAATCAACAGTGGCAAATTATTATTATTTGCATTACCTTATACTGAACACCAGTAAATGATAGTTCTGCAGTATACTATTATAAGTTAAATCAGACTGAAACATGAAACAGGGTATCCCTAAGATTTTGTGACTACTTGTACCATTGAAAGTTAAATTGGCTTGCTTAACCAATCAGATTTGAGCTAATAATGAAGACAAGGCTAATCCCCACTATAACTGTCAAGACAGCAACAGTTTTTTAAAAATACTATTATACATAATCTGCCTAATCATCAATATAAACTATAACAGCATACTAAATATGGTCTAAAATGTTTGACCACTAGCGTTTGTCTGTGTGTGTATGGCACATTATCTACAATGTATCTTCAATAACTTTCCACTTTTATAGTTCAGTGCCAGAGGAGTACTTTGGTTTTGTTGCCATCTGATTTCCACCTTTCTGAAACACTCAATGAAGCTTTAAAGGGAGGATTTCCATATGATAATGATGTTAAAAGCAGTGGTGCCTCAGTGTTTCTGATATTTTTGGTGAGCTTTGAAATGGTAAGATGCTGGGAAAAATGCATCACAAAGGAAGGTGTCTGTAGAAAAGTGATGAAATTCTTAAAATAAGTTTGAAATGTTCTTGAAGAAAACTTCTATATATTGATTTACTGGTTTATTAAGGCTCAGGCAGCTGTTTCAAATCAAACCTATTAACTACCACAAGAACAGAACACAGAGAACCAATTTAGTAAGTGTACTAACTTAGATGCACCTAAAACCTTTTTTTCTTAGAATTTTTGCTTGACTAAGCTAAACCCAGCACTGCTATTTCATAAATATTTTCACAAGCTGGGCTGAGAATGGTCCATAATTAAAACACCAGCTAATCAACTGTTAGACATTGCAATTCCAATTGCCAGACCCCATATCAATTCATATCTATGACTTTTCTTGGACTTGAGTAAAATGTTACAATTTTTATTGTATTTAGTGTTTTGTGCTTTGTAAACACATTTTTGCATAACTAATGGAACTTAATGTATTCAATTAAATCAATATTGTGGCCTGTGCTGCAGCTGACTTATAATCAGTACGTCTTCTCATAGGCCTACAATAGATTTTACTATTCCCAGTTGTGTCTGATAAAGACCTATTCAATGAACTGCAATATACTGAGAGGGAAAAATATAGACCTATGCTTCTTAAGCTATTAATGGACAAACTACAAAAACAGGAAACGTCCCCACTTGAGTTCTAGTGTTATTTGTTCCCACCGAACACAGAGATATCCCTGATTTTCTTTCCAGAAATCTGGTCACATTAGAGTACAGAGTGTCCCTTTTCCCCAAGACAGATCTGGAATGCCGATTCATCTAACCCCAATACACATTCTCACTCTGTGATGGTCCATCATAGATGCCTCAGAGCCCAGAGAAATCGATGCCATGTCACAGTTAAATTCTGCTTGTGTACCAAACAAACCCTCTAAATGAAGCTATGACCATTGAAATTTATCAGATTAAAAGGTTTTGAATCACTGCTCTGAAATAATTACTTGATCCAGACTAAAAATACATTTTTGAAAATACATTATTTTGGAAGACATGGAATACCTATGATCGGAAGTTAAAATGTTAAAAATGAAGTGTTAAAATAATTTCAACTGCATAAAGATTTTTTTAATTGTTTGTTTTTGTTTGTAATTGAGAGTTCCTAAAATGATGTAAAACATGGTGGTTTTAGTGCATAACAGATTTTTTTTTAAAGTTTATTATAGCATGTCCTAGATCTGTCAGTCATGTGTGTCATGCAGCCACCCAGGTTTGTCAAAAAGAGGGAAACTAAAATTTTCTGATTACAATATCTTTTTAAGCACGGAAAACAACTTGCCCTAATGTTTATTTATCCCTTAGGCAACCCATCAAATCATTATATAATTATAATTAAGTCACACTTAAATATAAATTAGTCGTTTGTCACATACATTTATGCTCTGACTCAGAGTATTAATAGAATGCATGGCAGTATAATGGAGCTGCTTCATACACTGTGTTAAGAACCTCATGTTTTTGTGCCAAAAGTACTGAGAATACTTCGGATGAAATTACTGTGGATCGAGTATGGCATTGGTTAACCTGACAGCTGACTGATTCAGTCTTCATGAGTGGTGCTTAATAGGATGAAAGAGAAACAGCTTTTAAAACAGCCCTCTGCTGCACACCTTCTTTTATTACAAAAAGCCAAATCCGTGATATCCGCTGGTTTTACCGAACATGGCCATTTCTTTCATTTGCAATTTACATTTGAGTGTCATTTTATGAAAAATAGTCAATTTTAGAGCACTTTTCAATAGACATTGGAAACAGTGAAATGATGTCTACATTGTCTGCAGATGTACTTCTTTCTAGTATGACGCATCAGATAAAGAAAGATGTCATCCTGTCCTTATATTAGATTGTGGTATGTTTCTTTGGCAACTGTCTCATTAGGTTAGTAAAACTATCAGATTAGAGTCACGTTTAGTACACGTTTAATTTAAACTAAAAAATTATTTTTTCTTCAATAACTCCCTGTATTGCCAAATGAGTTTAACAAAAATACAAGAACAAACTGTTTGCAAAAGTGTGGCAGCTGATTTAACAACACAAAATATTTCTATGAATACAATGCAGTGAACATGTTGCTTTTAAATGACTTTAACAAAATACTATCAAAAGTAGCAGATATTTTGTGAAAATTACCTTTGTTTTAGCAATATATCATTATTATATAAATACAATCACTATTAATGATGCATTTGAAACACATTATAAGATGAAATAAATACATATTATGCAATTTGGAATTTCTTTAGCACTTTTTATTTATACATTAAAATGTGTAAGAGCATAGGTAAGTGATTTATGCATCTGTTTATGACATGTAAATAAGCTTGTATTTTTATGGTTTTATGAAGAAAAAGATATAATGGTGAAAAACAAAAGCTTTGGTTCTACCTGCAAAACATTTTAGTGCAGTTTGTTAGAGTTAACAATAAAAATCAGCAAAAGCAATCTTTTATTTGACAGAGAATTAGAGAATTGAGCATTTAAACCCATTGTGTCATCCAAATCAGAGCAAAAAGAATATAACCTCACATATGATGAGGATGATTATCCGATTAGTAGCAGCCGACTCTCG